>JAVJIF010005879.1:0-199107 GCA_038442645.1 Agave tequilana | reverse complement strand
TAGGTGATGGCTATATGAATTATGGCAATTTTGCGAAATTAAAACTTTCACACACAAATAGCACAAATAAAGACTTGTAACAAATACAACAATTAAGGTGCAAGAATTGAAAGGAGTAGAGTTAGAGAAAATTGATCAAACGCAAACGGAAGGATGTGTTTCCGAGGTTCGAGCCACGCTCTACGTCTCCGCCTTCACACTTGAAGGATTTGCACTACTATCGTTGATCCCACCGGATCGCCAATACAAGGACACACTTGTCCCTTACACTTGTGATGCCGCAACACCACCCGAAGCTCACTAGCTCCCTTGAGGCCGATGCCTCTACAACTTCACTCCAAGAAGAAATGAGTGATCACACTTGATCACTTTACAAAAGCTCACTTGCACAATCCTAGAACCAAATATGTAGATGTAAAGCTTTGGGATTGTGGTGTGCAAAATCTAGAGAGAAGCTAGAGGAATAGGCTACAAGTTGGGTGTTGGGAATTTAGGCTTTGGAAAATCTTTATGAAGGAAAGCTTTGAAAATCTTTGTAAAACTCTTAAGAAATATTTTGCAATAGTTGTCTAATCAATATGAGGTGACCCTCTATTTATAGGGGTCAAAAACAGCCTCAAAAACTCGTTGGAGACAAATTCCAAAAAGAAAAGCAGTCAGAAAAACTAGCTGTTGGACCTGTCAGAACTTTTGACAGAGTCCGGTCGACCGGGTCGGTCGACCGCCAACGGTCAAAAATATGACCATTGGGGCTCATCGGTCGACCGGTTCGGTCGACCGAAAACTCCCGTAAACATAAATGAACTTCGGTCGACCGGGTCGGTCGACTGATATAGACGTGCACAGTATTGTGCACATCGGTCGACCGGGCCGGTCGACCGGTCACTGTAAGTTCTGAAAAAAACAGAACTTCCAGAACCAGAAAATCTTGGTTTTGGTTTTGGGTTTTGGGTAAGATTTTGGAACTTGTAAAAACATGAAGTATAAGCATGTGTCATACTTCAAACATGTTAAAAGTAGTTTGATAAAATTCTTTTGAACACAAACTTGTTTTTCAAGAAAATGTTTTTCCAAAAACTATTGTTTTTCTAAAACGCGTATTTTCAAATATGTTCTCTTTTAAAAACTAAGTTAGAAATGGAATTGAAAAAATCTTTTTGAAGCCTAACTGAAATGTGTGTGTGTGATGATCCCATAGCTCTACTTCTAATATCTAGTTTTGACAAAATGTCTAAAATAAAAATACAATTACAAATTTTGTTTTCTTTGTCGTTTGATCTTGTCTTGATCTTCACTTCATCATCTTGATCCCAAAGCATCCTAGTTGTGCGTAGCTTGGGAATCTTCATTTTAGCGGCGTCCAAACTTGTGAGTCTTTTAGCGGAGCCGTCAAAAACAACCTGTTAAATAACCTGAAATATTCTGAAATAAAACATGTTAAATACATAACTAAATATGTTTTGTTATCATCAAAATAACTGGGATAATGGCCTTTGGGCCAACAATCTCCCCCTTTTTGATGATGGCAAAACATATGTAGTTATCACAAAATATTTTGGGTAGAGACTTCAAGTGAAGCTCCCCCTCAACACAAGCATATCATAAATGACAAAAATCGTATGTGGGCATAGTATATAAAAATGATAAACACATATTTCCATGTCAACAAGTACTCATAACATAGGACAAATACTCATGTCATATATCAAGATAGAACATGGATACATATAAAAAAAAATACGTCCACAAGGCATACATGTAGAAATCCAAATACATGTCCAAAACACAAATAAATACTGCATGACCATAACACACAAATAACCATAACACACAAATACTACATGTCCAAAACACACAAATATCCAAACACATAAAGTACTACAACACAAAATATCACAAATATCTTTCTCAAGATAACTCTCCCCTTTTTGACATCATCAAAAGGGGAGGTCACACATCATCATCTCCAGCTTCCTCATCAGCCGTCTGCTCTTCGTCACCAGCGTCTTCGCCTGAAGAAATCACCTCATCTGGGTCAATGCCATCGACTCTGGTCCGTGGTGGTGGAACTGAAGCACGAGCTTGGGAGGGAATGGAGGACGGTAGACGGAAGACGACAAGCAGTCGCAGTACGATCAGGAACGGTCATGGAAAACTGTGCAAAGAGAACCTGAAACTGGACATCCACGAATCTCATGGAGTCAGCAAAGTATGACATGTCGTTCCTGACCTCTGCCCGAAAAGCAGCTTCCTGAGCGTCACGAGCATCCATCTCCGCACGAACCCAGGCCTGGTGCGCCTCGATCTGAGTGCGGACCTCCGAAGAGAGAAGAGCTAGTAACTCAGGAGGAAATGCAGGTGCTGCAGAAGAAGAAGATCCTGGTGCTGAAGATGAGCCAGGACCAGCAGGAGGATGAGGTGGTTGCACAGGAGCGTGTCTACGCAGCTGTGCTTCCATCATCTTCAGGACGACTCCATTGATGTTTGTCAGGGGGCTTGAAGGAGTTTCGGCAGAAAGATCAAAGTCAAGAGCTCGAAGAAGATGGGTAATAAGCATGCCGTAGGGCAAACTTCTACCCGCAGTACGGATTTGATCAGAGGCCATATGAGATGCAATAACTCTAGGAAAGTTGACCTTAATCCTTTAAGCAGACAATAGATAATCAAGGGGACACAACCCCTAGCATGGCTATACTCGCCATGTTTGGGGACAATGTTGAAAAAGATAATCTTGGCAAGGACTTGAGATTGAAGAGTGTATCGACTCACTACCTCATTCCTAACTAAGCCGGGGTTGTCATCCCCGTGAATCAGGGTAGAGGCGGTGAGTGAGGACTCACCCTCAGGAAATTCGAAATCATGTAAATCATGAGAATACACATCTGCTCCGCCAGTGGAGAGATGCAGAATCCTAGCAAAACGACCGATAGAGAGGTCGATTTCCCTACCTAGAACTCTAGATGTGATCTGGTTACCATCAAATTCATAGTTGGCATAGAAGTAAGGAACAAGGGAACTGTATACTTGTTCCTTAATGGTCAAGAACTCAACTAAATTATTATTTTGCAGGATTTGAGGGATGTCTAGGTGTTCAAAATCCTGAATGGTAACAAATCTCCTGAATTGATATTTCTAGTGGAGAGGTGGGAGTATCTATCTTCAGCTAGATCATTTCTAAAGGGCCGTACGGGTCTAGGACCCTGAGATGAGGGTTGGGCAATACCCTTCCCTTCTCAGTACGAGATCTCTTAGGCATGATGAATAAAAATTTGATTTTTAGGTGAAATCAAGATTATGGCACGATCTAGAAGCTAAGCAACCTAAAATAGTGACAAAGGAATAGAGATATCTAAGCTAGAAGTGAAGATTCACAATAAAAATTCGATTTTTACCTTGATTGAGAATCCAAAACCCTAACTGAAAAATCCTGAAATTCTTCGAATCCGGTGGTTGGAAGCTGTTGAAATCGAAGATCTGAAGGTGGAATGAAGGATTTGAGATGGGTTTTAAAAGGATTTGGATTTGGTTGAAGGATTGGAGAGAAATCAAATTTGGGAAAAATGGGGGTTCTTCCGGTCGCTGAGTGAAATGAGAGAGAGAGAAAATGAAATTATATAGCAGATTTGGGCAAAAACACGACGATCGGTCGACGGTCCGGTCGACCGAATCCAACAGAGAGCTCTGTAAATGATATCGGTCGACCGGGTCAGTCGACCGAAATATCCCGAGACCACAGCAGGCCAGCATCGGTCGACCGGAATTCTGGTCGGTCGACCGGTAGCACACAAAAAAAATAAAAAATTTCTCTCAGGCAGAGTCGGTCGACCGGAGATTTAGGGGTCGGTCGACCGACTTTGCCTGAAAAACAGCTAACAGCAAATAGCCCAAAAAAAAAAATTTTAAGTAATTTTGTAATCTAAAATAGGTATAATATATTAATCATATAGGAACACCAACAGGTTTTAAATCTTCATTAAGTCTTTACAAACATCAAAATACAAGCAATCCAATTTTAATTTTATTTTCATATTTAAACAAAGATTTTAAAGATGTTGAAGCCGAATACCCAGTGACGGGTTCTGAACTTCATCCTCTTGATTCCTCTTGAATGAGTTGAGGTGCGCAATTGCCATCTTTAAGGTATTTGCTTAAATAAGAAAATTTACAAATGTTTAATTTTTATTTATGAAAATAATGTGTATATGCATATAAGTATATAATCACAAATACTAAACTATACATGTGGACATGTGATGAACAAGGCATGAAACAAAGATATAAAAGTTAACACAAGGCACATATACATCATGATAGAAAGGTAGTTCTATACAAGCATATATCAATAGAATACAAAAGCAAACTATCAATTCTATACATATGTATACATGTCAAAAAAAAAATCAAAATTGAACATGGCATATACAATCATGTTAGAGTTGCAAGTTTATACTAATCATGTATCAGTGAAGCATAAAACTAAACTAGCAATCCTATAACAATTGTATATACAAAATTAAAAACTCTTAAATGGAGATGTTACCAATTTACGGGCAATCTCCAAAATTAGGTGCCTCCACGATAGCGATGCAATCTTGATGTGTTCTTTAGGCTTTGTTGCATCTACCATCCGGGCACCACCTCCTCCTAAGTCTTGGAGGGTGTAGATCCACCTATACCTGTTTCATTTGAATTGGTGGCTCTTTTGGTACCCAAATCTTAGTGGGTCCTTTGGGGTTAGATCCGGGGCGAACCCAAACAAATTTATTTTTAACATTGTTCTTAGCATAGCAAAACTTTTCTAAATGGCCTTTGCGGCCACAATGTGTGCAAATATAAATTCTACCACTATTGTACATGAATGCATGCTTATGAGTGTGTGCATGTTTCCGTGCATGTGTATGTGTATGTTGTGCATGTTTCCCTTGGGGGGCTCCCTTAGGAAATTTAGATGCTATCTTTTTCAAATCAAATGCATAGCTTTTTAAATTTGAGTCCAAAACTTCAACACGTTTTTGGATCTCAACAAAATCATTTTATCAATTGAAACCATGGGGGTTTTGCCTTTACTAGCTAGTTTATATTTTTCAAAATCATTTTTCAATTTATCAAATGAACTAGATAAGGCATTTTTCTCATTTACTACTAATTCAAATTTATTCTTTAAAACATCATTTCCCTTTTTAACTTTTTATTATGAGATTGCGAAATCTCATATCTATGTTGCAATTCCTCAAAGAAAACGTGCTAGTTCATCCATAGTGAGATCATCATCATCAAGAGAGTTTTCAATTGTTACCTTAGGAGCGTCGTCTCCTTGTGCCATAAAGCACATGTTGGCGGCGTCGTGCTCCTCTTCGGATTCCGACTCCGTGTCATCCCATGTAGCGGCCAACGCTTTCTTCTTTCTTTGCCCATTCTTGGATGTGGTTGCTTGTAGAGCGGGGCAATCGGCAATTAGATGACCGATCTTCTTGCAATGAAAGCAAGGACCGGGTTCATCTCTTTCTTCTCGTACCTTCCTTGAGGCTTCCCTCTTCGGAAGTTACTTTGCCGTCCTTTCTTGTAGAACATCTTGCCCACCTTCCGGATGAGCATGGCGAAATCCTCATCGCAATCTTCCGATGAGTCATCCTCTTCGTGTATGGTAGGAGCGGCTTTGAAGGCAATGGACTTCTTCTTTGGTGCCTCCTTTCTTCTCTAACTTTCATCTCCATCTCATGCGTCTTGAGATTTCCGATGAAGCCGGAGAAGTCCATCTCCTCTTTGTCGTTTAGCTCCTTGAGGGTTGTCGCCTTAACTTCCCAAGCTTTGGGAAGAGCTCTAATCACCTCCTTATCTTTTGATCATTATCAATCTTGTCGCCTAAGGAAGAAAGAGCATTAGTTATTTTTGTAAAACGGGTGAGCATGTCATCAATGCTCTCATTATCAAACATATAGAAATTCTCATATTGAGAACGTAGCAAGTCAACTTGGCTCTCTTGACTTGAGACGTTCCCTCATGAGTCACAATGAGTATGTTCCAAACCTCGAATGCGGATTTGCAATTTATTATGCGTGCAAGGTCATCTTCATTTAGGGCTTGGGTTAATGCATATTGTGCCCTAGCATTAGCCTCATAGTCTTTGGAAGTATCCTCGGACCATGTGCTCTCATCACTAGTGGGTTCTATAAAATCTTTGGTAATGGCCCTAGCTACCCTAACTCCTAGGGATTTAAGGAAGAGATTCATTTTCACCTTCCAAATGGGGAAGTTTAAACCATCAAACTTGGGTGGGGATTTAATGCTAGAAAAGTCCATGGATGCCATGAATGCACAAGCAAATGTAAATGCAACACAAATGAATATAGCCAAATATGGATCTCCCTAAGGTTGTTAGACCTAAGTTGTAGGGTTAGGCTCTGATACCAATTGAAATCACCTAGAGGGGGGGTGAATAGGTGATGGCTATATGAATTATGGCAATTTTGCGAAATTAAAACTTTCACACACAAATAGCACAAATAAAGACTTGTAACAAATACAACAATTAAGGTGCAAGAATTGAAAGGAGTAGAGTTAGAGAAAATTGATCAAACGCAAACGCAAGGATGTATTTCCGAGGTTCGAGCCACGCTCTACGTCCCCGCCTTCACACTTGAAGGATTTGCACTACTATCGTTGATCCCACCGGATCGCCAATACAAGGACACACTTGTCCCTTACACTTGTGATGCCGCAACACCACCCGAAGCTCACTAGCTCCCTTGAGGCCGATGCCTCTACAACTTCACTCCAAGAAGAAATGAGTGATCACACTTGATCACTTTACAAAAGCTCACTTGCACAATCCTAGAACCAAATATGTAGATGTAAAGCTTTGGGATTGTGGTGTGCAAAATCTAGAGAGAAGCTAGAGGAATAGGCTACAAGTTGGTGTTGGGAATTTAGGCTTTGGAAAATCTTTTATGAAGGAAAGCTTTGAAAATCTTTGTAAAACTCTTAAGAAATATTTTGCAATAGTTGTCTAATCAATATGAGGTGACCCTCTATTTATAGGGGTCAAAAACAGCCTCAAAAACTCGTTGGAGACAAATTCCAAAAAGAAAAGCAGTCAGAAAAACTAGCTGTTGGACCTGTCAGAACTTTTGACAGAGTCCGGTCGACCGGGTCGGTCGACCGCCAACGGTCAAAAATATGACCGTTGGGGCTCATCGGTCGACCGGGTCGGTCGACCGAAAACTCCCGTAAACATAAATGAACTTCGGTCGACCGGGTCGGTCGACTGATATAGACGTGCACAGTATTGTGCACATCGGTCGACCGGGCCGGTCGACCGGTCACTGTAAGTTCTGAAAAAAACAGAACTTCCAGAACCAGAAAATCTTGGTTTTGGTTTTGGGTTTTGGGTAAGATTTTGGAACTTGTAAAAACATGAAGTATAAGCATGTGTCATACTTCAAACATGTTAAAAGTAGTTTGATAAAATTCTTTTGAACACAAACTTGTTTTTCAAGAAAATGTTTTTCCAAAAACTATTGTTTTTCTAAAACGCGTATTTTCAAATATGTTCTCTTTTAAAAACTAAGTTAGAAATGGAATTGAAAAAATCTTTTTGAAGCCTAACTGAAATGTGTGTGTGTGATGATCCCATAGCTCTACTTCTAATATCTAGTTTTGACAAAATGTCTAAAATAAAAATACAATTACAAATTTTGTTTTCTTTGTCGTTTTGATCTTGTCTTGATCTTCACTTCATCATCTTGATCCCAAAGCATCCTAGTTGTGCGTAGCTTGGGAATCTTCATTTTAGCGGCGTCCAAACTTGTGAGTCTTTTAGCGGAGCCGTCAAAAACAACCTGTTAAATAACCTGAAATATTCTGAAATAAAACATGTTAAATACATAACTAAATATGTTTTGTTATCATCAAAATAACTGGGATAATGGCCTTTGGGCCAACATAATCTTCCTTCCCTCTCCATTTGTTTCATGTCTATACACATTCACGATGCATTGAGGACCATGCATGAGATAAGTGTGGGGGGAGGGTTTACTAACATAGTTAGTTTTATATTTTCTTTCTTTTACACTTCTTTTTACTTAAAAATAAATAAATAAATAAATAAAAATCTTTTATATAAAAACTTTTCTTGTTACAAAACTTTTTGAATTAAGAGAAATAGTTTTGATTTATTTTTAAGAAAATTAAGATTATCTTAGGAATTAGGAAGACTTAAAATTATGAATTTTAAACCAAGTCAAAATAATAGATCTTGTTTAAATTTTAGGATAAGAAAATAAGATTGAAAAGATAATTTGATCTTGAATTTTTTGTCTTAGATTTATGCACTTCACACTTACACAATTTTGGGATTGAAACAAAGACTAGAAATGCCATAAAAATATATTTTAAAAAAAATTTGATAATAAAAATCACTTATTGAAGTTGGGTAATTATGCCTCAGGAAGCATGATTATTCATACCTAAAATGGTGGACAAAAATAAAATAATCCCCTTTAGTTTTGTGGCCTTGTTTACTCGAGTCCTTAAGTCCGAGTGATGTGTTCTCATCTGGTGCCCTATGACCATCTGGTTTGGGAGTCACCGGCTAAAGGCTCACTACCCGGGTAAATAAGAAAGCCTAAGAAAACTAAGGGAAGAAAAAAAAGAAAAAATTATAATATATATATAGATAAATGGCATGAAAGTTAGAGTCGATATCCCAAAAATTTTCACTATTCACAAAGTGAGTATTTTTCTAAGAGTTTTATGAAAGATCAAAGAGTCAATTCAATTTTAAATTCTTACATTTAATTTATAACAAGATTTTTTGCATTTTGACTTAGTTTAAGAAAGAACAATTTTTGGTTGACCTATAACCTTGGAACACTTATATTTTTGTAAAAATACTTCACTACTTTTCTCTATTTCAAAAAGCATTTTCAAAATACTAACATTTGATTTCTTTCTTTATGGATTTTGTGGGTGTAATCCGCTGAAAACCCTCAGGAGATAAAACTCCTCTAGGGGAAACTTAGAGGTTTAACGGCTTGTTGCACATGCTCAGTGCAATCGCGTCACCTGCGAAAGTGGTGTAATAATTTCTTAGTTTTTTGTTTTGCTCGGGACGAGCAAAAGATAAGTGTGGGGGTGTGATTAGTCTCTAATTTTGCATAATTTTCATCACATTCTCACATTTATTTGATAATAAATTCTGCTAATAAAATCTTGCTTGCTTGATCTTAGGTCAATGGTGTGCAAATGAAGAAGAAGACCCAAATCACCATTTAATTGGTGATTAAAGGGGTATTAAAAAAGCTATTGACCTAAAGAGCTGGTTCTGTCAAAACCAGGGGCGCCAAACCAGAAACTGGGAGCGTTAGCCGACAGGGGACAACCGCGCAGCACGCAGCAGGCGGCGCCGCGCGCGCCGCCCAAGGACAGCCGCGTAAACGCGGCTTTTGCCGCGTTTCCGCGGCCATACGGCGGCGCCGCGCGCGTCGTTTGGGGTCACTTCTTGTCCCTGCCCCCCTCTTCGCTGGTGCCTATAAATACTCCTCTGGAGTTTGCAGAAGGGAGATATGCAAGGTTTAGGGTAGTTTTCATTTTCATGTTGTATTTTAGGATAGTTTAGTTTAGATTAGTTCTTCTTCCTCTTTGTATTTTCCATTTTGTTTTAGATCTTGTATTAGGGAGAGAGAGTGGTTCATGCTTGGAATGCAAGAGTGCTTGTAATAGAAGGTGACAATCTATGAAAGGTGCTCTCTTTACCTCTCTATGTTTACTTCTCTCCAATCTCTTTTACATGTGTAGCTAGTTTTCACTCATGGCAACTAACTACTAACCACCAACTTGCTAACTTCTTTTATGATAATCCACATGAATCTAATAGCCTCGTTTTGGCCTTGCTCTTGCAAGAGCCATTGATGCCTCATGATGATGGATCTAACTCTAACTTCCTAACCACTAACAAGCTAATATTACTTTACTTCATGCTTGCTCTTATTGGGTTTTGATGATTTAAGTGTAGCTCGCACTTGTTTTGTTGAGTTGGGATGTGAAGAGTTACATATGGGTCATGCTTTGTAAATCTCTTAAACCAAGGACTAGTGATTGCCAAGGATACATGTGAGGCAACTATCACTAAGAGGTTAGCATATTGGTGGAGTCATTAGTAGTTAGTAGCCATGGGTTTTCTTTCTTTTTCACTTCATTTTAGATATAAAAAACAAAACTACAAAAACAATTCTTTTCTATGTTTCCCACTTCTTCGTATTTCACCGTATCTCTCTTTTCATTTTTTTTTCTTTTCTTTTGATTCTTTAAAACTTTGAAAATTCTTTAACAAACACGTGAATCAACCGATAAAGCTTCTATCGCCTCCCGTCCTTGTGGATTCGACTCATTTTAGCCTCTATGCTATAACGGAAGTATCGAGGAAGCCAAAGCACACACACTTTAAATCTTCACTTCAAAACATACACTTTTTGTGCGAGGTTATCCCCCGATCACCTCCCCCACTAGTTCAGGAGAAGAGGAGTCCGCCTTTGCTGCTGACACAGGCCCAACTCTCACATCGAAGACTCGGTCTGGCAAGCAATACTTGAAATAGTACGGCGAGCTGTTAGTAGGCTCCCCCAGCCAGTTGAGGAGGCAATCGAGCAGTCCACGGGCTAGCTGTGGAGAAATAGAAAAAGCTTCGGTATGTCAAAACTCTTTAGAAAGGCGGCGTGAGACCATTAACTCTCTTCCATTTTGATGTCACTGCTCAATTAGCCAACATCCCTGCTCGAATCACTCTTTATGAGCTCGTGAGGCTTTCGAAGTCTACAAAGGATATCTTAAGAGAAGCATTAGCAGATGCAGACATTTTCATCACCCAGATTCCTACTATATGCGCAGAGAAAGACGACACCCATTGCCACCATACCTTGAAGCAGTTTTCCTGCATCATCTTCACCCCAGAAGACATGCAAGTTAAAGAAAACATGATAGGCCCCTGTATTATACAGGGTATATTAGATCATCTAAAATGAGTCGTATTCAGGTTGATCCAGAATCCGCGTTAAGTATTATGGCCTGCAGGGTCATGCAGCATTTGGGGATCCTCACCCACTGATTAAGCATCACTCAGACAACCATCTATGGCCTTAATGTTGATGGCACGCACCCGATAGGAAAATCAAGTTCAGATGTTAAATTGGGGACCTGAGATCTGAGGTGACATGATACGTCATTGATGCTGATACCTTGTACAACTTGCTGCTGGGATGACCTTGGATTCACCATAACTCTTCGTCCCATTCAATCTTCATTAAGTAATGAAATACGTTGATAAAGAGGGAAAAGTGAAAATGTTGGTTGCTGAAAGGCATCCGTTCAAGAGGATCAAGAATTACCTCACTGATTCTCTCCTCTATCAGGATTCACTTGAGACTGATGAGAATCCACACCCAAAATTAAAGGTACACCTAGAGGGGGGGTGAATATGTGTACGGCTAATCTAATGAATTAAATACGAAAATTAAAACTAAATTGCAATAACACTTAATGCAACCAACGAGTGTAGCCGAATTCCGGTGAAGGGCTCTGGACTAACTCCTCTTGATTGCTCTGAATAAGAGTTGAGGCGCTATATGAAGCTCTCGTGGTTTAGCACAAGTGAGGCACACACAAACAAGCCAAGCATATAATATGAATGAGCAATATGAAATGATGCAATGGCACAATATAAAGAGAGAGAGTTAGAGTCAATGGATCAAACGCAAACAACGAGATTTGTTTTGAGGTTCGAGCACCCAGCTCTACGTCCCCGCCTTCACACAGAAGGATTTCCAATCCACTAACTTGTCCACACAGGACTCCCACACAGGGAACCTCCATCGAGGATTTGGGACAACTACAACCAGGAGTACACAACTCCTCTCTCACCCAATACAACCTCTCACAGAGGCAACACAAATACCACCTCACACAAGAGGGTTAGGCACTTAGCTAAATAATCACGATCCACCTCTTCACTAAAAGGGATACCAACACAACCTCCACCTCTCACTAGAGGGAGCCAAATACAATCTCCACCTCTCACTAGAAGGAGCCAACCACCACTCCACAATCAACCTCTACACAAGAGGGATACAACATATAGGGAGGGTTTACAACTGGGTGGTCTATCTCAACCACAAACAATCTCTTCCACAAAACAAAGATCCTAAATAGATAGGATAGAAGATATAGCTCAAGTGGAAAACAAAGAGTTTGGAAATCAAAAACTCAAAGAAAACTATTAGGAAAACAACTAGGATAAGATTAAAATGAAGATCAAAAACCAATCCCGAAGTTTCTTCTTTTTCTTGAATTTTCCAACCCTTTTAAAAACAAAGTAAAGATCAAATCTTTAAAGCTCTAAAAACTCTTTTGAAACTTGTAATAAAACACTAGAGAGTAGGAAATTTTCTTCTTAAAAATCTTTTTCAAAGCAGCCTACAAATGGGGTATATATAACCTCCAAAATAGATTTGCCCGTTGGCTGCTGACTAGGCCAGAAGTGGCCTTCCGGTCGACTGGCCTATCGACCGGCTAATGGTCAAATTTCTGACGTTGAGCCTTCCGGTCGACTGCCTGGTCGACCAGGCCCTGAACCAGAGAGCAATGGCTCTCTGGCCGGTCGACCGCCCAGTCGACCAGAGCAACCGAGAGTGGGTTGCCTTCAGTCAGTCGACTGCTCGGTCAACCGGCCAACTGATACGGCCGAGTGCACATCCTTGTGCACGTCCGGTCGACCGCTCCAGTCGACCGGCTCCTGGTCCGGTCGACCGCCAGAGCCTGGCAGAGGATTTTCAGAACTTGAAATTTTGGTTTTTTAATTACAAATTAAATTCCATAAAATCTTCTAAAAAACCACAAAAATAGTTTCAGTATAATACTTTGATATACAAACATGTGTGAAAAATTTCAACACATATTTCAAATAATTTGAACCATTTTTTTGACTTAGAAATTTTGCCGAAAACCAAAATCTGTATTTTTCAAAACTTGGATTTTTGAATTGAAAATTCGTTTTGTCCAAAACTCATCCAAACACCAAAACATGATATTGAAATAACTTTTCGGCATGTAGTATATGGATATAAACCAATACACATGAAATAGATATATATCAATGTTTTTGACATTAAATCCGAAAATAAGTTTTGTTAAAATACAAAACCTAAATACATGAATAGGTTATCAAACTAAGTTTGTCTAAGTCTATGAAGCATACATGTATATAGAACAATTCTAATATAAATTAAACCATGTAAACTTATTTTGAATCTATCTATTCATGAAAACCAAGATCATTTAAACCAAAAAACCGAAAACCAAAACATGAAAACTTAAACAAATGTGTGTGTTGTGAACTTGAGCATATCACACTATCTAGTCTTTATAAATGGATCTAAACACAAAACTCAACTATGTACCGAAGTCTACTTGACGAACTCCGTCTTCAATCCGACTCGATCCAAACCGTGATCCACCGAGCTTGACTCCAATAGGTGCTATATATGATCTTTGACGCTCGGGCTCTTGAATCACCAAGTGAAAGGCTTCAAAACTCTTTTGTTGAAGCTAATCACCTATTAATATCTTGGTTAAGGATCTGAAACTAAACATTACAAGATTATTAGTAAACATAACTACATGAGTTAATCATCATCAAAACTAGAGTGGAAGGCCTCTGGGCCAACAATCTCTCCTTTTTTGATGATGACAAAACTCATGGAGTTATATATGCATGGATTAAAGTAAAGCTTCAAAGAAGCTCCCCCTTAACTCATCATCACAATAAATAATAATATATAGCAATGAAAGCTCATAAACATGTATGCAAATACAAGGAGATAAACATGCATAAACAAGCATGAAACACATCAAATCCTTTTTCTCCTATTTGCAAAACAAAACATATATGCATAAACATAAATCCTTCTCCCCCTTTATGAATAAAGCAAGAAAAAACATGCATATATACCAAATACTTCTCCCCTTTTTTGTCAATCATTAAAAAAAGGGTTAAAGTAAACACAAAAATAATGTTCTCCCTCACAAAGAGGTGAACTCAAATCAATCGATAAAAGATATATGTGATATACATTCATGAAGAGGAGGACGCTAAGTTAACTTTCCTACATACATGCATTACATGAAGAAGGGATGACAAGCCCTAATTCACATAACACATAATATGCAATGCATAAGAGGAGATGTGAAGCTCCCCCTACACATGTGTACCGCATAAAGAAGAGTTGTCAAGCTCCTCAATATAGGATACACTCAATATGAATCTATATGTAGAAGAGATGTTAGGCTCTCCTTGCATATAGGTAATACATATAAAAACATTTTTCTAATATCTCTAATGAAAACAAAATTTTGAATTTTCTCAATAAAACAAATTTTGAGATATCTTAGTAAATCAAATTTTAAGATACCAATTGTAAATAAACATTATAAATTTTGAATTTTTCTTAAATTAAGATATCACAAGATATAGTTACCATATGAAATAAAAAGAAACATTTGTGATACCAAATAGAAATTGAAGCATTTTTGTATCTTGATACCAATGAAAAATATGGATACCAATTGAAATAAATAGATCAATCGATACCAATTGAAGTATATTATACAATTTTGATATCAATAAAAAAAATACCAATAGAAGATAATGCATAAGCTTATATAAAAGATACCAATTGAGAAATCAATTGAAAATTATGATTTGAATTAAGCTTAGCATAAACATAATTTGTGCTTTAAACATGTAAATATCTAGACAATCAAGTATAAATATATGTATTTGATTGTGCTTGATTTTCAAAACATATAAATGTATGAAAAGACAATACCAATAGGAATTGATATTATTTAAATTGAAGCATACATATATAGAAAACAAAACATGAGTATATACAAAATAAATATCAATTGAGATAGCAATTGAAAATAACAATGTAAATCAAGTATATAACTCATAGCTACCACCCTTTATATGCACAAGATAAAAGATTTTCAATAAGGCTTACAAGGCATACTCGCCCATCCGTCCTCCCATCAATTGGTAGGGTTTTCAAAAAATAAGTTTGAGAATATAGTATGTTTGAAAAACTCTACCATATGAAGCATACGAACTAGTTATTTGAAAATTTTGTAAACTAGTACGAAATCTTTCAAGTAAGAAATAAAACAAAAATATATTTCATGAAAAACATGTAAATCACATGGTCACTAAACACTCAAAATCTATATAGCCCATATCATACTCATGAAAACAAAATCATGAGAAACCATCAAATAAGGTGAGTGTACAAGTGTTATGTGAAACATATTATCATGAAAATAGTCAATTAAGCTCAAAATTCCTTAAAACATGAAAATCATCAAAATTAGAATTCCTCAAGGTATATGTATGTCATGTACAAACTAAAGTATATATACATATCCAAAAATAAACGAGCCCACAAAAGTATATGCATGAAGGCAAGTGGCTCAAGGGATGTATATGTATAGCTAATAGTTTAGACACAATAGACATATACATGAAGCTAAACATATAAACATGAAAACATGTACAAAATGGGAATACAAGTCAAATGCATGAATCATCAAAATTAGACTATACTAATACATCTAATGGGTACAAATAAGCTTTCAAGAACAAACATATAATGGTCTATTTGTAGCTCACTAGTTGTACAAGTATATATCCTAGTTTTTAATGAGAACTAACATCTAAACAAGTAATCAAATTATAAAGCATAAAAATCAAAATAAAAACTCATATGATAATTATGACAAATGCACATGCATTAGGTCTATGATATACATGATAGCTAAAACATGGAGAGAACACAAAATATGGGTCCATATTAAACATGGGTGTCTCAAATACTAATCATACATATCACAAGTCTAATAATCATGACATTTAACATACTAATCATGAAACATCAAAACATGCTAAAACAATGATATGAAAAGCATGTAAACAATAAATGAGGAGTTAGAGATTGTTATCAAAACTAATAAAGGCAACTCTCTATGTCTCCAAAATAAGGTGGTCTTCCCACCAATCCCCTTAAAAGTGATGCATCCAAATAGTCCTCTTCAAGCTCGAAACGCATCCACCTCAAGGCACCATAACTCTCACGTCATGCGAGAGCCCACACCTACATCAAATAAGATAGGGGTGGTCTTTGGTACCCACACTCTTTTGGGTCCATGGGGGTTAGTTCCTTTCCTAACCCAATCAAATTTAGTTGCTAAATTTGAATCATGTATATGATCATAGCAAAACTTAGCAAGGTGGCCCTTACGTCCACAATGTGTACAAGTGTACACATGAGCATACAATGTGTGATGTGCATGAGCGTGCGAAGCATGTGTATGCGTGTATGGTGTGCATGTAAAGATGGAACTTATTTATTTCGAAACATAGATTCCAAACGTGAGTGGTTCATGACACAATGGCTCAAAGTGGAGCCCAAACAATCAACACTTTTCTTCAAAATATTTATATCATTTTTAATACTTGAAGATAAAGTGGAGCATGCAATAGGTGAGCTAGAATGTGAAGCTACACTAGCATGACAAACATGTGTATCTATATCATTTTGCAAAGAAATATTTTTCTTTAATACAATTTCCAATTTCTTTGAAATAGAAGCAATTTTTATTTTCAAGGAATCATTCTCTTTTACAATAAAATCGAGTTTGAAGTTAAAGACTCATTTTTCTTCAAAACTTCATTACAATCATTTTATTTTTCAAAATCTTGTTTTCATTTAGGGCAAGATCAAGCTTAGACTTCAATGAATTCTTTTCATTAGAAATCTCCACTTTCTCTTGCAAAACCAAATCTAGTTTTGAACATAAATCTTTATTTTCTTCTTTTAGTTTAAAACTCTTCTTTTTCAAAAGATTATATTTTTCAAGCAATTTTTCACATACAATTGATAGTTCTTCATTCAAAACATTTGGATCAACATATTCATCACAAGAAGAACTAGCATCATCATTATCTAATTGAGATTCCGAATATACCTCAAGGGAGTCATTCCCTTGGACCATGTAGCATTGTTGCTCGGATTCTCCACTAGATTCATCCTCCGTTTGGATTGGCAATTGAAGTTTGGAGGAGGTCAATGTGTTCCACATTGCAAAGGCGGAATCACAATTAGAAACTAAGCGCAGATATTCTTTGTTAAGCGTGCTTCTAAGTGCCTCAAGTGCTTGTGCACTGGCCTCTATATGATTGCTATTACCAAGATAGGATTTCTTGGTAGTGGCAAGGAAAGCATGCAAGCCTAGGGTTTTTAAATGCATGGACATCCTAAATTTTCACATGCCAATGTTGGAGACATCAAACATGGGAGGTGACAAGCAATCCATGAGTGTGTATAAACAAGATAAGTGTGCAAATGCAAATGATAGATTAGCAAAACCAAGATCACACTCCTAGGTGGTTAAACCAAATATCAGGAGCGTAGGCTCTGATACCAATTTGAGGTACAACTAGAGGGGGTGAATAGATGTACGGCTAATCTAATGAATTAAATGCGGAAATTAAAACTAAATTGTAACAACACTTAATGCAACCAACGAGTGTAGCCGAATTTCCGGTGAAGGGCTCTGGACTAACTCCTCTTGATTGCTCTGAATAAGAGTTGAGGCGCTATATGAAGCTCTCGTGGTTAAGCACAAGTGAAGCACACACAAACAAGCCAAGTATATAATATGAATGAGCAATATGAAATGATGCAATGGCATAATATAAAGAGAGAGTTATAGTTAATGGATCAAACGCAAACAACGAGATTTGTTTCAAGGTTCGAGCATCCAGCTCTACGTCCCCGCCTTCACCCAGAAGGATTTCCAATCCACTAACTTGTCCACATAGGACTCCCACACAGGGAACCTCCACCGAGGATTTGGGGCAACTACAACCAGGAGTACACAACTCCTCTCTCAACCAATACAACCTCTCACAAAGGCAACACAAACACCACCTCACACAAGAGGGTTAGGCACTTAGCCAAACAACCACAATCCACCTCTTCACTAAGAGGGATACCAACACAACCTCCACCTCTCACTAGAGGGAGCCAAACACAATCTCCACCTCTCTCTAGAGGGAGCCAACCACCACTCCACAATCAACCTCTATACAAGACGGATACAACATATAGGGAGGGTTTACAACTAGGTGGTCTATCTCAATCACAAACAATCTCTTCCACGAAACAAAGATCCTAAATAGATAGGATAGAAGATATAGCTCAAGTGTGAAAAACAAAGAGTTTGAAAATAAAAAACTCAAAGAAAACTATTGGGAAAATAACTAGGATAAGATTAAAATGAAGATCAAAAATCAATCCCAAAGTTTCTTCTTTTTCTTGAATTTTCCAACCCTTTTAAAAATAAAGTAAAGATTAAATCTTTAAAGCTCTAAAAAATCTTTTGAAACTTGTAATAAAACACTAGAGAGTAGAAAATTTTTCTTCTTAAATATCTTTTTCAAAACAGCCTACAAATGGGGTATATATAACCTCCAAAACAGATTTGCCCGTTGGCTGCTGACTAGGCCAGAAATGGCCTCCGGTCGACCGGCCGGTCGACCGGCCAATGGTCAAATTTCTGACCGTTGAGCCTTCCGGTTGACCGCCCGGTTGACCGGACCCTGAACCAGAGAGCAACGGCTCTCCGCCCAGTCGACCGGGGCAACCAGAGAGTGGGTTGCCTTCAGTCGGTCGACCGGCCAACTGATACGGCCAAGTGCACATCCTTGTGCACGTCCGGTCGACCGCTCCAGTCGACCGTTAGTTGATCGGCTCCCGGAACGGTCGACCGCCAGAGCCTGGCAGGGGATTTTTAGAACTTGAAATTTTGGTTTTTAATTACAAATTAAATCACATAAAATCTTCTAAAAAACCACAAAAATAGTTTCAGTATAATACTTTGATATACAAACATGTGTGAAAATTTTCAAACAATTTAAACTATTTTTGTGACTTAGAAAGTTTGTCGAAAACCAAAATCTGTATTTTTCAAAACTTAGATTTTTGAATTGAAAATTCGTTTTGTCCAATACTCATCCAAACACAAAAACATAATATTGAAACAACTTTTAGGCATGTAGTATATGGATATAAACCAATATACATGAAATAGATATATATCAATGTTTTTGACATTAAATCCGCAAATAAGTTTTGTTAAAATACAAAACCTAAATACATGAATAGGTTATCAAACTAAGTTTGTCTAAGTCTATGAAGCATACATGTATATAGAACAATTCTAATATACATTAAACCATGTAAACTTGTTTTGAATCTATCTATTCATGAAAACCAAGATCGGTTAAACCAAAAACTGAAAACCAAAACATGAAAACTTAAACGAACGTGTGTGTTGTGAACTTGAGTATATCACACTATCTAGTCTTTACAAATGGATCTAAATACAAAACTAAACTATGTACCGAAGTCTACTTGACGAATTCCGTCTTCAAGCCGACTCGATCCAAACCGTGATCCACCAAGCTTGACTCCAACGACTGCTATATATGATCTTTGACGCTCAGGCTCTTGAATCACCAAGTGAAAGGCTTCAAAACTCTTTTGTTGAAGCTAATCACCTGCTAATATCTTGGTTAAGGATCTGAAATTAAACATCACAAGATTATTAGTAAACATAACCACATGAGTTAATCATCATCAAAACTAGAGTGGAATGCCTCTGGGCCAACAGAAATAACTTGACTCTAGCAACGAAGCGGATATGGAGCCAGAAGAAGATTAGATTCTCTAAAATAAATCCCCTTGTAACAAGCATAGATAAGCTCGATGTTTTCCATTGATTTTGCAAAGGGAAAAACTCACAAAAAAGAGTGTCGAGGAGCTAAATTACAAGTAACACAAAAGATTACAAGTAGATGTCCTCTGAGATTCTGGAGAAGTGTGCCGATAGGAGTCTGGTCAGCGCGCGATCACTTTGTCCCTTTGACGATGCGATCGATAAGATTCCCTTCTCGCCTGGTTCGGGGAATCGGAGAACAGAAGATTGGTAGAACCCTCTTGTTACTTCTCAAACTGCCTTCACTTGGGAATTCCTTCTCGCCTGGTTCCAGAAATTCCTTGAGAGAAAGGAAGGTATTAGGGTTCAGCACCCTGATTAGAGAATTAGTTCTCTGAATTCTCTGAATTCTTGGAAGCTAGAGAATAGATCTCTGTTTAGCCGCCTCTATCTGTGCGTCTCTTTGCCTGTGCGCCTCCTCTCTCTTGTACCCTTGGTAGGCTATTTATAAGGAGAGCAGGGTATAATTGTCTCCTAAAAATCTGGAAACAGATTGAGTCCAATCTGTTCAAATCTGGAAAGTAACCTTACTGCGAGGCTAGAATCAGCTTCTGCGAAGCTAATAATAGCAGGTAGATCGGTCTCCTGATCTGTTTTGATTCTTTCCATATAATTGAAAGATCTCCCCTGATCTTCTTACTCGTTTTAGGAGAGTCAAGAGATTATGGCAAACAACTCTCAGATTTGATCTCAATTAGATTTGATCTTGATCCTGAATTTATTTGATCTCATCTGGAGATTTAATTGGTCAAAGGTTGACCATGAAAGACCCGCAGCGGAGCTACCGCGTCGAGCTCATAGCGGAGCTGGAAAGAGCATCTGGTGAAGTTAGAAGAAAGCTCTTCAGCGGAGCTGGATAATCATCTGTGGCAAAGCTACCAACCATCTGCGCGGTTGCGTGTGGCTTCGAGTGAAGCTAACTCTCTGCGGAGTTAACTTGAGCACCTCAGGCGAAGCTATAAGTTAGCTTCCTGATGGAGCTTTGAACGGCTCCAAGGCGAAGTTAGGCGATCTTAGCCTCTCAGGCGAGGCTATCCCTTTGGGCTCATGTGATGCTAAATGTTGATCTAACCTAGCATTTTAGACCTGTTGAGGTCTGTTCAAAGACAATCTGGGCTCACTGTCTGCTTCACTAGATCAGTAGAGTCCAAGTTGCTGATTTGTTCCTCAGAGATTGGTTTAGGACTGGTCGTCAGCTTGTCTGTCACTCTCTTTTGTAAATGTCAACAAGTTTAGACATTGTTCAGGTCAGTCAAGAATCTTGTCTTTTTTAAAGTGTCAACAAGACCCCCTTCAAAGTTTTCGAAAGTCTACAATGGAATGGTTCAGACTTCGAAATACTTTGAATTGCTTTGATCGGTGGTATGTGAACTACAAACGTCGCCATGGTGGTTGAGTTCAGCTTCGCTTTTAATCCTGCTTTGGAATAAATTCACCGAAGAATCATGTAGATTCGCGACTCTGGGTAGCTTCGCGTCTGGGTAGCTCCGCATCTGAGCCTCCCGGAGTAGATTCGCTTCAAATTTGTCTTGGAACGCCGTTCCTTTCCGAGGCCAACAGCCTTTTAGCTAATTACGAGAAGCATTATTTCCTTTCCCTAAGTTGAAATAACTTCTCTTACATTAACGAGGGAGATCATTCCCCCTACGCGTATTTCCGAGGGAGACCATTCCTTTTCTCAAGGCTCAGTGAATGCCTTAAATTCGCTCGCGCTTCTATGCTTGAAGCTGCAGCGGTGCGCTCAGGCTATGAGGCCTATAAATAGGACACTTGAGGTCCTCTGCAGAGAAGCGGTCTGTTCATAACTTCTCTTGATTATGTCTAGAAAGAGATACTCAGATCTCTGAACTAGTCGGGGTGCCCACTCTGGTCATTAACCGGCCAAGAACTGATGAGTCTCGGTCATCCAGAGACTTTACCAATGAACTGATAACTTTTAGGGAGTTTATCTCCCTTAATTTAGCTTTAACAGCTGCCTCAGGGATTGATTTCCCTTGTTCTTTCATTTTGTATCAGTCTGATCTGCAGAGAAGGGCTTCAGCCCTATTTCCCAGCTTCCCGACGAAGCTATCACGTTCACTTGATCAAAGAAAGATCACTGCATGCTTGCCTGCTAAGTTCGCCACATAGGCAATGATTAAGACTTAGCCTCTTCAAAGTTGAGCCAGTCTTTCTATATAGGTGGGGTCACGACTGCGTTCCTCTTGATCAGCCTGGCTTAGCCGTATAGGCGAGGCTTGGACTTTCTTCAGTATAACTATCTTAGGCGGAGCTAGGACTTGGCTTACGCTGAGCTAGCCCATCATCACTACGCAAGTGAGGCTATCTTCTGCTTAATTGAAATCTATTCCTAAATTGCAACTGAATCGGATATAAATTGCTCGCCCCAAAGAATTTGACTTTGTATTTCACTTTTGCAGCTTCTCCTTTGACTTACTGGTAACTTGTTTCAGTTTGCATTGCAGTCGCTCATCCGAGATGATCCACTTTGAGGCGGGGCTGGTAGTCGCTTATTCGAGATGATCCACTTCGGGAAAGCGGACGTCACCTGTAAGGTCTCGGATCCTTTGCCAATTTTCATCAAAGAAGATCCAGCTTCTTGAGGCAAAATCTGCCATTATGCGAAGGATTACGGCCTTGTGCAGGAGGAAGGCCTTTCGTATCCAGTTGGTTGGCTTAGAAGTAGATAGGACCACTTGTATGCCTTTGGAGCAATGACTCGGTTGTACGAAAGATAACCTTGATGTAGTAGTATCAATGTACCTTCCCTTTGAATCAATAAAAGTCTACTTTCTGCTTATCTGCTTTGTTTCTCCTTTTTTTTGACTCGAGAAGACCTAAAGCGGACCAACTTAGGCAAGTCTTTTCTCTAGGAGGAATTAGAAACTCTCAGCGGAGCTAAACTTCCAGCGAAGTTGGAGACCGATTTCCAAATAAGTCAGGAACCAGTTTCTGGCGAAGCTAGCACAGAATTTCTGCGAAGCTAGAGATGTGCTTTTAGCGGAGCTAAAGCATGTTTGTCAGCGAAGTCATTCATGCGTCGCGCTAAGCCAGCACTAGACTCACGGCGGAGTTAGCCCTTAGTAGGGCTGAAGTAACGCTTCTCGGGAAGGCGTTTTAGGCGCCGTTTTAAATTAATTTGAAACGACTTCCTGCGCTCCTTTCGAGGCGACATTTAGGCAATCATCAGCCTATAAAAGCCTGATCGGGCTGAAAGAGAAGGCATCACTTCACTTTGGATTTTCAGAGCACTACATGCCCTTTCTTCTTCTTTCTTCTTCATTTGAGAATCTAAGAACTTTTTCAGTTCTTCAATGGCTCCCAAGAGACGAGCGGGAAAAGAGGTCGCAACCTCTACGACGGAGGGTCCTTCTCCTCCTCCAGTCATCGAACGACCGATCGCTGGTAAGGATCTTTCCCTTTTGATTAGAGATTTTCATCTCTCTCTTAAAACCCATTTCAGGCTATCTTTCGATGAACCCAGAATAATCAATTATGATCTGACGATTTTAGGGAGTTCAATTCCCTGAATTTCTCTTGATTTCTTGATTGGGAATCTCAGAACCAAAGGGTCTCTTCTTCAAGCTTCCAGGCGAAGCTATCCCTTAGGCGGTTCACATCCTATTGAATGATAGGATGCGAAGCTAGCCTTTAGAGTGTAACTGAAAAGGACCTTAATGCCCTTAGAATAATCTTAAGGCAATAATACCTTCATGATGAAGTTAGCTCCTGGGATTTCGTCGTGTCCTGTTGTTCGAGGTCAAGCTTCCAGAGCGAAGCTAATACTTAAATATTTTCCTGCATCCTGCCTTCGTGTGGAATGTGGAGTTACGCTGCAGCTGCAAAGCTAAGCTTCGGGGTGAAGCTATCATTAGGCCAGCTTCGCTCGGAGAGCGAGGCTATGCCTTAACAAAAATTGCATTCTTGTTATAGCCCTTGTCTGGCTAATGAACTAATCATAGTTTCTCCTTGCTCTTACAGTGCACTATACTCCTGGTCCTTTGAACAGTCTCTTTGGCGCAGCCAGGGGGCGAATGGCAACGTTAGCCTAGAGTTCCAAGGGTAGGCTTCACAATTTAGCGAGCGAAGCTTTCCTGCTCGGGATACACTTATTCATGCTGGGGATCAGCGCCCCATGAGGAGCATCTTAACTACTGCTCCCCTTGAAGATTCTAACCGAAGAATCTATCGGAAGCCTAGCTTCATGTTCGGAGATGCAGTGCCAGATAATGATCGCCAGCTGCTAGCCAGAGAGGGGCAGTGGATTTTCAAATTGGATGGTGAGAAGTTCTATCTCCCATCTAGCAAGCAGCATTTTCCCTTGTCCTTCTTTCAATGCGTGACGAGGGCTCGGAAGATGCAGTGGCAAGTGAGTCGGACTACTGAATCCGTTCACGTAGGGAAGTTGAAAATTCTCTCTCCCGGTTACACAAGGATGGGTCCTCCTCGCTGCATATTGGGTCTCCATCCTGGGAACGTACTTCCAGACATCCCAGTGGGAGAAAACCCTGCGGTGGCACAGACCTTTGGGAATTAATTTTTTAAGGTTCGTGGCAACTATCCAGCCACTGATTTCAGAACTCCAGGGTGGATTCACCCTCCCAAAGCATGGTGGATGGACTTGATCCTATACGTCCTTGCTCATTTTGAGGAGGATCTGGAGAGGTTGGGCTTTATGAGGCCGTCAGGGTGACCTGTTATGGCATTCAGATGAGTGTAGCGAATTTCGACGCCATCTTTGAGTTGTACTGTCCCGCTACAGGGACCTTCTTCACCCCTGCTGGCGAATTGGGTAAGCTCTGCATGAGATGTGGGAAATCTCTGCTCTGCCTTTGGGGTCTATCCTATATGATGAATATTTCCCGTGCGAGGCAGAATTGGCACTTCTAGAGAAGCAGGAGCCCACTTTGCTTGAGACCTACCAGGAATTGACGTGCCACCTCTATATTTGTTCTAGTATGCATGGGAGCAGTAAGGGAGCTTCATGCAGTTTGAAGAGCTGGGGAAATTATTTGTTCCCTGACATGAAAAATACTCCTAAAGCGGCTCATTGTGGAGTTGCTGATGAAGACATCTTTCGCCGGATGCAAGAGCATTCTCAAGGGGATCTAATTCTGGAAGAAGATGACGGCCCCTATGAGAAAGGCGATATTCTTCAGAGTTTCCATCACCAGGCTCGTCGACCGACGTCCCGGAAGGCGCTTCTAGCTGGCTTCTTAACAGTCTGGTTGAAGAGATGTGTGGTGCCATCTTCGTCTGGCGATGCCATTCATCCGACTGTCTTGTTGCCTGCTGTTCGTCTAGTCCATGGTCGTTCTCTTAGACTCCTTCTAGCCATGGTGTGCTGTATTCAGAGAGGCCTTCGCGCATTGACGGAGGCTTTCTATAGGCCACCAACGATGAAGCGGGGAACGGGGACTATTTTGCCCTGCGACGGACCAAACCTCAGAATAGGTTTGCCATATACTTATCTAATGGCATGGTTCTCCTTCCACTGTCCTTCTATCATCCAAGTCGGAGAGGAGCCCCAGAAGGTGTTCAAATGGCGCTTCTCTGTCGATTCGAGGGATGTTCATGGTCGAAGACTTATGTGGCTGCGGTCCGTAAGCTACTGTGCCGCCATGACGTCTATAGCCTTTTCTGATGCTTTCCCTACATTCATGATGCGGGCTATGGTGAAGAATTCAAGGATGTGGGAGAAGGGCAGACGTCATTGAGTCAGGGAGTCTTCGAATGCTGGTTAGCATCCGGCCATCACACTTGTTGTATAGAAGCGGGGACACCTGTTACCTAGAGGCCTATGTCCCGTGTCGGTTTGCCCGTCAGTTTGGGTATGACCAACTGTATGTAGGCAATCCGAACAGCAGCCTGGCCTTCATGGGGAGTCTCATCGATGGAGCTCGTGCCTGGCAGTTCTTCATTGCTGGCTGTATGAGGCGCGACTGTGAATGTCGCTAAGGACTCCGAACCTTCTGACGACCCTGGGATTTTGCCAGTGGTATAGAACTTCGAGCTCCACACCCACTGGATTTTCTATTAATTCCTTTGGTGTGAAGTTAATCTCTCAGCGACTGAAGAGAAAGGTCACTGAGAAGGGCAAGGGTAAAAGGGTCCGCGTTCCAGGCCTCGGGGAATTCATTGCTGTTGATGATAGCGAAGCCTCGGATACAGGAAGTCCTCGTTTTGAAGTGGATACGGGTGCTGAGGCTCCAACAGCTGCTTCTGGTGGGGTGGGCACGGCCCCCGTGGAACACGTTGATGTGAAAGAAGTGGAGGAAGAAGATCCTAACGTCCACTTCAAGCGAAAGCGAGAAGGTGGACCTCGTAGGAAGAGGGTAGTGAAGAAGCCTCGTCGCTATGCTCCTACGGTTATTGCAGAGAAGGAACCATCTGTAGTACCTCCTCAACCTGCTCCATTAATCATTAGGTTGTCCGCTCATAGGCAGGCTACTGGTAAAGCTACTCCGGATCCAGGTAAGATCAGCCCCGTTTTTGTAATATACTTCTTATGTGTTCCAGATAGCTCATTGTTTACTTTATGCTTTAGGAACTAAGGCGGTGAGAAGCCCGAGAGCTGAGGCTGCCGAAGAACAAGGGGAGCATTATGATCCCTTGTTCACTTATAGGGAAGGCGATGAAGCTGGCTATTTCGTCATCTCGGAAGAGTCTGGAAATGATGCGGTTGACGTAGGTCCTTCGGGCGCAGGGACTTCAAAAGGAAGTCCCGTGGCTTCTAGCTCTTTTGGGTGGACCACGGAGGGTTCGACAAGCGAAGGCGGGCCAGCCATTCTTGTTGACTCCACCAAAGATTTTCCAATGGAGCCTGTAGGGACTGATGCAGCCGTCAAGACGATTGAGGCGACACCTGTTGGCCCAAGGTTACAATCACCCGTTTTAGTGTGTTTTGATGATCACAAAACATATATAGTTATTTGTACTAATCATGTTTGTTGTTTCAGTGTGTTTCAGGGTTCTAATGATTCTAGGAGCATTCTTCCCTAAAGGAAGGTATTTTTGACTCAAGTCATCTCATTTCGGGCTCAAGTATCAGGCTTTACAAGATCACATATGGAGAAGCCCACTTGAAGACCGTGTAGTCAATTAGAACCAAAGTAAGAAATAGTTTGTTAAAGTTTGAGGTTGTAGAATATTGGCTCTAGGACACACACACACACACATTTTTTCAAAAATACAGTTTTTAGTTTTGATGTTTTGTTTAAAGTTCATGCCTTGGTCTCTATACATGATTCAATGTTTACAAATTTTATATCTTGTTTATATCATGTATTTCTATCTTTCCAGCATGATACTTAGTAAAATTTTCCTACAAAAATTATTCTGAAAATTTTCAAAGTCCAAAATTCCTCTCTATTTTCTGTTTCAGGCTGGACCGGCCGACCGCACCGGCCGACCGGATCCTGTGTCAGGACGTGCACGCTTGTTCACGTCCGACGGCCGACCGACCGGGCGACCGGCAGAAAACAAATTGCTCACTGTTTTTTGTCGGTCGACCGACCAAAAGTTTCTGCTCTCTGTTTTTTGTCGGGTGGCCGACCGGTCGACCCGAGCCCAACGGCTATATGCCAGCAGGGCTGACGGCCGACCAGGACGGTCGACCGCCAAGCCTGCCAGAGCCCAACGGCTCGTTCCTCTTTGGTGATTTTCTGAAATCTGTTTTTGGATCTGTTTTTTTGGCAGAACTTCCTTGAGTTTTTGGGATTATTTTGGGATCAAATGAACTTAATTAAAATGTGTTTTAATCCCTTCCTCTCCTATAAATAGAGGAGATAGGTCTCTTGCAAAGATACTAAGAAAAACCCTAGTTTACAAGTTTTCAAAAGAAAGAAAAAGTTTCAAAGCTCTCAATTCTCTCTTGCATTCTTGGCTATTGTTTTTCAGTTGTGTTCTTAAGCAAGTTTCATTTACAACTGAGTTTGTTTTTCTCACTACACTTCTAGAGCCAAAATTTCCATCCTCATTCTATAAGGAAGTTGTAAAGAGAAAGTTTGTAAGAAGTTTGTGATCCTTTTGGTGATCACTTGGCTACTTGTTCCTTCTTCTTATTCTTATTGAGATACCTCTTCGGTAGAGGTTTGTAAGTGGTGGAGTTCGGTACTCGGTCTTCGGTAGACCTTGTAAAGTCCTCGGTGGATAGTGGAAACCCTTCACGGCGGTTAAGGCGGGGAGTAGAGCGGTGGCTCGAACCTCAAAACAAATACTTTGTGTTTGCGATTGATTTTCTCTTTGCTCTCTATTGCTCTTACTTTCTTGCTTGTGTTATTGCTATTCTTTCATACCTTGTGATATATCTTGTGTGCATTTCATAATTGCTTCAAATTCATTTCTTGTTACATTGTCGATCATTACTCATACAACAAGATTGCAATACGCACCTCAAACTCATATCTAGAGGAATCACGAGGAAGGAGTTCAGAGCCCTTCACCGGGTATTCGGTTCTTAGTCTTGTTTTGAGTGATCATTGCATCATTCATTCATACTTATTTTAAAAAGATTGTTAGATTAGCATATACACCTATTCACCCCCCCTCTAGGTGTTTTCAATTAGTATCAGAGCCTTGGTCTCTAGGCTCTTGGCTTAACACCTTAGAGAGATCCTCTATTTGCTAATCACTTCATTCTTTTTCATACTTTTTCACTTAGTAAAATGCCCGATGGAATTAAGACCCCCCAAAGTTTGATGGCCTTAACTTTCCCATATGGAAGGTTAAGATGACCGTTTTCTTGCAATCCCTAAGAAGCCGGGTTGCAAAGGCCGTGACCAAACCATTTAGTGCACCCACCGGTGATGAGTCCATTTGGTCCGAAATTGAGACCAAAGAATTTGATGCTAACTCTAGAGCACACTATACATTACTTCAAGCACTTAATGATGATGATGATATTGCTAGAGTAATACATTGTAAATCCGCATTTGAAATTTGGTCACATTTGCTTATTACACATGAGGGGACCTCACAAGTGAAGAGGGCTAAGATAGACCTTCTTCGGTCCTAATATGAGAATTTTTCTATGAATGAAAATGAAACCATAGATGATATGGTTACTAGATTTATCAAGATTACTAATGGACTTTCTTTTCTAGGTGATGGTATTGACAACGACCAAAGAGTAAGGAAGATCATCCGGGCTCTTCCTCCTTCATAGGAAGTCAAAGCAACTACCTTGAAGGAACTCAATGACAAGGAGGAGATGGAACTTATAGGTCTCATTGGGAACCTCAAAACCCATGAGATGGAGAGAAAAGCAAGGGAGGAAATGGCTCCCTCCAAGAAGAAAGCTATTGCCTTCAAGAGTCAATCTTCATACTCCGACGAAGACAATGAAGAAGAAGATGACGAAGAGCTCTCACTTCTTGTTAAGAACGTTCGGAGGATATATAACAAGGCAAAGTTCCAAGGTAGAAGGAGATGGTAAGGAGGCAAAGAAGTGAGGAAAATTATTTGCTTCAATTGCTAAAAACCGGGTCATATTGTTGCGGAATACCCGGATAAAGTCAAGCCTTCCACCTCCAAGAAGCCTTACAAGAAGAAAGCATTGAAGGCTACATGGGATTCCGAGAGTGAATCCGAGGAAGAAGTTGACACCGCCAACATGTGCTTCATGGCTAATGAAGGCACAAGCAAGGTAACCCCTTCCACCTCTTTTGATGATGAGCTTTCCATGGATGAATTAGGAGAAGCATTTGTAGAACTCTCACATAACTATGATGTTCTTAAGAAAAAGTATTTAAATATGAAAAAGGAAAATGAGTCTCTTAATCATCATATTTTTACTCTTACTAAAGAAAAAGATGAATTATCTTCTACTTTAGTTTTCACCCAAAAAGATTTTGATAACTATAAGATTTCTTGCAAGGGTAAGTTTCCGCAAGTTAATGAAAATGAGATTTCCATGCTAAAAGAGAAAATTGATTCTTTAGGAGTTGTTTTGAAAAAGTGTGAATTTGACAAGAATAGACTTGAGGCTATGTTTCCTAAGAAACAATCCCCTAAGAAAAAATCTCATGTTCATACTCATGCTCATGTTCATACCTCTCAACCTTTACATCATGCCAAACCCCACAAACATGCTCACACTTCACACACACATCATGCATTCATGTATGGTAAAGTGTTTTCATGTTCATATTGTGGCCGTAAAGGTCACTTGGTTAAGTTTTGTTATGATAGACTAAATACATCTCATCATAATGTTTGGGTTCGAAATACTCACTTTCAAGGACCCAAGAAAATTTGGGTACCAAAGTCAATAAATTTGTTTAATGATGTAGGTACTTTCCAAGGTGCAACGACGTAAAGGATTGTGGTATCTTGATAGTGGTTGCTCAAGGCACATGACTTGGGATATCAACAACTTTGCAACCCTATCAAGATACCATGAAGGTGGCACCATCACCTTCGGAGATGATACCAAGGGTAAAATCATCGGTATTGGTAATGTCAAACTTGGTACATCCCCTTTAATAGAAAATGTTGTTTTAGTTGATGGCCTCAAGCATAATCTCTTGAGTGTTAGTCAACTTTGTGATAAAGGTTTTGATGTTGTATTTGATAATTTAGCTTGTAAATTTATTGATAGACTATCCAACACATGTATATTTTCCGGTTTTCGTGAAAGCAATATATACATGATTGATTTGTCTAATATGTCTTGCAATATCACTTGTTTGAAAGCCCTCAATGATGACTCTTGGTTATGGCATAGAAGATTAGGCCACATTTCTTTTCACCATCTATCTAGGTTAAACAACAAGGAAATGGTGAAGGGTATTCCTTACTTGAACTTTAAAAAGGACCGCGTTTGTGACGCGTGCCAACTTGGGAAACAAACCAAGTCCTCTTTCAAGTCAATTAAGGACATCATGACATCACGTCCCTTGGAGTTGATCCATATGGATTTGTTTGGTCCTACTCAAACCAAAAGTCTAAGTGGGAATCGTTTTGCATTTGTTTTGGTTGATGATTTTTTCGCGTTTTGCATGGGTTTTCTTTTTAGAGCACAAAAATCAAGCCTTTTCACATTTTCAAGCCTTTAAGAAAAGAGTTGAAAAGGAAAAAGATTCTTCAATTTTAAGAATAAGAAGTGATAGAGGAGGTGAATTCATTAACCTACCCTTTATCACTTTTTGTGAAGAACATGGAATTAAGCATGAACTATCTTGTCCTAGAACTCCACAACAAAATGGAGTAGTTGAACGAAAAAATCGGACATTACAAGAGATGGCTAGGACAATGATTAGTGAATACGGTCACCCACATTATTTGTGGGCCGAGGCCGTTAATACATCATGCTATATATCAAATCGTGTTTTCTTATGCAAAAATACTTCAAAAACATCTTTTGAGATTTATTTTTCTAGAAAGCCAAATGTTTCATACTTTAAAGTTTTTGGATGCAAATGTTTTATTTTAAATACAAAAGACAATTTGGGAAAATTTGATGCTAGGTCTTATGAAGCAATCTTTATAGGTTACTCAAATACTAGTAAAGCTTATAGAGTTTTCAATAAGTCATCCTTAACTATTGAAGAGTCTATACATGTAAAATTTGAGGAATCTAATGTGTTTGTTAAGAATGTTGTAGAAATAGATTCTTTGCATGAAGACATGGAGAAAGTCACTTTGAAGGATTCACCTACTATTGAAGACATGCCAAAGGATGATGAAGGAAGTGCAACTAAGGATCAAGAGGCTCAAAGAAATGAAATTCAAAGAATTGAAGTGGAGCCTACTCAACAACTTCCAAAGGATTGGAGATACAATCCACATCATCCCAAGGACCTTGTTTTAGGTGAAGTATCTCAAGGGGTAACTACTCGTTCTCAACTTCATGATTTTTGTGGACACTATGCTTTTATTTCTCATGTTGAACCCAAAAGCGTCCTCGAAGCTGAGGTCGACTCATATTGGTTGCTAGCCATGCAAGAGGAACTCAATCAATTTGAGCGCAACCAAGTTTGGCACCTTGTTCCTAGGCCCCACGATAGACCAACAATTGGTACTAAGTGGATCTTTAAGAACAAGTTGGATGAGTCGGGTAACGTTGTTAGGAATAAAGCTAGGTTAGTTGCCCAAGGTTACACTCAAATCGAAGGTATCGATTTTGATGAAACCTTTGCACCCGTAGCACGGCTTGAAGCCATACGGATGACACTTGCATTTGCATCATATAAAGATTTTAAGTTGTTTCAAATGGATGTTAAAAGTGCTTTCTTAAATGGATTTATTGAAGAGGAGGTGTATGTTGAACAACCCCCTGGGTTTGTTGATTCTACACATCTGGATTTTGTTTTTAAACTTGACAAAGCTCTTTATGGTTTAAAACAAGCCCCAAGGGCTTGGTATGAAAGGCTTTCTTCATTTCTAATTTCAAATGGTTTTAAGAAAGGAAAAATAGATACTACTTTATTTACAAAACATGTTGAAAATGATATTCTTATTGTGCAAATTTATGTGGATGATATCATTTTTTGTTCTACTAATGAATCTCTTTGCCAAGCTTTTGAATCATGCATGAAGGAAGAATTTGAAATGTTTATGATGGGTGAGCTCAACTATTTCCTTGGTCTCCAAATCAAGCAAAGAAAGGATGGGATCTTCATCAATCAAGCCAAGTACACAAAGGAACTTATCAAGAGATTTGGACTTGAAGGAGCTAGAACTAGTAAAACTCCCATGGCAACAACCACCAAGCTTGACAAGGATGAACAAGGTAAAAATGTAGACATTAAGCTTTATCGTAGCATGATTGGTAGTTTATTGTATTTGACGGCTAGTAGGCCGGATATTATGTTTTGTGTATGTCTTTGTGCTCGTTTTCAATCATGTCCTAGGGAGTCTCATTTAGTAGCGGTAAAACGCATTTTTAGATACCTTAAGGGCACAATTGAAATGGGTTTGTGGTATCCAAAAACCGGACTATTTGAAATGAAGAGTTTTTCGGATGCCGACTATGCGGGTTGTAGGGTAGATAGGAAGAGTACAAGTGGAACATGTCAATTTTTTGGTAATTGTCTTGTTTCTTGGTCTTCCAAAAAGAAAAATTCGGTCGCCCTTTCAACCGCCGAGGCGGAATATGTTGCAGCCGGAGCTTGTTGTGCACAAGTTCTTTGGATGAAACATACTCTCCTTGACTATGATTTGCATTTTGATCATATTAAAATATTTTGTGATAATACTAGTACTATTCATATGACTAAAAATGCATATCAACATAGTAAAACTAAGCACATTGACATTAGATATCACTTTCTTAGAGATCATTATGAGAAAGGTGATATTGATATTGATTATGTTTCTACCGATTTTCAACTTACTGATATTTTTATAAAACCTTTAGACTCTGCTAGATTTTCATTTATTTGTGGTGAGTTGAATGTTTGCATTATGAACTCTTGAACAAAAATTTTCTTATTGTTTACCCTTTTTGATGTATGACAAAAAGGGGGAGAAAAAGTTTAGTTTATTAGTTTAGTTTATTTTAACTTTAGAGTTTTAAGTTTTTTTTTAAGTTTTTTGGATTTTGTTTTGTGCATTGTGTTTTATGCTTTATGTATATGGCCATTCATTTTTATACATAGTCATTCTTTTATACATAGCATAATTTGAGGGGGAGCTTCCATGCTCCTTTCCCATGTTAAAATAACTACATGTTTTGTCATCATCAAAAAGGGGGAGATTGTTGGCCCAAGGTTACAATTACCCGTTTTAGTGTGTTTTGATGATCACAAAACATATATAGTTATTTGTACTAATCATGTTTGTTGTTTCAGTGTGTTTCAGGGTTCTAATGATTCTAGGAGCATTCTTCCCTAAAGGAAGGTGTTTTTGACTCAAGTCATCTCATTTCGGGCTCAAGTATCAAGCTTTGCAAGATCACATATGGAGAAGCCCACTTGAAGACCGTGTAGTCAATTAGAACCAAAGTAAGAAATAGTTTGTTAAAGTTTGAGGTTGTAGAATATTGGCTCTAGGACACACACACATTTTTTCAAAAATACAGTTTTTAGTTTTGATGTTTTGTTTAAAGTTCATGCCTTGGTCTCTATACATGATTCAATGTTTACAAATTTTATATCTTATTTATATCATGTATTTCTATCTTTCCAGCATGATACTTAGTAAAATTTTCCTACAAAAATTATTCTGAAAATTTTCAAAGTCCAAAAATTCCTCTCTATTTTCTGTTTCAAGCTGGACCGGCCGACCGCACCGGTCGACCGGATCCTGTGTCAGGACATGCACGCTTGTGCACATCCGACGGCCGACCGATCGGGTGACCGGCAGAAAACAGATTGCTCATTGTTTTTTGTCAGTCGGCCGAACGGTCGACCGACCAAAAGTTTCTGCTCTCTGTTTTTTGTCGGGCGGCCGACCGGTCGACCCGAGCCCAACGGCTATATGCCAGCAGGGCTGACGGCCGACCGGGACGGTCGACCGCCAAGCCTGCCAGAGCCCAACGGCTCTTTCCTCTTTGGTGATTTTCTGAAATCTGTTTTTGGATCTGTTTTTTTGGCAGAACTTCCTTGAGTTTTTGGGATTATTTTGGGATCAAATGAGCTTAATTAAAATGTGTTTTAATCCCTTCCTCTCCCTATAAATAGAGGAGATAGGTCTCTTGCAAAGATACTAAGAAAAACCCCTAGTTTACAAGTTTTTAAAGAAAGAAAATGTTTCAAAGCTCTCAATCTCTCTTGCATTCTTGGATATTGTTTTTCAGTTGTGTTCTCAAGCAAGTTTCATTTACAACTGAGTTTGTTTTTCTCACTACACTTCTAGAGCCAAAATTCCCATCCTCATTCTATAAGGAAGTTGTAAAGAGAAAGTTTGTAAGAAGTTTGTGATCCTTTTGGTGATCACTTGGCTACTTGTTCCTTCTTCTTGTTCTTATTGAGATACCTCTTCGGTAGAGGTTTGTAAGTGGTGGAGTTCGGTACTCCGGTCTTCGGTAGACCTTGTAAAGTCCTCGGTGGATAGTGGAAACCCTTCACGGCGGTGAAGGCGGGGAGTAGAGCGGTGGATCGAACCTCAAAACAAATACTTTGTGTTTGCGATTGATTTTCTCTTTGCTCTCTATTGCTCTTACTTTCTTGCTTGTGTTATTGCTATTCTTTCTACCTTGTGATATATCTTGTGTGCATTTCATAATTGCTTCAAATTCATTTCTTGTTACATTGTCGATCATTACTCATACAACAAGATTGCAATACGCACCTCAAACTCATATCTAGAGGAATCACGAGGAAGGAGTTCAGAGCCCTTCACCGGGTATTCGGCTCTTAGTCTTGTTTTGAGTGATCGTTGCATCATTCATTCATACTTGTTTTAAAAAGATAGTTAGATTAGCATATACACCTATTCACCCCCCTCTAGGTGTTTTCAACACCATCTTTTGATACTATTTTAACCTTTTAACTCTTGTTTTTTGTTATGCCTTGCTAAACAAAGTCTTGTTGTAGGTGTTCTGCCTTTGGGTGCATCCTTCAAGAGAGCCAACCAATCTTCCTCAAGGAACGAGGGGTGAAGCAAGTGCTTCGACCACGGCGGATGTTGGTGAGTTGGATACCTTGTATCACGACCTTCCCTCTTATCAGCCTGAACCAGCCAGAGGAACTGAAATTGAGGGGACGATAGTCATGGAACCAACCTCGCTTCCAACTATATCGGTGAGCGAGATGCCATCGACTTCGCCAGTGCCATCTATCTTGCCGGGTGCAGAGCTGAAGGTGATTACCAGTCCTACTTCTCCAACCTTGGTGGTTAAGCCAGCTCTCTTGGAAATAGTCACTAGTCCTACCTTGGTCGTGGCTAGTGTACTGGTTTCAATGAGGACTCCTCCGAGATCACCGACGACCTCTCATGTTGCTGCAGCCAGTGCTTCTACTATTCCTTCTACATTAGTGTCAATAAAGCCGGTGGAAACTCTGTCTTCAGGGGTTGCTTGTTTGCCAGGAGTGATTGAGGCTGATAATGAATTTGTGGCTAAATTAGTCGATAGCTTTTATAAGAGCTTGAAGTGATCCATTGCTTTGATCTTGAAGGGCTCGACTACCTCATTCTCTGCTTTAAAGGTGGTCCTCTCCCGGAGCATTGACAGTATTCGAGACTTTAGAGGGGATGACCAGGCCGCTGCATTGGAGCTTCTGGTGGACCGACTTGAGGGGGATGTGGACGAATGGCGCCGTCTTAGCCATTCAGATCTGAAGTCTTCAGTTAACGAGCAGTTTGCGCATCTTGTTGCTCAGATGCATGAAGCTCATCTCGCCGCTCAAGAAGCTGCTAAGGCAATTTCTTCTGATTTGAAATCCTTAGAGACAAGGAAAGTAGAGCTCGGGGATGCCATAAACGCTTCTAGCAGTGCTCTTCTTGACGCTGAGGATAAAATTGAAAAGTCCAAGGAAATGATCAGGAAGGCTAATCTTCTTTTGTCCAAGGTTGAGCCAGTGCGTCTTGAAGAGACTGCTCGGCTTGAACAGCTTAAGGCCCAGAATGACGAAGTCTTGCGGCAAGAGCTAGCTCAGAGGGCAACCTTGGTTGAAGTTGAAGCTCGCTTAGCCCAGACGGCGAGCTTTAATGAGGCTGAGTTGAGGTCGCAGGCGCTTATTAGGGCTGCTGAAGAGAGGAAGACAAGGCTGGCCACTCTTGAAGGACGAATCAAGTCTTATGAAGCACCATTGTAACTTATAATCTGTGCATTCATGTAACCCCCCTTTTTTTTCGGAATCAATAAAAGTAGTTTCGTTTTGACTCCCATGTTGTGTTTCCAACTTGTTTTATTTTCTGAATTCTCGCTTTCAAGTTGTATCGCAGCCCTTTGAGAAAATAGTCCTTACTGGACTAAAAAAGATGAGACCTGGCCATCTGCCGGTTCAGAGGTAGCAATGACGTAACCGATTGAGAAGCCACCAGGCTCAAAATTTTGTCGTATAATGACAAAGAAATAGTCCTTGCCGGACTGAAAGATGAGACTTGGCTCTTTGCCGGTTCAGAGGTCGCAATGACATAACCGATTGAGAAGCCACCAAGCTCAAAATAGTCCTTGTCGGACTGAAAGATGAGACTTGGCTATCTGCCGGTTCAGAGGTCGCAATGACATAACCGATTGAGAAGCCACCAAGCTCAAAATTTTATCGTATGATGACAAAGAAATAGTCCTTGTCGGACTGAAAGATGAAACTTGGCTATCTGCCGGTTTAGAGGTCGCAGTGACATAACCGATTGAGAAGCCACCAAGCTAAAAATAATCCTTGGCGGAAAGATGAGACTTGGCTATATGCCGGTTCAGAGGTCACAATGACATAACCGATTGAGAAGCCACCAAGCTCAAAATAGTCTTTGTCGGACTGAAAGATGAGACTTGGCTATCTGCCGGTTCAGAGGTCGCAATGACATAACCGATTGAAAAGCCACCAAGCTTAAAATTTTGTCGTATGATGACAAAGAAATAGTCCTTGCCGGACTGAAAGATGAGACTTGGCTATCTGCCGGTTCAGAGGTCGCAATGACATAACCGATTGAGAAGCCACCAAGCTCAAAATTTTATCATATGATGACAAAGAAATAGTCCTTGTCAGACTGAAAGATGAGACTTGGTTATCTGCCGGTTCAGAGGTCGCAATGACATAACCGGTTGAGAAGCCACCAAGCTCAAATTTTGGATGGAATTTGGAAGGAATTGTCAGAGGTATAATGTTAACGTGACAACCCAAAAAGTCCACCAAAAGACAGAGTGGGACTCAGAAACTTGCTGGGGGGGCTAGGAAATGAATTCTATAGAAGATCATATGTCAGAGGTGTAATGTTAACGTGACAAAAAGAACTTCGTAGGGATTCGGAAAGCAATTTGTCGGAGAAAAATGAGGAGATCACTGTCATAGGTTTAATGTTAACTTAACAGCGAAACGGATGCCAGAGGTATACTGTTAAACATAGCATGAAAGGAGTCTCATTCTCGCAGGGAGAAACGAGAAAATTACTGTCATAGGTTTAATGTTAACTTAAAAGCGAAATGGATGCCAGAGGTATATTGTTAAACATAGCATGAAAGGGGTCTCGTTCTCGCAGAGAGAAACGAGAAAATCACTGTCATAAGTTTAATGTTAACTTAACAGCGAAATGGATGCCAGAGGTATACTGTTAAACATAGCATGAAAGGGGTCTCATTCTCACTAGGAGAAACGAGGAAATCACTGTCATAGGTTTAATGTTAACTTAACAGCGAAATGGATGTCAGAGGTATACTGTTAAACATAGCATGAAAGGGGTCTCGTTCTCACAGAGAGAAACGAGGAAATCATTGTCATAGGTTTAATGTTAACTTAACAGCGAAATGGATGCCAGAGGTATACTGTTAAACATAGCATGAAAGGGGTCTCGTTCTCACTGGGAGAAATGAGGAAATCACTGTCATATGTTTAATGTTAACTTAACAACGAAATGGATGCCAGAGGTATACTGTTAAATATAGCATGAAAGAGGTCTCGTTCTCGCAGGGACAAACGAGCAAAATCACTGTCATAGGTTTAATGTTAACTTAACAGCGAAATGGATGCCAGAGGTATATTGTTAAACATAGCATGAAAGGGGTCTCGTTCTCGCAGAGAGAAACGAGAAAATCACTGTCATAGGTTTAATGTTAACTTAACAGCGAAATGGATGCCAGAGGTATACTGTTAAACATAGCATGAAAGGGGTCTCGTTCTCACTTGGAGAAACGATGAAATCACTGTCATAGGTTTAATGTTAACTTAACAGCGAAATGGATGCCAGAGGTATAATGTTAAACATAGCATGAAAGGGTCTCGTTCTCGCAGAGAGAAATGAGAAAATCACTGTCATAGGTTTAATGTTAACTTAACAGCGAAATGGATGCCAGAGGTATAATGTTAAACATAGCATGAAAGGGGCCTCGTTCTCACTGGGAGAAATGAGGAAATCACTGTCATAGGTTTAATGTTAACTTAACAGTTAACAGCGAAATGGATGTCAGAGGTATACTATTAAACATAGCATGAAAGGGGTCTCGTTCTCGCAGAGAGAAACGAGGAAATTACTGTCATAGATTTAATGTTAACTTAATAGAGAAATGGATGCCAGAGATATACTGTTAAACATAGCATGAAAGGGGTCTCGTTCTCGCAGAGAAAAACGAGAAAATCACTGTCATAGGTTTAATGTTAACTTAACAGCGAAATGGATGCCAGAGGTATACTATTAAACATAGCATGAAAGGGGTCTCCTTCTCACTGGAAGAAACGAGAAAATCACTGTCATAGGTTTAATGTTAACTTAACAGCAAAATAGATGAAAAGATCTTTATATGTGGTCTTACCATTCCATGGATGAGAATTGATAAGTGATTTTGGAGAGGGGATCAAATGGGAACAGGTCCCTTAGGATTTTTAGCAAATCCTCAGCTGTCAACGGGTTTGATATGCCTTTACCAACTACTGTTTGAGTCGGGCTAGCCATGCTATTCCCCTCAGCATGATGAGTTGTCGAGGACTTATGTTGGGCTTAAAGACTAACATTTTTCTCTATCCTTAACCATTAACGATGTTGGATCATGTGGTTAGTACATGTAACCTTGATTCTCCTTTGAGACAACCAGTGTATGACCAGGTTCCTACCGGTTTATGGTTGTATGATCTCGTTTGGAGGAAGAGAGAGGGCTCTTTCTGCATTCCTTGGATTTGAAGGTCTTGATCAGAGGTGTAGTGTTAACTTTATCATAAGAAGGATCCTTAATCACGGATAATACTTCTTTAAGAACTTTTCATTGATCGGCATTATGAGTAAATCACCATCTGAAGTCATAAGGCGATATGCTCCATTTGAATAGACTGTTTCTATTACAAACAGTCCTTCCCATTTAGGCTGAAATTTGCCTTTGATTTTGTGCGTCTTGATCATTGGTCGTCTGACGGCTAAAACCAAATCTCCTTTCTGGAAGACTCTTTGTTTGACCTTCTTGTGAAGGCTTTTGAGATTCGAGTTTGATACAACTCGATGTGCTGCTGAGCTTGTAACCGCTTCTCATCTAGGGCTTCTAGCTCTTGAAGACGCAACCGATCATTGTCTTCTAATGTGATCTTAGTCATTGAAGCGACTCGCAATGACGGCATCTGGATTTCCAATGGTATGACTGCTTCACACCCGTACACCAGGAAAAAAAAGCATATTGCCTGTCGGGGTCCTAACCGTGGTTCGGTAGGCCCAAAGACATTCACCAAGCTTTTCATCCCAATCTCGCCTATTCGAGGAGACAAACTTCTTGAGTAACTTGATGATTGTTTTGTTGAATGCTTCTGCCAAACTATTAGCAGCGGGATTATAGGCAGTTGAAGTCACATTCTGAATTCGGTATTTATCACTGAATCGATAGAATACCTGGCTTATGAATTGGGGACCATTATCATGGATGATCCGCCTAGGGACACCAAATCGATGGATGACATGGTGTTTGATGAAATTAACCATATTGGAAGTTTTAACTTCGACCAGTGGTATAGCTTCTGCCCATTTTAAAAAGTAATCGGTTATTACCAGAATAAACCGGTGTCCTTCTGTCGAAGAGGGGCTGATTGGCCTTACGACATCGATTCCCCATGCTTCAAATGGCCATGAAGCAACAGTTGGATGGAGCAACTCTGGAGGCTGGTGTATGAAGTTCGCATGAATTTGGCATGCTTTACACCTTCGTGCATATTGGATGGCATCGGCTATCATGGTTGGCCAATAATATCCAAGCATATGCAATCTGTCTTTAAGTTTTGGACCTGGCTGATGAGCTCCGCATATGCCGTCGTGTGCTTCTTTAAGCACTTCCTGTGCCTCTGAATTAGAAAGGCAACAGAGGACGACACTGTTATATGAACGACGGTAAAGTGTCTTCAGAGTTGGATCATAGTAAAAACGGAGAGACCTTCGTCTGATAGATGCCGCTTCTTTAGGATTGTCTGGCAGCAGACCATGTAAAGCATAGTCGATGAGAGGAAATCACCAATCTCTCGGCTCAAGATCCGTCGAGATATTATAGACCTCTTTGGTTCTTAACATATGTTTAGAGCAGACAAGGTGTCGAGTTGCCACTGTAAGGTGATACTCGGTGTCGACTGGCAGGGCTAGCGTTATTGCTAATGCAGCAAGAGTATCCGCCTTAGTATTCTGAGATCGAGATACGTGCCCGATGTAAAAGCCATCAAACAGATTAGCCAATTCGATGACTGTGTGATAATAAGGCACCAAATCCTCGTGACGGACCTCATATTCTCCTTTAATCTGATTGATAATCAGTTTTGAATCACCGTAAGGTAGCGTACCCCTATTTTGTGGGCGAGTTGAAGACCGATGAGTAGAGCATTATATTCCGCTACATTGTTGGAGCATGATTCCGTCAGAGAAAATGCTCTAGGAAGGACATGATTCTGTGGAGAGATAAACACAACCCCCACGCCGGCAATGATCCTGCCTTTAGGGCCTATTCGTGATGCTCCATCGAAGAACATCTGCGAAACTTCATCTTCTGAGGTTACATTGGACTCGAAGACTTCATCTGGAATATCTTCATGAAGTTTTGAGTGCTCCGGAACTGGATGAGCAGCCAAGGACTCTGCAAGGGCCTGGCCTTTAATCGCCTTTTGAGGGATAAAGTTCATGTCGTATTGAGACAAAAGAAGCGCTCATTTAGCTAATCTTGAATTCAATGATCCTGGCTTTGTCATGAGAAGACGCAAAGGATTCACTCTGGAGATGACATGTATGGTTTGGCCGACCAAATAATTTCGTGTCTTCTGAACGGCAAAGACAAGGGCTAAGCATTCCTTCTCAATAGGATTATAGCGAGATTCTGCCCCTATTAGAGTCCGGTTCAGATAATAAATGCTTGTTCGTGACCATTGTCGTCTTTCTTAGCAAGCAGGGCACCAAGAAAATGGCCACAGCCTTCACATAAAGTAAGAATGGTTTCCCTAATGCGGGAGCTACTAAGACTGGGATTTTGTGAGATATCTCTTGATATCCTCATAAGCTTCCTGACAAGCTTGATCCCATACAAAGGAAGTACCTTTTTCATGAGTCGGGTGAACAGTTGACAGCGGCCTGAGAGATTTACGATGAATCTTCTAATATCAGCCAGTCTACCTTGCAAGCCTCTAAGCTCTTTGAGATTCCTCGGTGGCTGCATGCTCTGAATGTTTTTGACTTTGTCTGGGTCAAGATGAATTCCTTTTGATGTAACGATAAACCCAAGGAACTTGCCACTCGAAACTCCCAAGAAGGATTTTGTCTTCAGCTGATGAGCCCGCATTATGTTGAACATGGTTCTCAAGTCACGTAGATAGTCATTCTTATTGCGATTTTGACAGCAATGTCCCGACATAGCATTCTACCGTTTTTTGGAGATGATTGCAGAAAATTGTGTTCATTGCCCGCTGATAGGTTGCTCCAGCGTTCTTTAGCCCGAAGGGCATCACAGTGTAGCAGTATACCCCCAATATTATTCTGAACGAAGTATGCTTCTCATCGTTGGGATACATCTTAATCTGATTGTACCCTGAAAAGCTGTCCATAAAAGACATTCTTTCGAATCCACAAGTATTGTCAATCATGACATCGGTGATGGGCAGTGGGAATTAGTCCTTAGAACAATCTGTATTGAGATCACGGTAGTCAATGCAGATCCGTATTTTCCCATTCTTCTTGAGGATGGGAATGATATTAGCAGCCCAATCTGGATGTTGTTCCTCCCGTATGAAGCCACATGCAATGAGCTTATGAACTTCGACTTCTATAGCCTCCATAATAGTTGGACGAAACCGACGTTGTTGCTGCTTGACTGGCTTGGCATCAGGTTTGATATTTAGACGATGCATGGCTACTTGTTGATCAAATCCGGACATGTCTTCGTAGTTCCATGCGAAGACGTCTACATACTCTTTTACGAGTATTATTAATTCTTCTTTTTCCATAAGTGATAAACTTTCACTTATAAAGATGGGTTTAGAGTGATCTTGACTACCCAAGTTGACCTGCACCACCTTGTCTTCAGTAGGTGGTTTGCGCAGTTCGAATCGCTTTTCCCATTGGAGATCTAATTGCTGAGCCCATGGTTCCTCATCAGTAGCTTCCCCTGGCTCCAATTGACTGCTTGAAGTCATATTAATGGTGAGATTCTCGAACATCATTCCCACACTGACATCTGAGTCCCACTCGGAGGAAGAGGCAGAATGTAATGTAGTCGGCTTATCATCCCTGGATTGAACCGTTGCTAGTGGTGTGGTGTAACGTATCCTAACCCCCTGCGTGTGTTATCATAGTAATTTGCAGGTTTCGCTTTTGGCACAAAGTTACGCAGCAAACTACGCCTTCCTTTTCTAAAATTCAGGCCCTCTCCACGCTTTAGGATGTACCCCATTTTCTTCATCATATGGCGTGCTGATCACGCGTAATGGAAAATTTGTGGGCTGTCTGAGTCTGAACTTGAATCTGTTGCTATGGACCCTCATAGTTAGGCTCTACCGAAAATTATCGATGACTGACTGATTGTAACTCAATATTGCATATTTTACCACATAATCCCCATGCATATTGCAAATAAATATATGATTTTTACTCATCTTCTCTATATATTTGCAGGTACACACTCTAATGGAGAGAAAGCCAATAATCACTTTAATTAGCAATAATTAAAGTGATTAAATCAAAGATTAAGATAAGCCCCAAGATTTGAAATCAAGATCTAGAGAGATCCGCGCGCCCAATGAAGAATCCAGAAGGCCACGTGGATAACCACTTCTCAACAAATCAGCAACAGAAAATCTGGGCTCAACGGCCCAGATTCTGCCGCCAGATCTGGAATCTTGCCGCGCCCTGGCGGCAGTTACAGGGCCGTTGAGATCCGGATTTTGCGCCAACAAACTAGCTTCTGGATCCTTCACCTGGGGCCTATAAATACTTCACCTGGACCTGCGAGCAAATACTGAATGGAGAAGAGAGGAAAATTAGTATGTTGTTGTAATTTTTAGTAGGATTTATCTCTAGGTTTTAGTTCTTTAGATCCCTCTTCTTCTTCCCTAGATACTTTGTAAAAGAGAGAGATTGTGAGAGAGAGAGCTTGTGTAATCAAGGTGTGACAACTTGAAGCAATAAGGATTCATCCATTCTCCTTCCTCTACTTGAGCTTGGTTCTAGTTTACTTGCTTTCTTTACTTGCTTTCTTTACTTGCTTGCTTTAATTCCTTGCAATTTTATTCATGCTTTGTTTTACTTTTCTCATGGCTTGTAGCTAATTCTTTTTCCATGTACTAGCTAACCACTAGCCTTGCCATCTTCACTAACTCATGGGTGATTGCTTTATTTCATCTTGCAAGTTGGATAGTCTTCTCTTCTCCGATGGGTTAAACCACCCTTCATCTACATGAGAAAGTAATTAGATCAACACGCAAGACGAAACCTACGCCGATGGAGTGACAACATGAGGCACGCCTTCACTATCAAGGAGTTTAGTAAGTATTGGTAAGGTAGTAAGATAAGCTAGTCATGGTTTGCTTCTTCAAGTTTCTTTTCTTTTTAGTGTGAATACCAAATCTCACTCTTGATTTCTTTTCCACTTTCCATCATGAACATATCCATCCTTTCTTTCACTTCTTGTTCCATGATTGTTTTATTCTATTAAGCAAAGAAGACACTTCGTTTACATTTCTTCACTAAGATTCGTAACGCTTCCATCGCTAGCTCTCCCTGAGAATCGACTCGGTATAGCCTTATGCTATAGCGGAGATAGGAAAGGATACATCGATACATTCACATACACCTTTCTCGTCTTAATCAAAATGGCGCCGTTGCCGGGGAGAGCAACGGATTTTCTTTAAAGTGAAGAACTAAACGAATTTTCTTCTCTGTTGCAGGTTACAGGAGAAGAAAACAGGAAAATTTGCATTGCAGTATACATATAAGTGGACCTGGGCCTCTGCTCTCGAAAGCAGAGACCAGGATCCCTCAGTTTTGCCGCGGAATCCTGGTTTTTGCCGCGGATCTGCGGCAATCCTGAGTTGACTACTCACAAAATTTCTGCAGGGTCTCCAGCTCTGCAAAATACATCTGCTGCTATACTTGAATTCCTGTATTTTTCACCTATTACCTGCTAATTTAATCAACAGTAAAAAATTGGTTGAAATTGTTAAAAATTGTTTAGACATTTGCATTCTAGGCACGTGTCTTTTCAATTTCTTTACTTTTACTGTTGAAGAGTGCTGGAGGCAAGGTACGTTTGCATTGCATATAGACTAGGAATCATCTCTTGCTTGATTTTCATGCTTTGAGTGAATTCTAGTTATATTTTTTGTACACTTGCACAATTCATTTTTAAGGGCATAACCCATAAATAAGATAAGGTGGGGATTTCATTACCCTTTCCTTAGCCCAAAAACCACCATCCCAGCACTCACTAACCCAAGCCTAATTTAATAAAAAAATAGACGTTGGCCCTAGGGACATCTCGGACTCGTCTAGGAGATTATCCTAAGGGGGAAAAGTGTTGGAAATAGACTCTTGCAAAATCAGTGTCTAGGAAAGAGATTGAGGGCCGAAAGCCCGAACGTTGTTGGTTACTTAATTAAGGAACGTCTTCGGACGGAAAACCTCCCACCAACCTTGCTCTTTCCTGGCTGATTAGCTTGTGGTCTACGTCTACACTAAACCTCCCGTGGACGATCTAATCAGTTAGGAGTCGTCTAGGTCTAGGTCAACCATTCTTTTAGCTTAGTTTTGATTTTTTTTTCTTTTCTTTTTGTTTGTTGTTTGATTTTTCTTTTTTGTTTGTGATTTTTTGTGTGATATGGCATTCAACAATTCTTTCCATTCTAATAATAATCCATATTTCACACCATATTCGGATAATTCCAACCCGGTGTTTTACAATATGAACCAACCACATACACCGGGTTGGCCTTATCCGAATCAATATGACCCATACCCCCCATCTAATAATTATAATTTCCATAATAATTTCCACTCTTCACCGAGTCATTGGGGATTCCAGTCCCCCGAGTTTAATTATCAACCTCCTTGTCCACCATTCCCACCAAGTCCACAATATCCACTGTATTCATTTCCTGATTCCGCTTCATATACTCCTTATACTCCGCCAATTGAAGAAAAATCGGAGATACTTAAGAGTATAGAAGCCAATTTACAGAGAGTCGAGCAACAACTTCAAAAACCATTTGCCTCTCCAATTCCACCATATTTTCAAGAATCTTACTCAGTTCCACCTTTTTCTAATGAACAACCATTTGTCATGAAAACGAGTAGAGATCTCTTGTGTGAGTCCACTTTTCCATCACCACACATTTTTGACTCACAATTTCATCATCACTTCCAAGACAACACTTCATCTTTTCATCAAAATAATGAAATCATCAATTTTGAAAAGATGCTTGAAGACATGACTCATGCTCAAAATGCTAGAAACCGTGACATAGATTTGATGATCCAAGCTCTTCATCCTATTTCTAATGTCACTAACCATTCTGTCCAAGCCAAAGAGTCATGTAGCCTTGGAAATCAAGATTCAATTTCAGCTTGTCCACCTGAACTTTTCCAAACTTCAGATCCCATTGACATTTGGCAAGTTTTCCTTTTCCTGAGATTGAACTTGAACATGATTATGATCCTGAACTTCCACTTGATGATTCAATTTTTCTTCCTGATTCAATTATGACTCCAGTATCTTCACATGATTTTACTTCATTTCCCGAGTCATTATTGAATCCAGTACCCATCCATTGTGAAATTGAATCACCAACCATCCTTGAGGATCATGTTGAACTTGACCAATTCATTGCTTTTGAAAATCCCATTGATAAATTGGCAAGTTCACATTTTTGTGGAATTGAACTACATGAGGAATATGATCTTGAACCCCAACTTCGTGATTCACTTCTTTTTCCTGATTCAATAATGACTCCGGTAACTTTACCTGACTTTAATTTTTTCCCGGAGTCTACTTTGAATCCTGTACCAATTCATAATGAAGTTGAATCACCCATCTTTGAGGATCATATTAAACTTGACCAATTCTACACTTCTGAAGATACTATTGATAAATTGGCAAGTTCTCATTTCTGTGGAATTGAACTCAATATGGAATGTGATTTTGACTCTCAATCTTGTGATCTAATTCAAATCCTAAATCATTATTGACTCCTGTTATGTTACCCAATTTGAGCAACATTTTAGAGTCAGTTTTGATTCCCATCACTCCTGAACTTGAATCACCTATTTTTTATAGTCACATTCCATTGTTGGACAATACATGTGGACTTGAGTTTTCATTTCTTGACTTGGACCCAATTCCAGAATTCACTTTGACTCCTGAACCTTTATTTGATTTCAGTCACCTTTCTGAGTCAGTTCTTCCTGAGTCCAAGTCAACTGTTCTGTCATTTCATACATCATTCTGGGACAAGGGCGTTGATAAATTTGACTCCGAAATTATTTGGAAAAAATGGAAATTAGATGGGGTCATGTTCTTAATAAAAATATTTCAAGGATTTATCTTTTTAGTGGGTCATATTCCTGATATTTTTGGTGGGTTCCTCAAAACCCAAAGAAAAGTTGATTGGGTCATGTTTCGTGGACCAATCCGACCACCACCGGAACCACCACCTGTGGTAATTTTTCTCCTTCTTTACTAACTTAGAGTTTTTTAGATTTTCTTTCTTTTACACTTCTTTTTAGAAATAAAAAAATATAAATAAAAAAATAATAAAAATAAAGGAGGGATTTTTATGCTAAAAGGAGTTTCCACACTTGCCAAATTCAAAATCTTTCTAAATTCCTAGGTTTCCTCAAAATCCTTCTTTCAAGAATTCCAAATTTCTAGGTCATTCCAAATTCCCAAGAGTCAAACTTCCCTTTTCAAAGCTACAACTTCCAATGTGGTAAAAATCCTTTTGACCTAGGGATAGAAGTGGAAACCTCTTAATTCTTCCATCCTATAAATATCTCTCCACCCTACACTTCTCCTTCACAAGCGAAAATTTCCTCAGATCTCCAACTTCCTATCAAAAGCGCCGCACTCTGAACCTTTTCTCCTCCCCAGATCTCACTGTTCTGCCGCCAGTCTGCGACTCCAACCAGGAATCTGCGGCAAAGTCAAAGTCTCCTGCGCTCAGAAAAATTCTGCTCCGATCGATTTCACATTCTTGTTGGTGATCTGGTGCTATATTCTTATTCAGAGACTCCTGAATCCACTGCAGAGACCAAAGTTCTTCCCCCCACGAATTCCGGGGGTGGTTTGAATTCTAAATCTCTTCTTTTTACCGCTTTGATCTTAAATTCATAGCATGGCACCCTCAATTTTTGTTGAGAAAGATTTTGGGCGGATTTTATGTGATGTGAATGGTTATGGGCATGTATTTTTAGAGAGAATTAGGGCAAGGAATTGGTATTCACTAGTGTACGACAACACTGAGACCGATGCATTTTATTGTCCCAAACTGGTGACCATGTTTTACACACATCTTGACCAAGCATCAATTGATCCACACATGTACCAGTTCACTGTACACATGCCCACTGGAGACTTGTTTATCACGCTTCCTCTTCTTGAGGAAATCACTTCTGTCCCAACCATCACACACCACACCGAGCCTCTCCCGTTGATTGAGTATATGACTATTATGGGGGCTCGTTGTACTGAGCAGGATCGTGGGCTCAAAGCCAGTACGACCTTTCGAAATATTCACTGCGTTGGACGTTGGATCCAACGAAACATTTTAGGGCTAGACCACACCTCCTCTTTCAACAGACCAGTGTTGCAGATTATACATGATTTAATGACTCGTCAACACTCGGTTTGTTTGAATAAGGTCATCTTCCATGCACTTATAGCCAACTCTTCACGCACACGAGGTGCCAAATACTCCCACCCCATCTTGATTACACGTCTGTGTAGGACTTTCCTACCAGACGATGTTTTTGATTCATTCGACAGAGTATTTATTGCACCGGAGAGACCTACAAGTTCTTATAATTGTTGTTTGCACGCGGTCTGGACTCCTATTGTACAGACCGAGCATGTAGAGTCCTCCTCTGAGGAGAGTCTTGAGGATGAAGATGAACCTGAGTTTTGGAGGCAGGATCCCCCAGTAGAGTCACGAGCTTTCATGTCTTCCATCTGGAAGGGCATGAAGAAAATATTTAGGGGTCAAGTGAGGCTGAGGAAGAAGGTGGAGGAGCAATCTTCCAGGTTATCCTCCAGGTTAGATGATATTGAGGCGACGCTGAGGAGAACACAGTCGGCAGGACCTAGTACTACTGCGGGTCCAAAGAGGAGGAGGGAGTGACTTTTTACCTTACCTATTTCATGCATCATTTTTATCTTGCATACATTGAGGACAATGCATGAGATAGGTATGGGGGGGTATGTACTAACATAGGACTTTTTATTTTCTTTATAGGATTTTTATTTTTTTAGGATTTTCATTTTTAGGTCTTCCATTTTATTTTTAGATTTTATCTTTTTTCTAGATTTTCCACTTTCTTTTTCGATTTTACCTTTTCTTTTAGAAAAATTAAAAATAAAAAAAATAAAAAAATTAAAAAAAAACTTTTTGAAATAAGAGACAAAGTTTTGATCTATTTTTAAGAAAATTAAGATGTATCTTAGAAATTAAGAAAGCCTTAATTATGACATCTTAAACCTAGTTGAAATAATAGATCTTGTTTGAAATTATAGGCTAAGTAAGTAAAATTGGTGAGATATTTTTATCTTGAATTTTTACCTTAGATAAATATGCACTTTACACTTACACATTTCTTGGGATGGAAACAAAGACCAAAAATGCCATATATATAAAAAAAAAAGAAAAAAATATATATATAAATAAAACATCACCTATTAAGCTGGAGAATTGTGCCTCAAGAAGCATGATTATTCACGCCTAACGGTGGTAAAGGAAATAAATAATCTCCCTTAGTTATGTGGCCTTTTTTACTCGAGACCTTAAACCCGAGGGATTTTTCTCATCTGGTGCCCTAAGACCGTCTGGTTTGGGAGTCATCGGTTAAAGGCTCGCTACAAGGGTAAACTAGAAAGCCTAGACTAAGGGAAGAATAAAAAAAAAAGAAAAAAAAAATATATATATATATAGATAAATAAATGGCTTTATGGTTGGAGTTGAAATCCCAGAAATCATCACTTACACGGTGTACATACTATCTAGGTTTTATGAAAGATAAAGTATTCAATCCAATTTTGAATTCTTACCTTAATTGAAAACAAGATCTTGCATGGAGACTAAGTTTAAGGAAGAATGATTATATGTGGACTTATGACCTAGGATCACTTATATTTTTGCAAAAATAGTTCATAAACATGTCTCTTGTTCAAAATGCGTTTTCAAAACACTAACATTTGTTTTCTTTCTTTATGGATTTTGTGGGTGTAATCCGCTGAAAACCCTCAGGAGACAACACTCCTCCTCTAGGGTAACCTAGAGGTTTAACGGCTTGTTGCACATGCTCAGTGCAATCGCGTCACCTGCGAAAGTGGTGTAATAAAATTGGTAGTTTAGATTTTCTTTTTCTTTGTTTTTGCTCGGGACGAGCAAAAGAATAAGTGTGGGGGTGTGATTGTAACTCAATATTGTATATTTTACCACATAATCCCCATGCATATTGCAAATAAATATATGATTTTTACTCATCTTCTCTATATATTTGCAGGTACACACTCTAATGGAGAGAAAGCCAATAATCACTTTAATTAGCAATAATTAAAGTGATTAAATCAAAGATTAAGATAAGCCCCAAGATTTGAAATCAAGATCTAGAGAGATCCGCGCGCCCAATGAAGAATCCAGAAGGCCACGTGGATAACCACTTCTCAACAAATCAGCAACAGAAAATCTGGGCTCAATGGCCCAGATTCTGCCGCCAGATCTGGAATCTTGCCGCGCCCTGGCGGCAGTTACAGGGCCGTTGAGATCCGAATTTTGCGCCAACAAACTAGCTTCTGGATCCTTCACCTGGGGCTATAAATACTTCACCTGGACCTGCGAGCAAAGACTGAATGGAGAAGAGAGGAAAATTAGTATGTTGTTGTAATTTTTAGTAGGATTTATCTCTAGGTTTTAGTTCTTTAGATCCCTCTTCTTCTTCCCTAGATACTTTGTAAAAGAGAGAGATTGTGAGAGAGAGAGCTTGTGTAATCAAGGTGTGACAACTTGAAGCAACAAGGATTCATCCATTCTCCTTCCTCTACTTGAGCTTGGTTCTAGTTTACTTGCTTTCTTTACTTGCTTGCTTTAATTCCTTGCAATTTTATTCATGCTTTGTTTTACTTTTCTCATGGCTTGTAGCTAATTCTTTTTCCATGTACTAACTAACCACTAGCCTTGCCATCTTCACTAACTCATGGGTGATTGCTTTATTTCATCTTGCAAGTTAGATGGTCTTCTCTTCTCCGATGGGTTAAACCACCCTTCATCTACATGAGAAAGTAATTAGATCAACACGCAAGACGAAACCTACGCCGATGGAGTGACAACATGAGGCACGCCTTCACTATCAAGGAGTTTAGTAAGTATTGGTAAGGTAGTAAGGTAAGCTAGTCATGGTTTGCTTCTTCAAGTTTCTTTTCTTTTTAGTGTGAATACCAAATCTCACTCTTGATTTCTTTTCCACTTTCCATCATGAACATATCCATCCTTTCTTTCACTTCTTGTTCCATGATTGTTTTATTCTATTAAGCAAAGAAGACACTTCGTTTACATTTCTTCACTAAGATTCGTAACGCTTCCATCGCTAGCTCTCCCTGAGAATCGACTCGGTATAGCCTTATGCTATAGCGGAGATAGGAAAGGATACATCGATACATTCACATACACCTTTCTCGTCTTAATCACTGACCTTCTTTGGATGGAGGGATCACTAAGACGGCCCCTTCTACAGATTCCATGGGTGTACTGGACGCGCTTGGTTTATGTAAAGGGATGTGTAGAGAGCTATCCATGATGGATTCAAACAACCCAACACTGATTCCATGGGTGTACTGGACGCGCTTGGTTTCCTTTAAATTGGTATCAAGATGCTACTTTGACATATTTTCAATTGATATCTTAATTGATAGTCACCCCTATTTAGTTTTGTTTTGTTTTAGACAAAGGGGGAGAACATTGTCTTTATAAACCCTTTTGTTGATTCATGGTTTCGAACAAAAAGGGGGAGAAAAATTTATTGATTTGGTCTTGCTTTTACCCCTTATTGATGAGTGTTTCTTTGTATTAAAAAGGGGGAGAAGATTTTGTTTTGTTTTGATTTTTACCCCTTTATTGATGATTGACAAAAAGGGGGAGAATTATTTGAGAAGTTTTATATATGCATGTTTACGTTTTGCATATATTAAGTTTAATTTAGTTTAATTTTAATTGGTATCTAGAGCATGTTTTATTTTAAACATTTCATTGGTATCTAGAGCCATTTATTGTTTATGCATGATTATGCATTGTCATTCATTGCATATTTATGTTTATTTGTTTTATGCATGAGTTAAGGGGGAGCTTCTTTGAAGCTTAACTTTGATCCATGCATATATAACTCCATGAGTTTTGTCATCATCAAAAGGGGGAGATTGTTGGCCCAGAGGCCTTCCACTCTAGTTTTGATGATGATTAACTCATGTAGTTATGTGTACTAATAATCTTGTGATTTTAGTTTCAGATCATTAATCAAGTTATTAGTAGGTGATTAGCTTCAACAAGATGATTTGGAAGCTTTCACATGTTGATTCAAGAGCCCGAGCGTCAAAGATCATATATAGCAATTGCTCGGTGGATCAAGGAGTTTTGGATCGAGTCGGCTTGGAGACGGTGCTCTACAAGAAGACATCGGTACCATAGTTTAGTTTTGTGTTTAGATCCAAATCGTAAAGATTAGAATAGTATGATATGCTCAAGTTCACAACACACACGTTTCATGTTTTGAATATTGGTTTTCGGCTTTTTCGTTTTTGGTTTAACCGATCTTGGTTTCATGAATAGATAGATCAAAACAAGTTTACATGGTTTAATATATATAAGATTTGTTCTATATACATGCATGCTTCAACATCCTAGACAAACTTAGTTTTGACTTACTTATTCATGTGTTTTATGTTTTGGTATTTTTAACAAAACATATTTTGGAATTAAAGTCAAAAACATGGATATATATATGTTTCATGTATATAGGATTATATCCATATACATCATACCTAAATGTTGTTTAATATCATGTTTTTGTATTTGGATGAGTTTTCGACAAAATGTATTTTCCATTCAAAAATCCAAGTTTTTAGAAAATACAGTTTTGGTTTTTGACAAAATTTCTATAACACAAAAATAGTTCAAAATGTTTGAGATTTGTGTTAAACTTTTTAACACAAGTTTGTATTTCAATGAAAAATGAGAAAACTACTTTTGTGAAATTTTAGAGAATTTATGGGAATTTTTTTAAGTCTTTAAAAACTAAGTTTTTCTCAGAACTTCAGCTGCCAGGCTAGGCCGGTCGACCGTAGCGGTCGACCGGCGTGTACGGATACGTGCACGCTGGCTGCCCCTTAAGCCGGTCGACCGCACGGTCGACCGACTGAGAGCAGGTTGCTCTCTGTTTGTTCCGGTCGACCGAGCGGTCGACCGCCCAGAGAGCCGTTGCTCTCTGGTTCTGGGGACGGTCGACCGCCTGGTCGACCGGTAGCTGTCAACGGTCAAAATATGACCGTTGGACGGTCGACCGACCGGTCGACTGGTAGGCCATTTCTGGCATTTTCTGCTGCCAACGGCTATAATTTTCTGGGGGCTATAAATACCCCCATTGAAAAGAGTTTTTCTCTAAGATTTTTTGTGCGAATTTTTCCTGACTCTCTAGTGTTTTCACAGCAATCAAAAGAAGTTTTTGGGCTTTAAATTGAACAATCTTTTTGGTGTTTTTGTTAGGGTTTGGAAGATCAAAGAAAAGGGTTTTTGAGAAAAAGAGTTTTGATTCAACTTCTATATCTTGGTTTCAGTTTTTCTCAAGGATTTTCTTTGTGATTTTGATTTCCATTCCATTAGTTTTCTCCACACTTGAGCTACATCTACTTTCTTGTTCTATAGGATCTTTGTGTGGGAGAAAGAGATTGTTTGTGGCTGTTTGTTAGACCACCAAGTTATAAACCCAATCTTTGCTTAGCTTTGTGCCTTTGGGTTGTATCCCTCAAGTTGTGAGGTGATTGTTTGTTGGCTTGGAGTTGTGCCTCAAGGAGGAGGTTGTGTTTGTAAGGAGAGGAGTTGGGTACTCCTTGTAATTGTTATTGCCCCAAATCCTCGGTGGAGGTTCCCTTTGTGGGAGTCCTTTGTGGACAAGCTAGTGGACTTAAATCCTTCTGGGTGAAGGTGGGGATGTAGAGCTGGGTGCTCGAACCTCGAAACATATCTTATTGTTTGCGCTTGATCCCTTGGCTCTTACTCTCTCTATATCGTGCCTTGCATAAATTCATATTGTTCATTCATAATTATTTGCTTGGCTTGTTTGAGTGTGCATCTCTTGTTAATTGCAATTAGTTTTTAAATTCCGCATTAAGTTCATTAGATTAGCATAATCACCTATTCACCCCCTCTAGGTGATTTTCACTACTTTGGCCTCCACATCTGCTTTGACAAAGGAGACGTAGGTTCGCAGGGAGCCTGACTAGCCACACGCGAGGCTGAGGGGTGTCGGCAAAATTCTGCTTCTGATTTCTGTTCTGAAACCTTAGCCATGAAGACCTTTCTATGCTTCTGTGCATGGAACATTAGACCACCCCCAGAAATGACTTCTTCAAATTTTCCTTGGTCGAAGTGAACGACCAGGTTCTCGAAAGTGATAGGCTTGCATTGCGGGCCTGCTTCCTTGTTGCGCCAGAAGACCGCGGTAGGCTCGCAGAGAGCCTCATCTGTTTCTGCGGGGACTTGCTTTGAAGACTTAGCCAGAGGGGCTCTGGCCGCACCGGCTTCCTTGAATTCAGAGATATACCCGAAGGTCTGTTCGTCGCATTGCGACACTTGATTCTCAACTGTGGAGAAATCGCTCTCCAGCGGAGTCGCCATCTTATTTTTCATTGATTTTGCAAAGGGGAAAACTCACAAAAAGATTGTCGAGGAGCTAAATTACAAGTAACACAAAAGATTACAAGTAGATCTCCTCTGAGATTCTGGAGAAGTGTGCCGATAGGAGTCTAGTCAGCGCGCGACCACTTTGTCCCTTTGACGATGCGATCGATAAGATTCCCTTCTCGCCTGGTTCGGGAAATCGGAGAACAGAAGGTTAGTAGAACTCCCTTGTTACTTCTCAAACTGCCTTCACTTGGGAATTCCTTCTTGCCTGGTTCCGAAAATTCCTTGAGAGGAAGGAAGGTATTAGGGTATCAGCACCCTGATTAGAGAATTAGTTCTCTGAATTCTCTGAATTCTTAGAAGCTAGAGAATAGATCTCTGTCGCCTCTCTCTGTGCGTCTCTTTGCCTGTGCGCCTCCTCTCTCTTGTACCCTTGGTGGGCTATTTATAAGGAGAGCAGGGGTATAATTGTCCCCTGAAAATCTGGAAATAGATTGAGTCAAATCAGTTCAAATCTGGAAAGTAGCCTTGCTGCGAGGCTAGAATCAGCTTCTGCGAAGCTAGGAATAGCAGGTAGGTTAGTCTCCTGATCTATTTTGATTCTTTCCATATAATTGAAAGATTTCCCCTGATCTTCTTACTCGTTTTAGGAGAGTCAAGAGATTATGGCAAACAACTGCCAAATTTGATCTCATATTTGATCTCGATTAGATTTGATCTTGATCCTGAATTGATTTGATCTCATCTGGAGATTTAATTGGTCAAAGGTTGACATGAAAGACCCGCAGTGGAGCTACCGCGTCGAGTCATTGCGGAGCTGGAAAGAGCATCTGGCGAAGTTAGAAGAAAGCTCTTCAGCGGAGCTGGATAATCATCTATGGCGAAGCTACCGACCATCTGCGCGGTTGCGTGTAGCTTCGAGCGAAGCTAACTCTCTGCGGAGTTAACTTGAGCACCTCAGGTGAAGCTGTAAGTTAGCTTCCTGATGGAGCTTTGAATGGCTCCAAGGCGAAGTTGGGCGATCTTAGCCTCTCAGGCGAGGCTATCCCTTTGGGCTCATATGATGCTAAGTGTTGAGCTAACCTAGCATCTTAGACCTACTGAGGTCTGTTCAAAGACAATCTGGGCTCACTGTCTGCTTCACTGGATCAGTAGAGTCCAAGTTGCTGATTTGTCCCTCGGAGATGGGTTTAGGACTGGTCGTCAGCTTGTCTATCACTCGTCTTTTGTAAATGTCAACAAGTTTAGACATTATTCAGGCCAGTCAAGAATCTTGTCTTTTATAAAGTGTCAACACTCGACACCGCCAATGTTGAAGGCGAGTGGTTTATCAATGAAAATCTAGATTTGGCTTACTTTTCTGCATTTGCTTCTAACTCTGTACCTTTAGATACTAGTACTAAAATAGATAATGACCCTTGGTCAGCAATAAATATCCTAACATCATTGCGTGCACCAATAAAGTCATCCCTTATGGTACGTGAAATGATCAGAGACGCACACAATGCTCTCTTTGAAGTACCATCCAAGCGGAAAGGTCAAAAGCCAATTATATTTGGAAGAACCGAGTCTAAACCCATAGCTTGTGAAAGCTCAGTGGATGGTCTGAGTCTCCATAATTTTTCCATTATGGACAAAAGTCACGTCACATGATAGAAAGGATGGGTTACTATCTTACCAAAGGATTGGGCCTTAATTTCAGCAAAGGAAAGCGAGTACTACATACAAAAGGTAAAAACCCTGATTACTATCACAAAACTCGAAGAGGACTCGGTTATATAGCTACACCAGTCTTATCAGATTCTGAATCTGATAAAGAGGTCGATCATGATAGCTCGTCAGCATCGTCATCGTCAGACTCAGATGTCAGCGTCTGTGATATCTTGAAAAGTCTCTCAGTGAACATGGTATCAACCAGCCACTTGAAAGATGATACAGAAGATACCTTAAATCTGAAGAATTAGTCCAGTCAGACTTGGATTCATGGATTAAATACTTAAATACACTTTGGGATATACGCTTTAAACAATGCGAACCACCCATTGAGGATAAAGTGACTCAGATAAATCTTAGGGATGAGGTTAATCCCAAGCCCATTTTTATAAGCAAGAGCTTGTCACCTTCTGAGAAAGAAGACTTAATACATCTCATATGAGAGTATAAAGATGCCTTCGCTTGAAATTATGAGGACATGCCCAGGCTTGATCCCCAAATTGTTATGCATCATCTTAACATCAATCTGAACACTAAGCCAGTCAAACAACAATAACGATTCCTTCCGCAATCAAATCAGAAGTCAAGAGGCTCATAGACACTAGTTTCGTTAGGGAAGAGCAACATCCTGATTGGGAGGGCCAATATAGTGTCTATTCTCAAGAAGAATGAAAAAATCCGGATTTGCATCAACTACTGTGATCTAAATGCCACTTGTCCTAAAGATGAATTCTCTCTCCTAATCACGGATGTTAGATTGATAATATGTGCAGTTTTGAGAGGATATCTTTTATGGATGGCTTCTCAGTGTATAATTAAATAAAGTGTACCCTGAAGATGAAAAGCTTACATCTTTCAGGATGCTTTTGAGAGTATACTGCTATACAGTATGCTGCTATACCAACGTGCCATGAACATGATCTTCCAAGAGCATACATGTAAGACTGTAGAATGCTACGTCAATGATATCGCTGTGAAACGCCATGACAAAAGCGATCATCTCGCAAACCTGAAGAGAGTGTTTGATATCATGTGAGCTCATCAGTTGAAAATGAACTCAACCATGTCCTTTCTGGGGGTAGCCAGTGGCATATTTCTTAGATTTGTTGTTACATCCAAAGGAATTCACCTAGATCCAGAGAAGATCCGTGCCACCAAAGAGATGTAACCTCCAAGAAATCTTAAAGAACTCAGAGATTTACAGGGATGATTGGCATATATCCGAAAATTTATATCAAATCTTTCAGGATATTGCCAACCCTTCACCAAATTAATAAAGAAGGGAGACTCATTCGTTTGGGATAATGCTTGCCAAGAAGCATTCGAAGAGATTAAAGAGTATCTCACACACCCACCCGTTCTGGTAGCTCCAGTATCAGGAAAACCTTTCCTGTTATATGTTCGAGTGATGAATCAATCCTTGCGAGCTTTACTAGCTCAAAACAATAATCGAAACCACGGATATGCAATCCACTATTTGAGTAGAACAATGATTGGGGCGAAGCACCGTTATAACCCAATCGAGAAAGAATGCTTAGCGTTATTTTCGCCATCCAGAAGATGCGACACTACCTTATGGGGCAACTCATTCACATCATCTTTAGAGTTAATCCCTTGTAATTGCTCATGAAAAGGCCATCTTTGCTAAATTGCAGATTAGCAGAATGGGTCATATTGCTTACAATACGAGATGCAATTCATGCTACAAAAGGTGATTGAAGGGCAAGCTGTGGCAGATTTTCTATCCAATCATCCAGTTCCAGAAACTTTAAAACTTTATGACGATCTCTCAGACGAGATTGCAGAAGTTAACTTGATCAACAATTCCTCAGAAGAACATATGTGGTAACTATTCTTCGACGGAGAGTCAAAGACAAGTCCCGAGGAAATATCATCGCAAGTGTGGGGGTAGTACTCATTTTCTCACATAATTATGTGATCTCTCATGCATTCTCATTAACGGAGCCATGTTCTAACAACATCTCAGAATACAACGCCCTCTTGATCGGGATGCAACTTGCTAAAGAGATTGGAATCAAAATTCTCGAAGCGTACGGTGATTCAAAGCTCATCGTCAACTGGGTTCACGGGGAGTACGAAGTCCTACATGAAGACTTAGTACCCAATCACAACGCGACCATTGACATGGCAGAGAAATTTAAAAACTTATACATTGACCATGTACCACGTCAGAAAAATGCACATGCAGATGTATTGGTGTCCCTCGTTGCTTCATTTGCTCTTCTAGTCAGAGCCAATGAGAGAGTACTCGTCTACATGCGTGACTTGTACTATTGCAAATTCACCCTTGAAGACAGTAAAACTCCAAAATGAGACCTTCAAGTTAAAGAGGTTCTTGAGTCTTCGACAAGTCTCGAACCTAGGGATTAGCGATTTCCTTACATTAATTTTGTCCTGTATGGCATATTGCCTGATAACCCCAAAGAGGCAGCTTTCATCAGAAGGAAAGCTCCTTGTTTCTATTACAATGTGATCATGCGAACGTTGTAATGCTGATCATACGATGGAATTCCACTCTGATGCCTTTCACACAAAGAGGTATAGAGGCACTCAAAGAAGCTCATGACGGTACATGTGGAGCTCACCAGTCTAGACCTAAGCTCGGAGATCCGCTTAGAAGACTTGGCTATTATTGGCCAAAGATGATCTCTGACGCCATCGTCTATGCAAAGCGATGTCATGCATGTCAGATCCATGGTGACTTCGTCAATCAAGCACTGGGATATCTTCATCTAACATCGTCTTCTTGGCCTTTTCAGATGTAGGGAATGGATGTTATCGGACCTATAAGCCCTCCAACATTCAAAGGACATCGCTTAATCTTGGCCATAACAGATTACTTCTCTAAATGGGCGAAAGCTGTTACCTCTGAAGGAAGTAAAGGCACAAACATGATCAAGTTCATTAAGCATTACATACTCTACTGCTTTACTATACGCCGGTGAATTGTCCACGATAATGGACCCCAATTCGTCAGCCAAGCATTCCAAAGGTTCTGTAATAAATTCAGAATCCAAAGTGTATCATCAATGACATACTATCTAGCTGCCAACGGTCTTGCAGAATCCTTCAACAAGACTATTGAAAAGTTGCTTAAGAATTTTGACTCAAAAAGTCAACGTGATTGGGATGATAAATTTGGCGAATACCTATGGGCCTATCGTACAACGGTGAAAACTCCGACAGAAGCCACACCGTTTTTCTTGGTGTACGAATGTGAAGCTGTACTTCCAGTGGAAATCAAAATCCCATCCCTTCGAATTGCCTTAACAACCAGCTTGACGGGCGAAGAGAAGCATCGCTTGTGTCTCCAAGAGTTGAAAGCTTTAAAGTACAAACGTCAATCCCAACAGCAAATCGAGCTCTATCAAGCTCGAATTTTTAGAGCTTTCAATAAGAAAGTCAGAGAATGAATTTTCAAGAAAGGTGACCTTGTCTTAGCCGCCAAAAGACCCATAGTTATAACACATAAGACGAAAAAAATTTCAGTCCAAATTGGAAGGACCATTTATGATAGAGTCAGTGTACTCAAATGGAGCATACCGCCTTATAACCCTAGATGGCGATACGCTCATGATGCCGATCAACGGCAGATTCTTGAGAAAGTACTATCCTTAAAGGGACTTTTCTAATGATCAGGTTAACATTACACCTCTTGTCAAAGCTTCGAGATCCAAGATATTTGAAAGAGTGCCAAAAAAGAGCTTCTTCCTTCAATGGATCAAATCACAGTCGATTGACGCTGAATCGATCGAACATCATCACGATGCATGATGTTAATATTGAAGAGACAAAATTAGAAACTTCAATTTTAGCCTTGTTACTCTTCTTATGCTCAAGTTAGACTACACCTCTGATCAAAGCTTCGAGATCCAGGATGTTTGGAAGAGTGCCAAAGAAGAGCCTGTTCCTTCAACAGATCACATCAAGGTCGATTGACACCAAGCCGACAGAACAACATTGACATCATGATGCATGATGTTAATATTGAAGAGACAAAGTTAGAAACTTCGTTTTTAGCCTTGTCACTCTTCTCATGATCAGGATAACATTACACCTCTAATCAAAGCTTCAAGATCCAAGATGTTTGGAAGAGCGTCAAAGAAGAGCTTCTTCCTTCAACGGATCACATCATGGTCGATTAGTGCCGAACCAACAGAGCATTGTTGACATCATGATGCAGATATTAATAGTGAAGAGACAAAGTTAGAAACTTCAGTTTTAGCCTTGTCACTCTTCTCATGATCAGGTTAACATCACACCTCTGAACAAAGCTTCACCCTGATCGGTCAGATGGATTAGGGTTCAAGATCCAAGATGTTTGGAAGAACGCCACTGAAGAGCTTCTTCCTTCAACAGATCATATCACGGTCGATCGATGCCGAACTGATCGAACATTGTTGACATCATGATGGATGATGTTAATATTGAAGAGACAAAGTTAGAAACTTTAGTTTTACCCTTGTCACTCTTCTCTAATATATAAACATGCACCTATCTTCAACTTAGAAGATAGGTCATATTTTGAAGTCGAGTGATTGAAAATGAAAGAAGTGAGAATTACCGTCTAACTGTGGGCTAACGGGTCGTATCCACGAGGAGGAATGCGATAGAAGCTTTTCGATGAATTGTTAAATAACAAAGAATGGTGTTGGCATTTTTTCTTTTTTTATATTGAAAAAGAGAATGGGGAGTAAGGAAATGATTAAAAGAAAAATTGAAAACTTAGAGAAGGCTTTAGAAAAGGTGATCTTTAAAAAGTGTTAAAAATTGTTTGGTTATTTTTAATATAGGAGAAAAAAATCTGGGCTCACTATCTTACTACTCAACGATGTGTTCTTCTCTTGAAATTCTTAGTGCCTCAACTTGATCATAGTAAAAACTTAAACTTTAGTTTCGAAAGTCTTAAGCAAAAAAAATAAGACGTTTGGAAAAGTTTAACTCTTTTTCTTAAGAAATCCTCTTGAACTGAATATTAAATCATCAAGTTTTCTTTCAAGTATGAAATAAATACAAGTTCAAGTGATATTTTAAAAGAAACAGAAGTTTAGAAATCCAAACCCATCCTCATGTGCCTTCAAGAACACTTTCAAAGAAGAAAGGCTTAGTTTAAGGCATACATATGATTCTGTTAAGTTCTTTACATCAAAACTATTTAAAATAAGAGGGGTCAAAGAGAGAGACGATAGTGAGCCAAAAAAATAATTTTAGCTACTCGAATAATGTAAAATAATATATGTAAATAAAATAAGACATACCTGTGAATTAGAGTAGAAGAAGAGAAAGCTTGATCCTTTATTGATGTCACTTCAACTTTAGGTTACGATCACTCTATTCCTCTCTCTCACTGGTATTTAGAATGAGCTATAAATTAAAAAAAACAGAGATACAACTTCTCAGTACTATCTAACAAAGAACGTAAACTTTAAAAATAAAGAGAAAAACTTAAACTAATTTTCGGTCCCTTTTTCTCTGAACAATGTAGTATTTATAGGGACAAACCAAACGTGGGAAGGCGTACGAAGATAGGGGAGCAAATGCTCCCCCAACTACCTCAACCAAGCCGTAGAAACGCGGCTTTGGCCGCGTTTTCGCGGCCGTGGTGTGGCCGGGTTGCCGCACCTGGTTAGTGATACTCCCTCGTTAGGTGATATACTCTTATCTCTTGCTGCTTTTCCCGTTTCAGCTCCTGGATTTGACGAAACAGCTTTTGATCTCTGGCTTTAACTAATTGATTTGGGAAGATTCATTTTAACCAGTTTTTAACCTCGCTAATTTGCCATGATCTGCCCTGATTTTCTGATTTCGAATTAATTCTGAATTAAGTCAGAACTTTAATGGGCTTTTGGGCTCGTTTCTCTTTCCTTTCCTTTAGCAATGGGCCTGCATTTTATAAAAAAAATAGGACTTATTAATAGGGTTCATTAGATACTAAACATGGTAATGTGATAATATATGTGACCAATCACACCCCTACACTTATCTTTTGCTCGCCCTCGAGCAAAACATCAAAACTAACACTTAATCAATTATTATACCACTTTTACAGGTCACTCGATTGCACTGAGCATGTGGAACAAGTCGTTAAACCTCTAGGTTTTTCCTAGAGGACGAGTTTTGTCTCGTGAGGGATTTCAGTGGATTACACCCACAAAATCCATAAAGAAAGAGAAAATATATTAGTATTTTCAAAAAGCATTTTGAAAAGATAGAAAATATTTGAAGTACTATTGTAAGAGTTCAAGTAATCTATAAGTTATAGGAAAATCAAACTTTTCATTCCTAAACTTAGTCTCTATTCAAAAATATGTCATCAATCAAAGTAAGGGGTGAAATTTATTTCTCATCTAGTCTATTACTTTACCCTAAGTCATATGCACCTTCGTGATCGTGAAGTTTGACTAAGGGTTCTTTAACATTAACTTTTATGCCTTATTTATATTTATTTTTTAGTGGTATTTATTCCTCAATTCCATTAGGCTTTCTAGTCCGCCCATATAACGAGCCTTTAGTCGGTGACAACCAAATGAACAGTCTTGGGGCACCAAGTGAGAAAACACCCCTAAGGACTTAAGCACTCAAACAAACAAGGCCGCGAATCTAAGGATTTTTATTTATAAAATGTACCCCTTTTAGGTGTGAATACTTATACTTCATGAAGCACAAATACCTAGCTTAATTAGAGGATTTATATATATATTTCAAAATTTTCTAATCATCTTTTGCATAAATACCAAGGCTTGCTTAGGCCAAAGCACCTAGCTAATCAATAATTAGATTTGTTTATTTTTCATAGATACATATATATATATATATATATATATATATATATATATATATATATATATATATATATATATATATTCTTTTTTTTTATAAGGCATAAGAACTTTTGTTTTTGAACCCTAAGTGTGTAAGTGTTTAAAGTGTGCATATTTCATCAAGGTAAAGATCAAGAAAAAATTACTTTCACCAATTTTCTTCCTAACCCTGAAAATCAAACAAGTCATCTTATTTTGACCAAGTATAAGAAATCCTATTATGATTTTTCTATTCCTTAAAATTAACTTAATTTCTTACAAAAAATATATCAAAATATTGTTCTTTTCTTTCAAAATTTTTTTATATATTTCTCTTTTTTTTTTACTTTTTTTAGCTATATTAGTCGTGTTAGCCCTCCCCCACACTTATCCCATGCATTGTTCCCAATGTATGAAAGAAATGTATAGATGCATGAAATGGAATGCAAAAGAGGAAAGTTACTGATACACTGAGTCGAAAAGACCCATAACCGTTTCATTTATCGGCACCGATTCTAAGAAAGGTTTAAGGCGTTGACCATTTACCTTAAAGTCATTTCCATTCTTGGTGTCACTGATCTCTACAGCACCGTGTGGAAACACGGTTTTTATAACGAATGGCCCAGTCCATCTTGATTTTAATTTTCTTGAAAAAAGATGAAGTATAAAATTATAGAGCAAGACTTTTTGTCAAGGGATGAATATTTTCCTTATGATATGTTTATCATGAAAAATCTTAACTCTATCTTTAGTGATTTTAGCATTTTCATAGGCCTCATTTCATAACTCCTCTAATTCGAAAATTTGTATTTTCCAAAGGTCAAGTCAAAATTTAGCTCATTCATTGCCCATAAGGCACGGTGCTCTAACTCAACCGGTAGGTGGCAAGCTTTCCTAAAAACTTGAAAATCACCTAGAGGGGGGGTGCATAGGTGACTAGCTAATCTAATGATGAATTAATGTGAAATTAAAACTATTTATGCAAACTATAAATTCTTAAGCTAAACACACAAGGTATAACACAAAAGTGTAGCCGAATTTCCCGTGAAGGACTCTGGATTATCTCCTCAAGATTCCTCTAGATAAGAGTTGAGGTGCTGCTTTGGCTCTCTTGGTTGAATACAAGTGTGAGCAAACAATCCCCTAACATATATCAATTTAAGCACAAGATATATCAAGCATATAAAGATAAAGGCAATATGAACATGCAAGATATAAAGACAAGTGAGAGATAGAGAGAGCAATCGTAAACACGGGAGATTTATTTCGAGGTTCGAGCACACTTGCTTTACGTCCCCGCCTTCAACACTATGAAGGATTTCCACTAAAAACGATCCCACCGGAACACTCGGTGTTGCAACACCTACAAGCGAGTCACACTAGAACTCCTTTGGACTCTCTAGTCCCTCTCTTGTTCCCAAAGAACAATACACCGCAAGCACGCAAGCTTGCCAAGGCCGCACCTCTACAATGAGCTCTCCTTAGAACTCGAAACACCGCGAACCCGCAAGTCCGCCTCCTCAAAGTACAATGATGAAAACTTTGATGTTCACAACACTTTGATCACCTAAAATCCTCTCACAATAAAGATCCCTATAGGATTGATATAGCAATACATAGCTCAAGTGTTTGTGAGAAAACTAGGATTGAAGTTATGGTGGAAAACACAGGAAATCACTTTTGAAAACTCTTGATAAAGTCTCCTTTTGAATGGAAGTATTTGGCTCTAAAACAAGTGGAGATAAACACTTAATAGAGTAGGAAAAAACTAGCTTTGAAACTCTCCAAAAATCTTGTGTAAAACAGCTCAAGGGAAGCCCAATTTATTGGCTTCTCAAAAACTAGTCGTTGCAGACCAAGTCAGCAGTCTGGACTGCTGGCGGTCGACCGCCCGGTCGACTGGCCAACGGTCAGATTTCTGACCGTTGGGCCAACGGTCGACCGGCCAGTCGACCGTGGCCTGGATACAAAGAGCAGACACTCTCTGCCGGTCGACCGCCCGGTCGACCGGGGCCATTTTCAGAGAGCAGAGTTCTCTGGCGGTCACCGGGTCGGCCGACCGGCCCTCCAGCCAAACAAGGCGTGCACGTTTTGTGCACGTCGGTCGACCGCCCGGTCGACCAACCTCTAGCTCGGTCGACCGTGCGGTCGACCGGCAGAAGCCAAAAACAGTCTTTTTAGGGATTAATAAGTTTATCATTTTTCCTTCAATAAAATCCCATAAAATCTCTAAAAATATATAAAAATAAGTTTAGTAATATATTTTTATATACAAACATGTTTGAGTAAAAATTAAAACATGTTATAAACATTTTGAACTATTTTTGAGACTTAGAAATTTTGTCTTAAAACAAAAACCGTATTTTTCCAAATTGATTTTTCAAAACTTCTCTAAATACAAAAATAAGATATTTTAAACACTTTTGAAGCTTAGTGTGTATGGATACATATATAATAAAATATCTATATTTTTGACATTAAGCTCTAAAATAGTTTTGGTTAAAACACATGTATATATGAAAGTCCAAAAACCAAAACAGTATTTTCCAAAATGAAAACTCTTTTATATTTTTCAAAATGAAAACTCTTTTATAAAAACTCATCTAAATCTTGTGTGTGAGTGTATATGATACTTGAGCAATCCACCAACTAATCTATCATTTTCATTTTATCTAAAAACAAAATCTTACTAAAAACAAACCTAGACACAAGTCTTCTCTTGAAGGTCTTTACTTGAAAATCTTCTCTCCCTCTTGACTTGGTCCAAACATAATTCAAAGAGCTAGACTACTCTTGAGTACTTGATGTGGTCTTGATGCACAAGCTCTTGAATCAACACGTGCTAGCTCTAAAGTTTGACTTTAAATCCTTTGTTAAACCTACACACCTACTAAGATCTTGATCATATATCTGAGACTGATCAAACACAAGATCATTAGTACTATAACTATATGAGTTAATCATCATAAAAACTAGAGTGATGGGCCTTTGGGCCAACAATCTCCCCTTTTTTGATGACGACAAAACTCATGGAGTTATATATGCATAAACTAAAGTTAAGCTTCATAGAAGCTCCCTCTTAACTCATGCATAACAATAAACAAATAAGATATTCAATGAAGTGCATAAAACTAAACAAACATATATGCATCAATAGAGTGAGAGAAACATGCTTGAATCAAAAGTTCTTTTTCAAAAAACTTTCTCCCCTTTTTTTTAAACTTTCAAAAACATTCTCCTCAAAAACACAAGGCGCATAAACTCAATATATGCAAAAACACAATTATGCATATATGAACTCAAAATCTTTCTCTCTCTTTTTGTCAATCATCAACAAAGGGGTAAAAATCAAATCAACAATAAAGATATATATGCGATATACATTCATGAAGAGGAAGACGCTAAGTTAGCTTCCCTACATACATGCATTACATGAAGAAGGGATGACAAGCCCTAACTCACATAACACATAATATATAATGCATAAGTGGAGATGCGAAGCTCCCCCTACATACGTGCATCACATAAAGAAGAGATATCAACCTCCTCAATATAAGAAACTCTCAATATGAATCTATATGTAGAAGAGATGTTAAGCTCCCCTTGCATATGGGTAATACATATCAAAACATTTTTAGCTCAAATTTTGATATTTACTTAAACAAATTTTGAAATATCTTAAATCAAATTTTGAGATATCATTTGAACAACATTTTACCAATTGTAAATAAACAATACAAATTTTGAATTTTTCCTTAAATCAATAAATCAATTTGAGATATCACAAGATTTTGATACCATACGAAATAGGAAATATGTGATACCAATTGAAATTGAAACACTTGTACATTTTTATATCAATGAAAGAAAATATTTTAAAACATATATACCAATTGAAATATATGGTAAATTTTTTATCAAATAGGTAAAACATATTGATACCAAATGAAATTTAAACCAAATTGGAAATTGAAACATATTGATACCAATTGAAGTATATGGTAAATTTTGATATCAATAAAAACACCAAATGAAAATAATGCATAAGCTTTAAAGTACCAATTGAGATACCAATTGAAAATTAAAATTTAAATCAAGCTTAGCATAAACAAACTTTGTGCTTTAAACATGTAAATATATTTTAAATCAAGCACAAGCACATCATATATATATATATATATATATATATATATATATATATATATATATATATGAGAGAAATGTAAATCAGCTGACACAGGAGGCAACTCCCTCCTATGTCACACTCAAAAATCAATTTCCCGAGTAAATTTTCAAGATCCGACCGCACATTATCATCTTCATATTCTAAGATATACACATATAAAAAATCAAGTGATTTGAAGTTTGTTTACTCCATTTTCTTTGGGTTCAAACATTAACGGTTTTTTAATAATAGAACAAATGGAACGATTAGATCAATGAGTAAACGTATTTCAAATCACTTGATTTTTATATGTGTATATTTTAGAATATGAATATGATAATGTGCGGTCGGATCTGAAAATTCACTCGGAAAATATGATTTTGAGTGCGACATAGGAGGGAGTTGCCTCCTGTGTCAGCTGATTTACATTTCTCTCTCTCTCTCTCTCTCTCTCTCTCTCTCTATATATATATATATATATATATATATATATATATATATATATATATATATATATATATGAAAATGAAAATACCAATTGAAATTGATATAATTTGAAATTTAAAGCATACATATATAGAAACAAAATTAAGAGTATACAAAGAGATATCAATTGAAATACCAATTGAAAACACAATGAGAATCAAGTGTGTAGCTCATAAATAACCACCCTATACATGTACATGATAAAAGATTTTCAATAAGCCATACAAGGCATGGTCGCCCATCCGTCCGCCCTTTGAGGGGTTGGTAGGGGTTTTAAAAAATAAGAGTTTGAAAATATTTTAGCATTAAAAACACTACCAAATAAAAAATAAATAACTAGTTAAAATAATTTTTGAAAAACTAGTTAAAGATCCTTCAAAACATGAAATCAAATCATATGAATCCATGAAGCATGCTAAAAACACAAATTGACACTCGAAATCTATAAGGCTCAAAATATCTCATGAAAACATTATTATGAGTAAACAAATGAAATGTGAGTGTACTATAATCATGTGAGTAGCATTTTCATGAAATAATCAATAAAGCTCAAAACATCAAACGTATGAAAATCATCAAAATTTATTTTTCTTTTAAAATAAGACTTCAAGGCATATCTATGATTTATCCAAAGCTAATAATATGCATACATATCCCAAATATAAAAAGAGTTTATGATATAATTTGCATGAAGGCAAGAGACTCAAGGGTATACATGTATATTTATTAGTTTTAGACAAAGATTACATATACATGAAGTAAAACAAAAAATAGATAAAACAAGTATAAATGAGGGATCATCAAAACTAGGCTATACATGTGCATGTAGTGAGATGAAGTGCAAATATATATGAATCAAATTGTTGCTCACTACTTGTACAAGTATATACACAAGTTTTGACAAAAACTACATCTAAACAAATATTTACCACATGAAGCACAAAACATGATTATTTTAACAAACACTAACATATGCTAAAAATCATCAATTAAAAATACATGTAAACTAAAATAGAAGTTTAGAGATAGTTACCAAACCATAAGAACTATACTCCAAATCTCTAAAACATGATGGTCGTTCCACCAAACCTCCTTGATAGCAGTGCATCAAATGTATAGCCATCAAATCTATGTGCATCCACCACCAAGGCACCAAATCTCTCGCGTCATGTGAGAGCCCGCACCTACATCAAATACAAAAGATGAGAACTTTGGTAGCCATTTTCTTTTGGGTCCACAGGGGTGAGCTTTGTTCGGAACCCAAACATTCTTATTAGCAAAATTTAAAGAATTTATTCTATCATAACAAAATCTTGCTAAATGGCCTTTGCGGTCGCAATGTGTACACTTATACACTCTATCATGCATATGTGTATGAGTGTGATCATGATGTGCAAAGTGTGCATATGCATGTTGTAGGTGATGTGCATGAACATGTGGAGCTTGTTTCTTTTTGAAACAAGGTTTCCAATCTTTTATGGTTAAATGCACATTTGCTCAAAGATAAGTTCAAACAATCTATTTTATTTTTCAAAAATTTAACTTCATTTTTAGTAGTACAATGAAAAGCATGGTCAACAATTTTTTTCTTTTTAGAAACATTTTCTTTTTCTTTCGAAACAATTTGTCTTTTCAAAGAGGTGTTTTCTTACAAAGCAATTTCTTTTTCCTTTTTCACAAAAATAATTTTATCTTTTAAGGAAGTATTTCCCTCACAAAGATCATTCAATTTAGAAATCAAGAAAATATTCTCATTTTTCAAAGATTCATTTTCTTTTGAAATGCATTCCAATTTATTTTGAAAAGAATCTTTTTCTTTTAATAAGCAATAAAATTTATTTTTCATTTTCTTATTATCCTTTTTAAGCATGTCATATTTTTCAAGGAGTTGTTGATAAAAAGAAGCAAGTTCATCATATGGTATATCAACATCCTCTTCTAACTCAGATTCGGAGTTTACCTCAAGGGGGTTATCCCCTTGGACCATGTAACATACGCTGGAAGCTTCACTTCCAACATCCGAGTCGCTCCCCGCATAATATTATTCTTGTTCGCCAAGAGAGACAATGGTGTTCCATACTATAAAACCTGAATCAAGATTAGCAACTCTAGATAAATATTCATCATTTAGGGTACTCTTTAAAGCATGGATGGCTTTTTCATTAGCCTCAAAATGTTTGCCATTTAAACAATATGAATCTTTAATAGTGGCAAAGTAAACATAAATGCCTAGGGCTTTGAGGTACATTGACATCTTAACTTTCCAAGTCTGGATGTTAAGAATGTCAAAAGTGGGAGGTGACATGAAATTCATGTGTGTGTAAACAAATATTGTGATTAGCTATAAAAGAGGATCTTTAACTCTAGGTTATTAGACCCAAATCAAGAGCACTTGGCTCTGATACCAATTGAAGATCACCTAGAGGGGGGTGAATAGGTGACTAGATAATTTAATGATGAATTAATGCGGAATTAAATATTTATGCAAACTATAAATTCTTAAGCTAAACACACAAGGTATAACACAAGAGTATAGCGAATTCCCCGTGAAGGGCTCTGGACTATCTCCTCAAGATTTCTCTAGATAAGAGTTGAGGTGCCGCTTTGGCTCTCTTGGTGGAATACAAGTGTGAGCAAACAATCCCCAAGCATATATCAATTTAAGCACATGATATATCAAGCATATAAAGATAAAGGCAATATGAGCATGCAAGATATAAAAACAAGTGAGAGATAGAGAGAGCAATCACAAACAAGGGAGATTTGTTTCGAGGTTCGAGCACACTTGCTCTATGTCCCCGCCTTCAACACTATGAAGGATTTTCAATAAAAACGATCCCACCGGATCACTCGGTGCTGCAACACCTACAAGCGAGTTCACACTAGAACTCCTTTGGACTCTCTAGTCCCTCTCTTGTTCCCGCAAGAACAATACACCACAAGCACGCAAGCTTGCCGAGGCCTCACCTCTACAATGAGCTCTCCCTAGAACTCGAAACACCGTGAACCCGCAAGTCCGCCTCCTCAAAGTACAAAGATGAAAACTTTGGTGATCACAACACTTTGATCACCTAAAATCCTCTCAAAATAAAGATCCCTATAGGATTGATATAGCAATGGATAGCTCAAGTGTTTGTGAGTTTTGGTAGAAAACACAAGAAATCACTTTTGAAAACTCTTGATAAACTCTCCTTTTGAATGGAAGTATTTGGCTCTAAAACAAGTGGAGATAAACACTTAATAGAGTAGGAAAAAACTAGCTTTGAAACTCTCCAAAAATCTTGTGTAAAACAGCTCAAGGGAAGCCCAATTTATAGGCTTCTCAAAAACTAGCCGTTGCAGGCCAAGTCAGCAGTCTGGACTGCTGGAGGTTGACCGGCCAATGGTCAGATTTCTGACCATTGGGACAACGGTCGACCGGCCGGTCTACCGCGACCTGGAAACAGAGAGCAGAAACTCTCTGCTGGTCGACCGCCCGGTCGACCGGGGCCATTTCCAGAGAGCAGAGCTCTCTGGCGGTCGACTGGGTCGGTCGACCGGCCCTCCAGCCAAATAATGCGTGCACGTTTTGTGCACATCGGTCGACCGCCCGGTCGGCCGACCTCTAGCTCGGTCGGCCGTGCGGTCGACCGGCAGAAGCCAAAAATAGTCTTTTTAGGGATTAAAAGTTTGTCGTTTTTCCTACAATAAAATCCCATAAAATTTCTAAAAATCTACAAAAATAAGTTCAGTAATATATTTTGATATACAAACATGTTTGAGTAAAAATCAAAACATATTACAAATATTTTGAACTATTTTTGTGACTTAGAAATTTTGGCTTAAAACAAAAACCGTATTTTTCCAAATTGATTTTTTGAAACTTCTCCAAATATTAAAGCAAGATATTTTAAACACTTTTGAAGCTTAGTGTGTATGGATTTGATCCACTATACATATATGATGAAATATCTATGTTTTTGACATTAAACTCTAAAATAATTTTGGTTAAAACACATGTATATATGAAACTCCAAAAACCAAAACGGTATTTTTTCAAAATGAAAACTATTTTGTATTTTTCAAAATGAAAACTCTTTTATAAAAACTCATCTAAATCTTGTGTGTGAGTGTATATGATACTTGAGCAATCCACCAACTAATCTATCCTTTACATTTTATCTAAAAATAAAATCTTACTAAAAACAAACCTAGACACAAGTCTTCTCTTAAAGGTCTTCACTTGAAAATCTTCTCTCCTTCTTAACTTGGTCCAAACATGATTCAAAGAGCTAGACTCCTCTAGAGTACTTGATGTGGTCTTGATGCACAAGCTCTTGAATCAACACGTGCTAGCTCGAAAACTTTACTTTAAATCCTTTGTTGAAGCTACACACCTACTAAGATCTTGATCATATATCTGAGACTAATCAAACACAAGATCATTAGTACTATAACTACATGAGTTAATCATCATCAGAACTAGAGTGATGGGCCTTTGGACCAACAAAACTAATCTATAAAGAGAGATCCCTAAAATCGTCTTGAAAGCGGTCCTGTAGGCCGAGAGGGCATCTACAAGTTTGGTGGACCAATCTTTCTGATTTTGGTTCACAGTCTTCTCTAAAATAATCTTGAATTGTCTATAAGAAACCTCAACCTACCCACTGGACTAAGAATGATAAGTTATTGACAATTTATGAGTTATGGCATACTTTCGCATTAGTGCTTCAAAGGATCTATTGCAAAAGTGAGTACCATTATCACTGATGATAGCTCAAGGAATTCTGAAGCGTGAGAAAATATTCTCTTTCAAAAACTTTATGACAACTTTGTTATCATTACTTCTACTAGGAATGGCTTCTATCCCCTTGGACACGTAGTCTACAGTAACCAATATGTATTGGTTTCCAAATGAATTAGGAAATAGACCCATAAAGTCGATGCCCCAAACATCAAAGGGCTCTATTTCTAGAATTAGGTTGAGGGGCATCATATCTCGTTTTAAGGTCCTTCCTACCATCTGGCATCTAGGGTACGTCTTGAAAATTTATAAGCATCTTTGAACAAAGTGGGCCAATAGAATCCACTTTGCAGCACCTTTTCAGCAGTCTTGCAGGGATCAAAGTGTCCGCCGCATGCAAGTTTGTGATAAAAGGATAAAATACTCTTAATCTCTTTATCGGGAATGCATCTCTTAATAATTTGATCAGAACAGTACTTAAAAAGATACGGTTCCTCCAAAAATAAATACCGGACTTGAGATAAGAACCGGTATATATCAATTTTAGACCAATGAGATGGAGTTTTGTTTGTGACTAAGTAATTCATTATATCAGCAAACCAAGATTCTCTAAAGACAGCTAAGAGATTTTCATCAGGAAAGTCCTCATTTATGGGCAATTTGTTGCATGGAGAGTTTGGGATTCTCGAGAGATGGTCAGCAACGACATTTTCTATGCCTTTATTATCTCGAATCTTGAGATTGAATTCTTGAAGGAGGATCCAACGAATGAGTCGGGCCTTGGCATCCTTTTCATCATGAGGTACCTAAGCGCAGAATGATCAGTGAAAATTATAGTTTTGGACCCTAGTAAGTAGGGACGAAATTTCTCTAAGGCAAACACTACTGCCAAGAATTCTTTCTCAGTAGTAGTGTAGTTCATTTAAGCATCGTTGAGAGTTCTACTAGAGTAGTAAATCATGTATTGCTTGTTATCAATGCGCTATCCTAGGACAGCGCCTATTGCAAAATCAGAAGCGTCCTACATGATTCCGAACAGTCCAGTGTAGATATGATTAGTGTAGAAATAAGCTCTTTCTTAAGCTTCTCCCAAAAATTCATACATTCAGCATGGAAAGTGAAGGACACGTCCTTAGCTAATAGATTAGTCAAGGGTTTAGCAATCTTGTGAAAATCCTGGATAAATCTTCAGTAGAAACTGGCGTGTCCTAAGAAGGATTGTATATCCTTCACGCATTTGGGCATGGGAAGCTTAGCAATAACCTCAATCTTGGCTCTATCCACTTCAGTTTCTTTCTTAGAGATTTCATGACGCAAGACAATTCTATGTCTTACCATGAAATGGTATTTCTCCCAGTTCAGTGTCAGATTTTTCTCATCACAACGTTAGAGGACGAGTTCTAAATGGTGAAGACATTTAGTGAATGAATCTCTGTAGATGGAGAAATCATCCATGAAGATTTCTAAGAATCATTCTACCATATTAGAGAAAAGACTCAACATGCAACGTTGAAACGTTGCTGGGGAGTTACACAAGCCGAAAAGCATTCGACGATAAGCAAATGTCCCAAATGGACATGTGAACGTAGTCTTTTCTTGGTCCTCAGGAGCAATAGGAATATGATTATACCCTGAGTAATAGTCCAAGAAATAGTAACACTCGTGGCCAGCCAATCGTTCAAACATTTCATCAATGAAGGAGAGCAGGAAATGGTCCTTACGAGTTGCTGCATTAAGCTTCCTATAGTTAATGGAAACTCGAATCTTCATGGGAAGTCGAGTTTGGACCAACTCTTTGTTCTCATTTTTCACTATGGTGAAACCGGATTTCTTTGGAACCGTGTGGATAGGACTAACCTATTGGCTATCTAAAATGGGATAGATTATCCCATTGTCTAAGAGTTTCATAATTGCAGCATGAACAACCTCTTGCATTATAGGGTTTAACCTACACTGCGGGTCTCTTTTTGGTGTCGCATCTTCATTGAGATGAATGCGATGTTGAACTATAGTTGGACTCAATCCCCTTATATCAGTCATAGTCCAACCAATGGCTTCCCTATGTTTTATCAAAATTGCTTTAAGATCTTCTTCTTCCCAATAATGACAGGAAAGGTCTCTTGTTCGCCTAGATAGACGTGCTTGAGATGCGCAGGTAAGGCTTTCAATTATAAAGAAGGGGAAATCTTATTAGAAGGATGAGTCAAATTAGTTGGCTCCACATTTGGTGAAATAAGGTTTGACGCCCAATTCACAGCAGACTCGATAACTTGATCAAGGTTAAAGTTATCAAATTCTAACTCAAAGTCACACTCAGTTTCTAATTTCAATTCTTCTCTGTGTTCACTTGTCAAGTTCTCAATGAGGTTGACTTCAAATGTTTGATCCTCAACATCACGATGTTGCTTTCCTAGATTGAAGACATTGACTCTCTAGTCATGTCCCCCAAAGGTTAACCTCATAGACCCATTCCTACAATTGATAATGGCATTGGCAATAGCAAGGAATGATCGCTCTAGAATAACAGGAGTTTGAGCCCTAGGATTAGACACAGGTTGTGTCTCTAGAACTATAAAATCAACGGGGTAGATAAAGTCCCCGACCCGAATAAGGACATCATTAATTTCCCCTTTGGAGCTTTCACTGAACGGTTAGCCAGTTAGATAGTGACTCGAGTTGGACTAAGATCGCCTAACCTGAGTTGTTGATAAACTGAGAATAGGAGCAAGTTGATACTTGCTCCCAAGTCAAGAAGTGCACGACTAATCTCGGCTTGTCCTATAGTGCAGACAATGGTGGGACAATCTGGATCCTTGTACTTGACAGGGATCAGACCCGACAGTAGCTCACTAATGTTAATAGCTAAAAAGACTTTCTTAGGTACATTAGTCTTTCTTTTCTTGTTGCACATGTCCTTAAGAAATTTTACATAAGATGGGACTTGTTGGATGGCATCAAGAAGTGGCACATTTATCTTCACTTAATTGAAGATCTCAATTATCTTATCCATGTGTGAATTTTCTTGTTGTTTTTCAGCCTATTAGGAAATGATACTATAGGCTGGTGACCTGACTGGTTGACTTATTTTTTTTTAGATTCGTCATATTTGGACGGACTAGGATTAGATGAGGTGGATGCTTGAGTGTGGTTGTATTGAATGGGTCTAGATGGTGTTGACACTTAATTATTAACTTTCTTTCCTGACCTCAATGTATGAACAGTATTACATTGATTCAATGATTGATCCTCAGCCAAATGAGCTTGTTGAGAATTCTTATGATTCATTATTGGCTGACTAGGCAAGGTACCATTTTGTCTCTCATTCTGTGGATTGGCTAATTGGCTCATTTGAACCTCTAGCCTCTGTATAGTTTGCATGAGGGAATCTTGGTTCTTCATGTACCTTTCAATATTTCTCTCAAAGTAAGTCATTCTCCTTTCTAGTTGAGGATTCTAGAAGGAAGATTGTGAAGCTTAGTTGGGAAAGTTTTTGTTGATAGTTTGAAATTTTGGGCAGATGGTTGGGAGAATTATGATAGTAATTGGAAAAGTTGGGTTGATGATTAGAAGAATTATTGAAATGATGGAAGTTGCTTACATGGTTTGACCGTGAGTGGTCATTGTTGTTTTGGCTCCATGAGAAATTCGGGTGATTTCTCCAGCCCAGGATTGTACGTTGGTGCGTAAGGATTGTTGTTTGGCCTTGAAAAGGTCGCATTCATCGGTTCAGGATATTGTTGCTGAGCTTCAAACACAGGACACTCCTCAAACACATGATTCATAGCTTGACAGTAAGTACAGGCTAGATTTGAAAATTGGTTTAGGCTGACTTGATTGACTGGACTTGGTTTCTTAGTTTGTAAAGCTTCCATTCTTCTTGCTAGGTTAGCTATTTTAGCCTCATTAGCTATGATGATTTAATTGAATGGAGACCTCCTTTTGAAGAGATGGAATTTGAATTCCTAGAGTTTTCATTAGTTGGTTCCCATTGGATGGTCTTTTCAGCTAGATCCTTATATAAATCCCATCCTTCATTCTCATCCTTCTGCAAGAATCACCCTTGGCACATGATTTCTAAGAGGGTCTTAGTTGAGTAGTCTAAACCATCATAAAGAATTTGGCATTGTCGCCATTTCTCTATTTCATGATGAGGACATTAGACAAGAAGGTCTTTGAAGCGTTCAAAGTACCTCCAAAATGGTTCACTTGATTCTTTCTTGAACTGCATGATGTTTTTCCTAATGAGAGCGGTCTTATGAATTGGATATAATTTCTACATGAAGACCTTGATGAAACCATCCCAGGATGTGATAGAGCTGGCCGCTAAACTATAAAGCCATTTCTTGGCTAAGTCCTTAAGAGCAAATGGGATAAATCTCAACCTAATAACATCATCTACAAGGTGGGGAATTTTCATCATTAAGCATACTTTCTCAAATTCTCTTATGAAGAAGTAAGCATCTTCAGACTCTAAGCCATATAACTTAAGAGTGTGTTGATAAATTGAGGCTTAAACTCAAAGTTGTGTTCACCAACCGATGGAAGTTGGATGTCAGATAGAAGTAAGGTTCTAATGGGATAGAACCTATCCTGCAAAGATGTCGGTTGATCCATAACTGAATCTGGTCTTGATTCGAACTTGGGTGGTGATGTGTTTCTAGTTAACCTAGATGAATTAGGGTATCTTGACCACACTTGCATACACAAACACTATCATAAACAAGTTTACCAATAGTCAATAAAAATAAACAACCAAGCCTAGCCTAAGGTAACCTTGACATAGACAACTCCTAACTAGTTGAATGTCCACAGGAGGATAATGCAGACTTTGATCACAAGCTAATCAGCCAAGTCAGGGCAAGATTAGTGGGAAGTATCCGCGCAAAAGCGACGGGCCTAATTAAGCTAAACCACCAACCTTCGGGGTTTCGCCCCTCAATCCCTATCCTTATACACTGATTTGTAGGAGTCAAATTCTAACACCTTCCTCCTTATGATAATCTCCTAATGAGTTCGAGATGTCCCTAAGGCCAACGTCTATCAGATTTTAAATTAGGCTTAGGCTGTGAGTGCTTGGAGATGGTTGTGGGTTATGAAAGGGTAATGACTTCCCCACCTTATCTTGATTTGGGTTTTGCCCTTAAAATTAATTTTGCAAAGTGTGCAAGATATAGAAAAGAAACATTCACAAGCAAATATCACTCAAGAATGTTTCCTAAACTATGCTATGCATATGTACATTGTCTTCAGCTATCTTCAACAGTAATCCTAAAGAAACGTAATTAGACAAATGCTTAGAATGCAAGTCTAAATGTTTTTTTAAGCAATTAACAATCAATCAGATTATTGTTGGATTAAAAACAGGGACTGTGAATATCAGATATATCAGAAAATAACACACAAAAACTATATTTTTACAAAAGCGATATGTCCTACTAAAAAAGAGTTTTTAGTAGTCCAAATTTTCAAACTTTTGCGCTGTAATTTCTTGAAATTCTGTTTCCTACTTTTGGGAGTAGCGGCACAGAATAATAAGTCTTCTCCTGCAAAAATTGAGTGCTAATTATGATTCCTTAACATCCCTAAAATAGGACACCAAACTTGTTAGAAAATAATTACACCGTTCTCTCCCCGGCAATGGCGTAAAAAATTTGATTAAAAATGAAAGAAGTGAGATTACCGTCTAGCTTTGGGCTAACGGGTCGTGTCCACGAGCAGGAATGCGATAGAAGCTTTTCGATGAATTGTTAAATAACAAAGAATGGTGTTGGTGGTTTTTTCTTTTTTTATATTAAAAAGAGAATGGACAGTAAGAAAATGATTAAAAGAAAAATTGAAAACTTAGAGAAGGCTTTGGAAAATGTGATCTTTAAAAAGTGTTGAAAATTGTTTAGTTGTTTTTAATATAGGAGAAAAAAATCTGGGCTTACTATCTTACTACTCAACGATGTACTCTTCTCTTGAAATTCTTAGTGCCTCAACTTGATCATAGGCAAAAACTTAAGCTTTAGTTTCGAAAGTCTTAAGCAAAGCAACTAAGATTGTTTGAAAAAGTTTAACTCTTTCTCTTAGGAAATCCTCTTGAACTGAATGTTAAATCATCAAGTTTTCTTTCAAGTATGAAATAATAACAAGTTCAAGTGATATTTAAAAGAAATAGAAGTTTAGAAATCTAAACCCATCCACATGTGCCTTCAAGAACACTTTCAAAGAAGAAAGGCTTAGTTTAAGACATACATATGATTCCGCTGGGTTCTTTACATATAAACTATTCAAAATAAGAGGGATCGAAGAGAGGGAAGATAGTGAGTTCAGAAAACAAGTTTAGCTATTCATGAATAATGTAAAATCAGACATGTAAATAAAACAAGACATACCCGTGAATTGGAGTAGAAGAAGAGAAAGCCTGATCCTTTATTGATGTCACTTCAACTTCAGGTTACAATCACTCTATTCCTCTTTCTCACTGGTATTTGGAATGAGCTACAAATTGAAAATAAACAGAGATATAATTTCTCAATGCTCAATACTATCTAACAAAGAACCTAAACCTTAAAAATAAAGAGAAAAACTTAAACTAATTTCTGGTCCCTTTTTCTCTAAAAAATATAGTATTTATAGGGAAAAACCAAACGGGGGACATACGAAGATAGGGGGAGCAAATGCTCCCCCAACTAATCAACCTAGCCGTGGAAATGCGGCTTTGACCGTATTTCCACAGCCATGGTGTGGCTAGGTGGCCACACCTGGTTGGTGATACTCCCTCGTTAGGTAATTGATTGGTAGTGAAAAGTGCATTTTTATCATGACATTTACCATCACATTTTCATATTTATTCATATAATTCTGCACATTTACTAATATTTTATGATTTATTGTGTGCAGGCCTTGAGTTCTTATTTTAATAATAAATAAAGCCTAAAAGAAGCCCAAAAGCCCATATTCAAGCCCAAGTGCAAAAGTGCAAATATTAATTGTCAAAATTGCAAATACACAAGGGCCAAAGTTGCAAATATTAAAGAAGAGGGAAGGATAGACTTCTATTCAACCTTAAAAACTTGCAGATGAGGATAAAAGCCAAAGAAGGAGAATTTAAGATCACAAATTCATGGATAAAAGATTTGGGATCTAGGTAACTTGATTCCTAAGTTATATCCAAATCTAAAGATTAAGAGCCAGGATGCAGCTTCTAGAAGGAAACGACCAGATGGACGGACCAGGAGAAGCCACGCGCCAAAGCGCGTGGCCAGCCGCCACCATAAGGCCGCGGAAACGAGGCCCAAGCCGTGTTTCCGCGGCAATCTAGTCATATCCAGGGAACCGCCTTCGTGGGAGAGTTGTGTTAGGACTCTACCTCCTTCTGCACCTATAAATACCCCTGCAGTGCAACCGAGAAGAGCGTCCAGAGGCAGAGCCAGAGGGCCAAATCTAGGGTTTAGGTTTTCTTCTTGTAGTTTAGATTTTCTCTCCTCCATTGTAATTTTTATTTTTTTTCCTTTTTGTAAAAACTGAGAGGAGATGATGTTCTCATAGAGGAAGGGATCTACTTGTACTGATGGTGACAGTCGGTGTAAGTTTTATTTTTCCACCATTGTTTAATAATCGAATCGAGGTTTGTTTTTATTCTTTTATTATTTTTGTTTTTTTTGTTCTTGTTTAATCTTGTGTATCTCAGTATTTGCTTTCTTCTATTTTCTCTCTAATGTCTTGCCCACCATGAGAACCAACTGCTTCGAGACTACCTAGCTGAAGAAGAGCCCTTGATGGCCTATGGCGATGAACAGGTCTTCATAGTTGTCTTTTATTTCATAGTGTAGATTAAGAAGGCGGACGATCCTATACGCCATGCTTGTACGCCTTCCAAGAAAAGGTAAATCATCGCAACGGTTCAAAAGGTAACCAGACTGAAGAGGTATGTGTTTCTTTCTTTCTTTCTTCTTTCTTTCTTTCTTTAGTTAAGATTTCTATCTCTATCTCTCTCAAATTCTTTTCACCACACTTCCTTGTAAATACCATCATAACTAATAAAATAAATAAAAATTTTAGAGAATCTTACAAACGCTTCTATCGCTAGTCCCTCCCTGAGGATCACGACCCGCATAGCCACTGCTACCGCGGATTCGAATTGAGCACTTGCACATTTTGTTCTAAATCTAAAATACTTTATTTTGTGTGCAGGTAAAATCTCAATCAAAACATTGGCGCCGTTGCCGGGGAGGGACGGTAAGTTTTTCTCTAAATAAAAAAATTAACTAATTCTTTTATTCTTTCTGTTTGCAAGTTTGGAGAACAGAAAAAAATAACAGCAGAAGTGACATATAGCAACTCTGTGCCTCTGCCCTCGAAGGCAAAGCATCAGAGCCTACTACAGTGCCACGGATCCGCGGCAATAGCCGCGTTTCCGCGGCCTTAGTAGTTCATTACTTACAGATTTTTCTGCAGGTTGCTAAAAATTGCAAAATTGGTTTTCTGCTCTGTTCCAATTTGTTCTGTGATAAACCTGTACACTGCTAATTAACCAACAGTAAAATATTTGTTGGTAAAGATAAAAAATTGATTAGACGTTTGCATATTAAGCACGTGTCTTTTCAATTCCTTTATTTTACTGTTGAAGAGTGCTGGAGCAAGGTACGTTCGCATTGCATGTAGAATAGGACTCATCTCTTGGTTGATGCTTTGAGTGAATCTTATTACATATTTTGTACACTTGCACAAATTTATTCTAAGGGCATAACCTATTAACAAGATAAGGTGGGGATTTCATCACCCTTCCTTAACCCAAAAATCATATCCCAAGCACTCACTAATCCAAGCCTAACTTAAAATTAGTAGACGTTGGCCCTAGGGACATCTCGGACTCAATTAGGAGATTATCCTAAGGGGGAACAGTGCTGGAATTTGACTCTTGCCAAATCAGTATCTAGGAAGGGGATTGAGGGCCGAAAGCCCGAAGATTGGTGGTCATTTAATTAAGGAACGTCTTTGACGGAAAACCTCCCACCACTCTTGCCCTGACCTGGCTGATTAACTTGTGGTCAAAGTCTGCACCCTACCTCCCGTGGACAGTCTAACCAGTTAGGAGTCGTCTAGGTCATAGGTCTACCCTAACTTAGGTTAGAATTTTTTCTTTTTTGTTTGTTTGTTTGTTTTTTTTATTTGTTTGTGTTGGTGTGATATGGCATATAATAATAATTTTTCCAACTTTAATCCATATTACACACCTAACTATTTTTCGGATATTACCAAACCGGCATATCACAACTTTGACCAACCTAGTGTGCCGGAATGGTCTTATCCGAATGAATATAACTCATACCCCACATCTTATAACTATAATTTCCATAATAATTTCAACTCTTCACAGAGTTCATGGGGTTTCGATTCCCCCGAGTCCAATTTTCAACCGACTTGTCCTCCGTCTCCACCTTGTCCACAATATTCCCAAGAGTCATACTCAGATCCACCCATTCAGAATAGAATACCATCTATCGGGGAAATGATAAGTATGCATGAGTCCAAGCAACAATTACCATCAATCGCAGACATGATTATGCGTGAGTCCACCGACTCACAACTTCATCACGATTACACTTCATCCTTTCAAGTCCAATCACAACATGATGCACTTATCAACTATGAAAGGATGCTTGCAGCCATGACTCAGGCTAGATTAGCCCGTGATCATGATATAGATATGATGGTTCAATCATTACGTTCTCACCGTTCGGCCATTTCTGATATCGCTAACCACTCTCTTAGAGCCGACGAACTAAGTTGCTATGGACAACAAGATTCTAATTCAGTGCCATCATGTGAACTTGCCGAAACTTCAAATGTTGATAACTTGGCAAGTTTTACCTTTCCTGAAATAGAACTTGAGCATGAATATGATCATGAACCCCAACTTGATGATTCAATTTTACTTTCTGATTCAATAATGACTCCGGTGTCTCCACCTGATTTTACTTTTTCCGAGTCAACATTGGATCCTGTTCCAATTCATCATGAAATTGAATCACCCATTTTTGATGATCATATTGAACTTGACCAATTGTGCAATTTTGAAAGTCCCATGGATAAATTGGCAAGTTCTCATTTTTATAATATTGAGCTGAATGAGGTATGTGACCTAGATTCTCAAATCTGTGATCAAGTTCAAATTCCCGAATCATTATTGACTCCTGTTTTGTTACCCGACTTAGGTAATCTTTTAGAGTCAGTTTTGATTCCCACACATATCATTCCTGAACTTGAATCACCAACATTGAGTCACATTCCATTGTGGGAAACTGATTGTGGACTTGAGTTTCAGCTTTTTGATTTGGACCCACTTCCTGAACCTAGCCCGACTCCTGAACCCTTACTTGATTTAAGTTTCTTTCCTGAGTCGGTATTCGTTCCTGTACCTATGACGTCCAAGTCAATCATTCCATCTTTTCACACTCTATTCTGGGACAAGGCGGTTGACACAATTGACTCTGAAATTAATTATGAAATTTGGAAATTTGATGGGGTGGAATTTTTAAAAAATGTTAATACAGACATCATTTTAGTGGCTTATACAAAAAAGATTTCTGATGGGTTCCCCCGAATTCCACAAAAAGTAGATTGGGCCGCATTTCGTGGACTAATTAGACCACCACCGGAACCACCACCTTGAGGTAACTTCTGCCTTCCCTTCTTCTTTTTCATGCATTTATGCATTCATTCATACATTGAGGACAATGCATGAGATAAGTGTGGGGGTGGGCTTTACTAACATATTAACATAGGTAGAAACTAACAATTTGCTAAAAAAAAAAATTATAAAAAGGACTATATTTTGACTTATCTTTTGAAAGAAATCTAAGTTAATCTTAAGAATTAGGAAAATCATGATTAGGATTTCTAAAAACTTGATCAAAATAAATAAATTGTTTAAATTTTAGGTATAGGAGGAGAAATTGAATAAGTAGTTAGTCTTAATTTTTACCTTAATGAAATGTGCATACCTAATGCATATCTAGGATTCTAAGATAAAGACCTTTGTGCCTCATATATAATAAATAAAAAAAAAGAAAATCACTAATTAAGCTGGATACATGTGCCTCAAGAAGCATAAGTATTCATGCCTAAAGGTGAGTAAATAAAATAAAGTCCTTAGTTTTGGGGCCTAGTTCACTCGAATTTGAGTCCGCGGGGTGTTTTCTCACTTGGTGCCCTAAAGCCGACTGGTTTGGGAGCCAACGACTTTAAGTTCTCTACATGGGTGGATTAGAAAGCCTAAGAAAACTAAGAAATATTACATATGTACTAACACATCTAATAGTCAATTAGTTAGGTATGAGGGCCTCAAGAAGTCTTGATGCTTATACGAAAGAAAATTAGATGCGTTATACATATTAAAAAAAAATTTAAACAAATAAAGAGGCATGAAAGTCCAAGTTAAGGAATTCCTAGTAAAAATTCATAAGGATGCATATGATTTTTGGTAACGAAAAAGACTATACACAAAATTCAATTTTGATCCTTACTTAAAAATGAAAACAATTTACTTTATAAAGACTAAGTCTAAGAATGAATAAAAATGATAATTCTAAAATCTTATAGATTACTTAGTCTTTGCAAAAGTATTTCAAATATTTTCTTTTTATGGATTTTGTGGGTGTAATCCGCTGAAAACTCTCACGAGACAACACTCGTCCTCTAGGGTAACCTAGGGGTTTAACGGCTTGTTACACATGCTAAGTGCAACCGTGATTCCTACGAAAGTGAGTTAGGTTAGATTAATTTTTCTTTTCTCTTTGATTTTTACTCGAGGACGAGCAAAAAGATAAGTGTGGGGGTGTGATTGGTAGTGAAAAGTGCATTTTTATCATGACATTTACCATCACATTTTCATATTTATTCATATAATTATGTACATTTACTAATATTTTATGATTTATTGTGTGCAGGCCTTGAGTTCTTATTTTAATAATAAATAAAGCCTAAAAGAAGCCCAAAAGCCCATATTCAAGCCCAAGTGCAAAAGTGCAAATATTAATTGTCAAAATTGCAAATACACAAGGACCAAAGTTGCAAATATTAAAGAAGAGGGAAGGATAGACTTCTATTCAACCTTAAAAACTTGCAGATGAGGATAAAAGCCAAAGAAGAAGAATTTAAGATCACAAATTCATGGATAAAAGATTTGGGATCTAGGTAACTTGATTCCCAAGTTATATCCAAATCTAAAGATTAAGAGACAGGATGCAGCTTCCAGAAGGAAACGACTAGATGGACGGACCAGGAGAAGCCACGCGCCAAAGTGCGTGGCCAGCCGCCACCATAAGGCCGCGGAAACGCTGCCCAAGCCGCGTTTCCACGGCAATCCAGTCATATCCAGGGAACCGCCTTCGTGGGAGAGTTGTGTTGGGACTCTACCTCCTTCTGCACCTATAAATACCCCCTGCAGTGCAACCGAGAAGAGCGTCCAGAGGCAGAGCCAGAGGGCCAAATCTAGGGTTTAGGTTTTCTTCTTGTAGTTTAGATTTTCTCTCCTCCATTGTAATTTTTATTTTTTTCCTTTTTGTAAAAACTGAGAGGAGATGATGTTCTCATGGAGGAAGGGATCTACTTGTACTGATGGTGCAATCGGTGTAAGTTTTATTTTTTCACCATTGTTTAATAATCGAATCGAGGTTTGTTTTTGTTCTTTTATTATTTTTGTTTTTTTTTGTTCTTGTTTAATCTTGTGTATCTCAGTATTTGCTTTCTTCTATTTTCTCTCTAATGTCTTGCCCACCATGAGAACCAACTGCTTCGAGACTACCTAGCCGAAGAAGAGCCCTTGATGGCCTATGGCGATGAACAGGTCTTCATAGTTGTCTTTTATTTCATAGTGTAGATTAAGAAGGCGGACGATCCTATACGCCATGCTTGTACGCCTTCCAAGAAAAGGTAAATCATCGCAACGGTTCAAAAGGTAACCAGACTGAAGAGGTATGTGTTTCTTTCTTTCTTTCTTTCTTTCTTTAGTTTAGATTTCTATCTCTATCTCTCTCAAATTCTTTTCACCACACTTCCTTGTAAATACCATCATAACTAATAAAATAAATAAAAATTTTAGAGAATCTTACAAACGCTTCTATCGCTAGTCCCTCCCTGAGGATCACGACCCGCATAGCCACTGCTACCGCGGATTCGAATTGAGCACTTGCACATTTTGTTCTAAATCTAAAATACTTTATTTTGTGTGCAGGTAAAATCTCAATCAGTAATATACCCTTATCTCTCACTGGTTTTCCCGTTTCAGCTCCTAAATTTGATGAAACGGCCTTTGATCTCTGGCTTTAACCAATTGATTTGAGAAGATTCATTTTAACCGATTTTCAACCTCTCTGATTTGTCATGATTTGCCTCATTTTTTGATTTCGAATTAATTATGAATTAAGTTAGAATTTTGATGGGCTTTTGGGCTCGTTTCTCTTCCCTTTCCTTTAGCAATGAGCCTGCATTTTATAAAGAAAAATAAGACTTATTAATAGGGTTTATTAGATACTAAACATGGTATTGTGACAATATATGTGTAATATATGTGGCCGATCATGAGCATGCCTAAGCATCCAGAAGGATGGCTTATCTAGCCTGACTTTCTAACATGTAATGGTGGCACACCTCCCTGCTCCTATTCGATCGATCAAAGCTCGATGACAAAGGGTCCGAACAGTCAGATGGAAGATCAAATAATTTAGTCTGATGGCTTATCAAGCCAAACTCATTGAAGAAGATTCGTGATGCATCTTTGCAGAACCGTTCCACTGTTTCCACATTCATATCAAGAGGTGGTAACCGATCGAATGGAGAATCAAATGAGTTTATCTCATGATTTATCAAGCCAAACTCATTAAAGAAAGTTCATGACGCATCTTTGTAGAACCTTTCCATTGTTTCCACATTCATATTAAAATGTGGCAACCAAATGAGGATCAAAGAGGACTCAATGAAGAGGTTAATCTGCAGACAGAACCTCCACGAAATTCATATCTACCTTTGTGGCCCCTAGCTTATTTACAGGAGGCACACTACACTACATTCAATGTCTCCAATGGCTAAATAATAGAGGAAACAGTTGGCATTTAAGCCCAATAAAAAATTCTCGATAACTCATCACGCTGAGGAGAATAGCATGGCTAGCCCAACTCAAACGATAGCTGATAAAGGTATACCAATTTCTTTAATAGTTGAGGGTTTGCTAAAAATCCTGAAGGACCTAATCCTATCTTCCCTCCAAAATGCCTTACAATTCCCATTCATGGAATGGCAGGACTATAAAAAAAAAACTGTAATTGTTTTCCCAGCAAAATAATCACAGAGCAAACCTGTCATGTTAATAGTATACATCTGGCATATCTCACTGTTAAGTTAACATTATACCTCTAATAGTGATTTCCTTTAATATTCCCAGCGGATAAAATTTCAGCTTGTCAATTCTCTTCAACAGAATGACGAGTCTATTAAAATTGCTCAAATCGCAAAATTTTTCGGTCAAATTAAATACTACACCACTGACCAAGATTGCTCATATCGCAATCAAAATCGCTGTTAAGTTAACATGATACCTCTAATAGTAATTTCTCTCAATTTTCTCAATGGATAAAATTTCAGCTTATCAATTATCTTCAACAGAATAATGAGCCTACTAAATTGCTCAAATCGCAAAATTTCTCAGTCAAGTTAAATACTACACCTCTGATCAAAATTGCTCATATGGCAATATAAATTCCTGTTAAGTTAATATTATATCTATGATTGTGATTTTCTCGATTTGCCCAACAAAAATGAGACATTCGATGCTAAGTTAAATATCACACCTCTACCATCCATTTCATTATTAAGTTAAATACTACACCTATGACAATGATCTTCCCTCGAGCTTTCTCATTGAAACTGAGATGTCAAATGCTAAGTTAATATCACATCTCTAGCATTCACCTCGCTGTCAAGTTAACATTAAACCTATGATAGTGACTTTTCTCAGCTTTCTTAATAAAAACGAGATCTCCTTGATACTAAGTTAATATCATACCTCTAGCACATATATCCTTGTCATGTTAATATCAAATCTCTAACAATTCTATTTGCTCAAATCACAAAACTAACCTGTCATGTTAACATTATACCTCTGACGGTAAAAATCTCCATAGATCCTCAACAAGTCTAATTTACTTGTCATTCTCCCTAAATGGCAGGTCCACATAATTTGCATAGATTGCAAAATTAATCACTGTTATGTTTATATCACACCTCTAACAGTAAACTTTCATTTCATTAATTTCCAGCAGAGTTCTAGTCATTTTAACACTAAATATCTGATGATAGACTCAGATATAATCCCGAGCGGATCAAACTCCACTTGTTATTCTCATCAATAGAATAGCAAGTCCACAAAACTTGTTCAAATTACAAGTTCAGATCCCACTGTCAAGTTAGCATCACACCTCTGATAGTATCCCTCAAATTTTCCCAGTGGAGTTATTTAATTTGCTAAGTTAATATCATACCTCTGGCAATTAAAAATTTTGCTTTACTCAGTCTAGTTTCTTGTGAAAATGGAAACATATATGATTCAAGAAGCTTTAGCGTGACCTTCACGTCTCAAGCACAGAGCCACATCTCAAACACCAAGCCAGAGCCGCGTCTCAACATCAAATGAAGATCACGTCTTTTAGAGTCCACGACATCTGCGTCCAACGACAGGCGCATCCAATGCGACATTCGCGAGAGCCGCATCCTCTTTCTCTTCAAATACAAGAAGTATGCCCTTACTTTTTCAATCAGTTCGACAGTACACTAGCAAAAGTAATCAATAACTCTACTAGTTCAATAGTATACCAATAAACAAACCAGAGCTCATGACAAGTGCTAGACTGAGTTTCTAAGATGCTTGTAACGATCTTCCCTAGAGGCTTCAAACAGTTCAACAATATACTCATGAAGATTAGAATCTAGACAGGATCTAGCTCAGGACATCTCGAAAGATTGCCAGTCCAATCACGGAGAGTCCGAAATCAACGTGAAGTCCAAAGTATTCCAAAATCCGCCCCAGTCAACCGCGGAGTATTGAAAACTTTGGAGGGGACTTTGTAGGCTTTTAACTCTTAAAGACAAGTCATCAGGCGTGAACCTCCCAACACGAAGGTCGCGTTTTAATTAAAACACGAACCTGTGTCCAAGAAGAAACGCGGACTACAAAAGCGAGTTTGAGCAACCCCACGTCTCACTTCTAGTGCAGGTCTGAGCAACTCTGTGCTCCACTTCAAACGCGGGGCTGAGGAACCCTGTGTCTCACTTTAAACACGAGTCTAAGCAACTCTAAATCTTATTTTAAGTGCAGGTCTGAGCAACTCTGCGCTCCACTTCAGATGCGGGTCTGAGAAACCCTACGTCTCACTTTAAACACAGGTCTGAGCAACTCCGCATCCTATTTAAGGTGCAGGTCTAAGCAACTCTGTGCTCCTCCCCAAACACGGGTCTGTGCAACTTCGTGTTCTGACGAAGACGCGGGTTTAAGCCCTGCGTCCATACAAACGTGAGGTCCACGTCTAGCGCGAGACCTGCATTTCTATTGTAACTGATTCCTATTACTGAGTCAATTAACTTATCATATATTATGGGAGTTAATTCCTATTATGGATTGATTTTAGGGGACAATAATACCCCTATAACTCCCTATAAATAACCTGAGGAGCTATGAAGATGAAAAGGTCTTTTTGGAGCAAGGAGGTCTTCTTGGGGACTCTTTCTGGAGCAAAGAGGACTTTTGGAGAGGAAGCTAGAGAAGAGAAGCTTGACATTCGGCTGGTCAATGGAGAACAAGAATCACTCTCTATCGCCACACGAAGAACCCAGCCTTAAACAAAGGGGAGAACCAGTTATTCTCCCATCTTTTGTAATCAGAATCGTTCAGTTGTAAATTTTTAGCCACTCAAACAAACTTACAACGAGTATAATTTTCTGACCAAAACACCCTGTCGGAGCCTCACCCTCTGCAAATACTGCCATCCATCACCACCCAATCCCTCTCTCGTTGCGCGTGTGTGCGTGTGTTCTTCCCCTCTCCCTCTGTGTTTCTCTCTTTTTCTCTATGTGTTATGTGTGTGTGTTGTGTATTGGGTGTGCATGTGTGTGTGCATGTGTGTGTAAGTGTGTGTGTGTGTGTGTGTTATGTTACTATATGTGTGCACGTGTGTATATGTATATGTATGGGTGTCTCTATCTCTATCTCTCTCACTCCTGTGTGAATGTGTACGTGTGTCTACAAGTGAGTTGTGCATGTGTGTGTTGTACGGGCGTGTTGTGTCGGTATGTGCATGAGTACCCTCTCCCTCTTTATGTCTATGGGTATGCCTCTGCATCTCTCTCTCCCTCTATCTCTCAGTCTCTCCCTATATGTCTATATTTGTATGTTGCAGTTATAAGAACCCGATCTAGTACTCTAGATCCGAACCCAATAATAAAAGATTCAGATTCATGATCGTAGAGTGATAATATGCTAGGCGATTCAAAGATCTGACATGCGTGGTGATTCAGATCCTGACCATTTCATGCAGTGCAGATCTGATGGTGATTCAAACCTGGATTCGCGTCATTTCATGTGAGTGTTTATTTTGATTGTTTATAATAATAATGCATTTTATCGTATGATTTCATGCGAGTGTTTGTTTTGATTATTTATAATTATAATGTATTTTATCTTATCATTTCATGTGGGTGTTTAATTTATTATTTATTTTATTATATCTTGTATTATTATTCAGCTTTACTGTGAATGTTTCATTTTAAATTATATTCCATGTTAATTATTGTTCGTGCTGAAATTGTTATTCATGTTTAGGTACTTATAGACAATGGATCATATATATCGTTACTATTTAATATATGTGGGATCAGTATTTATCACGGAGATTAGGTGTTCTCTTTATTGATTTTGATAATATTGAGTTTATAGGGTCTATTAATGCTTGAATTGGTTAGTGGATTATACTGGAGTAGAATTTGACTTGAAATTGGGAATCAGATCAAAGCAGATCGAATGGTGGATTTTACGGATATACAGTAAAGTGGTTGTCACAGATTATTAAATTATGGGAGAGCAGAGTATTTTAGTGATGATAAATCGGATATAACCTTGATGTTAGATGCATATGGACTCAGTATAGTATCACCGAGATATGAGCGCTCCTTTGTTAGTTCTTGTTTAGTCGTGTACCAATTCAAATTCGGATGTAATTGTGATAAATCTTAGAATGTAATTTGACTTGACCTTGTGATTGGATTAGTTCGTGTTTGTAGTTAATGATAGATTTCATATGAGTTATTTATTAGAATTGATTATCTTTTACTTGGTGTTAATTTATGTGAGAATTTAATTGAATTTGGGAATTTGAACAGATTAATAAGAGTGAGAGATTTATTGGTTAATTAAACTCTTAGTTGGATTTCTTGATGCTTAGATCTATATATGGACTTAGAGTTCAACCTAAGATTTTATTGAATCTTTGATTAGTATTTAGATGAGATTGATAATAGCTGGGTTCTGATTATAAGAGAGGATATCTTGTCTTGTTTTGATTTATACTGGAAACCAATTGTAGATTATTGGTTGTAAGTATTTTATTTGGACCTAATTCACCGATCAATTATTTGATTTCTTATTGATGTTGAGGATTGGATATAGACACACTCTAGATTTCATATTACTTGAGGATGTTCACTCTTTAATTATGATCTTGATTGGGTCGGATAATGATGATTGGTTAGATGTTGCTGAGTATTTATTGGTTGGAACTTGGATATACCAGTGACTTAAAGGTTTAGAGTAGATTGATAAAAATGAAAGAACTATATCATTGATTGATTAAGCTTGTGGATTGCCAATGAATTGAATACTTGATAGTTACACTGACGGTATTGAGATCAAAAGATTATAGGCCAGTTATTGTTACACCCTAGTACATATGGATAGGACTTGACAAATGCTAGATGAGACTGTATAGTGTCAGATTACTACCCCGATATATTATTAGTTTTATTTCATGTTACTGAAAATTACTGAGAATGTATTGTTAGATCGTAACACTATGTATTATTTTACTATTTACCATATACGTGGTCATTTCTACTGTTTATTGTATTATTATTGTTTACCATGTATACGATTACTGTTTACATTGTTACTATTACTGTGACTGTCACTGTATTATCCCAGTAATCGAGGTAGCATGGGTATTTATTATAACACCCGGTTCCAGGAATATGTATTTAGTTACGTATTCAGATTCTTGATCGTATTTTTTGATTTACTTCCTATATTTATTTTGTTTTATGAATATTATGCGATCATTTTGCATTGGATCTCAATTTGGTCCTTCTGGTAGTTAGATTTGATCAATTTTAGTTTCAAACATTATTTTTTAATATTTTAGATTTTTCATGATTTTTTGAAAATTTTCAGAATTATTCTGCAAAATCTTCAAAACCGGTGCCGCCGATTATTTCTCGGATTTTTAATTTACAAATGAAATTGAATTTCTGAAAATTGTTTCAAATTATCTCTTAAAATTACATTTTATATCTAAATATATTTTAGAGATTTTTCTGAATTTATCAAAGTTCGAGCAGTTTTGGTGTCGACCGGTATCACTGGTCATTTCCAGGATTTTTAATTTATAAACGGAGTTAAATTTCTAAAATTTATTTTAACATTATTTCTTAAATCTTTATTTTCTATCTTAATATATTTTGAAGAATTTTCTTAATTTATGAAAACTCGGCCAGATTTGGTGTCGGCTAGTATCGTTGGTAGATTCTAGGATCTTTATTTTGAAAAAGGGATTTCATTTCTGAAAAGTGATTTCATATTATTCTCAGGATAATGTTTTCTATCTCTGAGTATTTTTGGGGATTTTTATGGAACAGTCGATATTTTTCGACATTATTATAATATTATTATTTTACGGAATCTTTTTCTTTCTTTCTTACTTTTCCTTTCTTTCTCCCCATCCAATCACCTGCCAAACCCACCCCCTTCATCAACTCCTAATCCTCTCCATCTTTCCCTTTTAATCTCTCTCTCTTTTTCCAATTCCTTTCCTTTTTCTTTTTTCTTTTCTTTTCCTTCTCCTTCCTCTCTCCCTCTCTCTTCTCCACTTGGCAACGACCACCCCTGGGCCCACGCTGACCACTTCCGGTGAACCCCTATGGCCGGCGACGACCTAGATCCAACTCCCCTCTCCTTCTCCTCCCATCTCCTTCAATTTTAACATCTCACCTCTAATTTCACCAAGAATCCACCACCACTTCCTCCTCCTTCTTCAATTAAACACCAAATTCACCACCTCCTCCACTCAATTCTTCCACCAATCTCACCACCCAACACCCTCTACTACTCCTCCCATCTTCCTAAATTATACCATCACCACCACCATCTAACAACAACACCACCACCAAAATCACCATCATTATCACCATCTCCACCTCTCAAACCCAACACCCTTCCCCTTCTTCTCCTCCTTGGGGTGGCGGGCAGCCACACTTGGCCTGCATCGGCCATGGCAGGCGGCGTCCCCTGGTCGTACGGCTAGGGCTGGGCTGGCTACGGCCTAGCTGAGCCAGCCCATGAGCAGAGGAGGGGGCAGCAGCCCCCGGTTGCCCTCTGCCCCCTCTTCCTCTCTCCACTATCTCTCTCTACTGCCTCTCTCTCCTCTTTTACATTATCTCTCCCCTGCTATCTCTCTCTTTCTCTCTCTTGATATTTCTCCCTAGCTCTCTTTTTCTCTCCTTAGATCCTTTCTCTAGTTCACTCTTTCTCGCTCTAGCTTTTTTTTTCTTTAGATATTTCTCTTTAGTTCTCTCTTTCTTTCTCTAGACTTTCTCTCTCTAAAATCTCTTTCTCTCACACACACACATATATTAATATATTGTGGTACGTGCGCGAGTTTCTGAAATTTCAGAATTCACGGCGTTTTCAGAGATTCAGGCGAGTGTCCTCGCCTCGTTTTGGGTCTCCCTGCTTCGTCGGGTCGAACATGTATTTTATTCTGTATTCGAATTTGTATTCATATTTTGTATTGGGTTGTTCCCTTGTATTTGTATGTGGCCAACTGCTCGAGACTGTATATGTACTGCTCTGTGATGAATAGTTGTACTAGGGTAGTTTATATTCTGCACATATATCATTTCTGTGATGCAATTTATTCTGCTTTTATACCATTCGTGGCCGACCTTTCATGATCTTTTAGTCTCTGGGCTCCCTACTCAGCCTCTGGGCTTCATCACTCTATGTTAATCTAGATATTACTGCGTTTGTATGCATGCTTGTGTGGTACTAACATCTCTTGCAGGTTCTCTTATACCGATTCTAGATTTCTGCCCACTCCCGGGCTAGATATCTAATTGGTTTTAGGTCTGGACCCTTATGGGTTTCGTGGTAGCTACTGAGAGTGTGCTTAGACCCTAAGCGTACTTTAGCCTCTAGGCTCTAGCCTACTTTCTCGAAAAAGGAGTGCGCTTAGACTGTCAGGTCTCGCATGCTCCGCCTGGTAGGCATACTTAGCGCTCAGCGCTTTATCACTAGATTTATTTAGACGAAATTTTGCCGGATTTTAGACTCACCTTCTAAGCTGAGTCATTCTAGTAGCTCTGTCAAGCGCTCTAGTGATTAAATATTGTTAGCTTTTCTTACCTCTACCATACTTAGCTCCACTTAGATATTCGCTTTCATACTTATTACCTCCTTGCCAGTTTATCCATTCTTTTATTAATAATTATGAAGAGTTTAAAATCTTATTTACACTATTTTCTTGAGACTATATGATTTTTCGGTATTCGTACAAATCTCTTATATCGGTACTATTTTTCTGTATCACTTGACGTGCTTTCACTTGATGTGCTAACATTTATCATGTTGTCTCTTATCACCTGCCTGATATCACCCCCTGTCATGCATCACCTGACATCCAATATGACATAGCTGACTCTTATAATTATCACGATAACGAGAATGATGACCTGACATCTTGATTACATCTTGGTATATTTATGTACAAACCGTACTTCTAATACATATGTACTCCTGATACTCCTGATATCTTTCTGCTCATTCTCGTAATCTGATAATTGTCTAATAAGTTATAAAATGGGACAACTACATCGGGTCGGGAGAAACTTGCAGATATCAATACATGTTCGTGTTTATAGTAGTATTAGGTATGTTGTGTAACTAAAACTTCCAGTTCGACCTGAGGGCCTCCGGGTGTTCCAAGGGGAGCGTCGGCTCTCACCTCATGTTACATTCATGAAAGGGCAAACAATAAGACCCTCATGTAGACCTTGCGGCCGGTTCCGTACACCAGCAATAGAATGTCATGAACCGTGGTCCCGGGCATGTACGGGACCTAATGTAAACTTTGTTTGTTGATACCCCTATTGGTTTCTAATAACCACCTTTCTTTACTTAAATGTGGATATATGTGTGCTAGGACGCTAGTCCACATGCCTAAACATCTGGGTAGGACGAGTAATAATAATAATAAAAGATGCCAATTAATAATTCATTGTATGTTTTTCCGTATTTGCTTTCATCTGGTTTTACTTTAGATTTCTGGTTTTAGGATTATTATTATTATTATATTACAGTTGCTTACATCCTGCCTTACCACTTGTGTTCTATTCCACCAATCTCCTACTTTGATCATATTATACCACACATGTTCTCTGCTTGTTATCATTTACTATCTTCTGCCTGCTCCTGTATACTTGCACTTATGACATGCTTTTCAATACATACTCTTTTGATTCGATTTATCGATACACGTGTGCTTATTCTCGCACGCCACTTGGCATTCAGCACACCACTCATTGGGGAGTTTCTGACTACCTGGATCCTTATGTTCAGATCCCGGTGCTTGAAGCTTGTGGATTCTCCTGGTTGTTGATCAGAGAGTGCAACGGTAGCGTGAAGCATCGGTAAACCATCTGAGGCCCTATCCCTCCAGGTCCCCTACTCGTCTCTCAAGTTTTCCTTCTATAACTCGTGAGCGCCCTTTGTACTGTTCATACTTATATATCTCTTTGTATTCTCGCAATTGCGCCTATCGGTAATATAATATTCTTATAATATTGTATCACATCTGGTGATAACTTTGTAATTGTACTCATATGTTGGAATGTATAATGCACCACATATTTTCGAACTCTGATTCTTTCATATATTGATGCTTAGTGTATATATATGAGGATATTTTTGACTAAGTATATACGTTGCAGTAACATCTCCGTACCCTCAGGATCGGGGCGTTACAAGATTGTATCAGAGCCTAGGCTCTCACATTCTCAGTACAACCAGTCGCAAATTAATGGTAAAGAAACTTGCAACTGGAATGCATGAGTCCTGGTTATATAATCCAACTACAAGTGTCGAGTTATCTATTTTCTCTTGATAATCCTTCCCTTGAATTCTGAAGTTCTCTCATCCTTTCATATTTTAGTTTCTCATTATTCTTAGACCAACTAGAACATGAAAAGTCAGGAAAATCAGAACAATTTTGGTTCTTTTTAGGATGGCCCCAATATAGAAGGTGTTGATTTGAAGCGATTTCTACAAGGCATGATGGAAAACTAACTAGAATAGAGGAGATCTTGTACCAAAGATTATTGATGGCACTCCGCAAGTAGAGGCCAGGAAACATCTCTGAAATTAGAAAACTGCAACCGGTTGTATTTTCTGGTACCAAGAAGTCTTTGGATACATAACAACGGTTGATAGAAGTAGTGAACCTCCTGAGGGAAGTCCAAATCCCTGACGAGAACCAGGTAAAAGTGGCCAAGATTCAGTTGAAAGATGTGGCTAGAACATGGTGGTTGGCGGAAGAAGCGAGACTAGAGAAGCCCATCACTTGGGACCAGTTCTCGAAGGATTTTCTATAAGAGATTCTTCCCTATAACAGCTCAAAAAGAGATGAAAGAACAATTTATTAGATTGCAGTAGGAGGATTGAATTGTAGACAAGTACATTGCAAAGTTCCTAAGACATAGTCAGTTTGCGACATACATCGTGGCTGACGAGGAGAACCGAGTAAGTAGATTTTAGCAAGGCCTAAAGATGAAGATCAAGATATTCCTTATACCCCAGCAGTCCAAGATGTACCCTTAGATTTTCACCATCGCTCGAGAGGTAGAACAGAAACTGGAGAAGAAAAATTAGGATAAGATGAAGTCAGCAAAGAGACCCTCTCAGTTGATGGAAGGTGAAGACTCAGACAAGCCTCTGAATACCCCATTAGCCAAGCAATCACTCCAACCTCGCCCTCAGCAGATGATATGTGAGTACTGTCTGAAGCCGGGCATTTACAACGCAACTACCAGAAAACATATGAATTAAGTTTTGTGTGCGGGTTTGGAGATCATTTGAAGAATAATTGTGCGTTCAAAAAGGCAGAAAACACTACACTAACCGATCAATACATCTAGTATCACTGTTGGGAGAGAATCCAGGACCTACTGACAAAAGAACCTTACTTCATCCCATCAATAAGCATATAGTCAGGCACAGAGGAGACCAAAAGTTAAGGCAGATGGCAGAAAGATGCAAAAGTATAACTTGACTGAAGAAGAAGTCAAGATATCGAATGGAGTAAGAACAGGAAGGGATGCCTAATATCTGGAACAGAAACCCTGAAGGTACCAACTGTAATCATTATTCATATTTTATCAAGTCCTTGAGTTGATAAGTTTTCTATATTATATCCTCCTTATTACACTGTCATCATTAATCTTAGTCTATCCGTGGCGTGTCCACCTCCCTTTTTCCATATTGTTCCTTTCTTTTTCATTTTTATTATTCCAGTTTTCGTAACATTTATGCTAACTTAAGATATGGGTAGAAAAGTGAGGTAGCGGCAGGACATATGTGATCGTTCTTATCCTATTTCGATTCTAGTTCATCGTATTATCTTATATTAGGCAATTCTTCGGCTCCACATTTTATTATATATAGGTACTTTATGGGGATCAGTGCAAAAAGTAGCATAATCTCATATATGAAATCAGTCAGATTATTCCACTATACGAGATCAGCATCAGTATGACATGAAATTCTCAGATTCAGAACTTCCATCAGAAGAGCTATTGTATTTTCTATAATATTTCATTAGCAATCATGTTCTCTTCTATCGACTTCACTGAGCTCAGAGCCACAATACATAGCAGTCTTCATGGATTTGATGAGGCACAGACTCCGCTAGCCTTGCTAAATTAGAGTCGTGATCTAGACACGCGAGATTAACCAGGCGAGGTCCTTGCTGCACCCTGGCGCTTAACATTTAGTGATGTGTTACATGCTGGCTTCACCACGTAAGCTCCACCAAGTGCGAGTCTTGCAGAGCGTTAGCTCCACCGCACCCTAGTGTTTAGCACCAAATGTTTTGTTACGCAATGGCCCCATTTAGGTTTAGCTTCGCTTGTGGCTAGTTTCGACAGTGTTTAGCACTCTAGGCTTATTCCCTAGATTTCCCCCACCAGACTTGTTTTCGTGGATTTAATGAACCGGGTTTTCTTACTTAGCTGAACAAGCTTGTTATAATCTTTACCGACGATCTATTCAGCCAACCATACAAGGCATGGGTATTATCTAAGTATTTCATCTATAGTCGAGTTATCATTCAGAAAACAGTTGTTCTATATTCTTGGTTATGAATTTCAGAGTTATCGGCTCCTAGTATTCAGAACTCATTATTCTCGGTTGTCCATCATTTATGCATCTACGATCAATTATCAGGTTTTCTTTATCTACAATATTATGATCTATTTTGAGAGTGGCAGAGAACAGAGAGAATATCTAGTAATCTTAGTACAGACTCTCCACCAGGAACAGTTTCATGCCACATAGTAAGTATGAGTTCTGAACAGGTGAGTATCATATTTTTGGGGTCTCGTCTATTTGAAGGAGTATTTTTGTCGATTCTAGTAGAATTCAAGTAGTGAAAGTTGGTAAGTTCTGAAGTCAGTTTATTTTATATTATTCTGAATGAGTCAGTGTACAGAAGCTCTAGCAGATAATCATAAGAGAGATAGTTGATTGAGGTAAAATCCGCACACAAAAATATAAAATTTCAGAACTTAAGGAATAGAATGTGCAAGTACTCAATACTACCACAATAGCAAGTGGCTATGCGTGTCGTGATCCACAAGGAGGGATTAGCAATGGAAGCTTTTTAAGCAAGTTCTCTTTTATGCTACAAAGAATGGATAAACATCTTCTTTTATTTCTTAAAAGGAAAATGAAAAAGAGTTATAGTTAAGTTAGGAAGAAAGTGATAGATAGAGAAGGTGGAGAAAATAGAAGTTGACATGTGCACAGAAATGAAAAGGAGTGAAAGAAATTTGAAAGATTGTGGTGTTGGTAATTTACACTAAAATTAAAAGAAAAGAAAACCTAAAAGAAAAACTTACCTCCTTTGGTTGATGACTTACCTGCAATCCTTGCACGTTTTGCCTTACTTCAGAGGCGATCAACGCATAACCCATAAGATCGAGCTCAGTCCCCATTCGTATTACATCATCAAGATGAACAAGAATGAAATGATATAGAATCTTGAGGAGGAGAACATCATCATGAAATATCGGTGGCACTCACACAAATATGGTAATACTGATGCTTCTAGATTCACTTGAATGCTCATCATAACCAAAAGAGGAAAAGTAGAAAGAAGAAGAAGAAAACAAAAGTAAATAAGAAGATTAAAAAAAAAGTTACCTTTTATTACTTGCAGAAACGATGGAAGAAAGAAGGAGGGTAAATCGATGTCACTCTTAACATAAGCTTCTCTCTCTTACCTACATGAATCTCAGTCTAATCCATGCTTACAAAGAAATAAAAATTATTACATAAAAATAAAATAAAAACCTACACTAAAAAGAATGAAAAACTGGCCTAAAATCTATCTCCGCTTGGTTGTTTTCCCTTTGCCTTTGAGATTGTAGGTATTTATTGGAGAAATGCAGAGGATAGAGGAGTATGAAGATAAGAGAAGCTGGCTATTTCTGAATTTGAATCCTCCCCTTATCTCCAAACTTGATTTGATGTGGATATTCAGTTCTGATCTGCAGCTTATTGGTGTATTGATTGCTAAATATAACTTATCAAATGATAGAATTAGAAATAATGATCAATTTCAACGCGTAGCCCTTTAAGTCCTCTTTCTGGATCATCTTGAATCATCAGATTTGAGTTCTGATAGCGAAAATTATGATTCAAATACTAAAATGTATCCAGCCAGAATCTGAGTCAAAATTGCTTCATCTCATCCGTTGTTCTTCTCTCTATCCGTTTATCCCTTTAGATTTGGACTCTGTATTTAATGTTATCCTCGGTTGATCTTTAGGTTAACCACTTGATTCACTAAAAACTGAATTTAACCAACTGAATTTGGGATCATCCTCCTCTAACCAAATAGATCTAGTTAAATCTAAATTTAACTGATATTTATTTGATTTTATCCTCTTTCTCCCCATGATTATCTTCTGCAAAATAGACATTTAGGACAAAGAATTTAGTAGATTTATTACATGATAAATGTGGATATGTTATAAAGAATAATGCAATAAATGTGTGCAATCACACTCCCACACCTATCTTTTGATCGTCCTCGAGCAAAATAACAAAACTAAACTAAAGATTATTAGACTACTTTCACAGGTCACGCGATTACACTGAGCTTGTGCAACAAGTCGTTAAACCTCTAGGTTACCCCTAGAAGACAAGTTTTGTCTCGTGAGAGTTTTCAGTGGATTGCACCCACAAATTCCATGAAGAAAGAGAAAAATGTTAATATTTTGAAAACATATTTTGAAAGAAAAATATTTGAAATATTATTGTAAGATTTAAGTAATCAAGGTTGATCTTTACCTTTAACCACTTGATTCACTAAAAACTGAATTTAACCAACTGGATTTGGGATCATCCTCCTCTAACCAAATAGATCTAGTTAAATCTGAATTTAACTGATATTTATTTGATTTTATCCTCTTTCTCCCCATGATTATCTTCTGCAAAATAGACATTTAAGACAAAGAATTTAGCAGATTTATTACATGATAAATGTGGATATGTAATGAAGAATAATATAATAAATGTGTGCAATCACACCCCCACACCTATCTTTGCTCGTCCACGAGCAAAATAACAAAACTAAATCAAAGATTATTAAACCACTTTCGCAGGTCACGCGATTGCACTGAGCTTGTGCAACAAGCCGTTAAACCTCTAGGTTACCCCTAGAGGACGAGTTTTGTTTCGTGATGGTTTTCAGTGGATTGCACCCACAAAATCCATGAAGAAAGAGAAAAATATTAATATTTTGAAAACACATTTTGAAAGAAAAATATTTGAAATATTATTGTAAGATTTAAGTAATCTATAAGTTATAGGAAAACTGAATTTTTCAGTCCTAAACTTAAGTCTCTATTCAAAATTTTGTTATCAATCAAAGTAAGGAGTCAAATTGTGCTTCTCATCTTGTCTATTACTTTACCCTAAGTCATATGCACCTTTGTGACTGTGAAATTTTAAATTAGGATTCTTTAGCTCTAACTCTTATGCCTTATTTATATATATTTATTATTTATTTATTTTATTTTTGGTGGTATTATTCCTTAGTTCTATTAGTTTTTCTAATCTGCCCATGTAACGAGCCTTTAATCGGTGACTCCCAAACCAAACGGTCTTAGGGCACCGGTTGAGAAAACACCCCAAGGACCTAACGACTCGAGCAAATAAGGCCACAAAACTAAGAATTTTAATATATGAACCCCTTTTAGGTGTGAATACTTATGCTTTATGAGGCACAAATACCTAGCTTAATCAGAGGATTTTATAGATATATATTTCCTTTTTTCTTTTTTTTTCAAACTTATCTAATCATCTTATGCATAAATACCAAGGCTTGCTTAAACCAAAGTACCTAGCTAATCAATAATTAGATTTGTTTATTTTTCATAGATATATATATATATATATATATATATATATATATATATATATATATATTTTATAAGGCATAAGAATATTAGTTTTTGAACCCTAAGTGTGTAAGTATATAAAGTGCGCATATTTCATCAAGGTAAAGATCAAGACTAAACTACTTTGACAAATTATCTTCCTAACCCTAAAAATCAAATAAAAAAATCTTATTTTGACCAAGTATAAGAAATCCTAATTATGATTATCTTATTCCTTAAAATAACTTAATTTCTTACAAAAAATACTTCAAAATATTGTTTCTATTTTCAAAAGTTTTTAAAGTAAAGAAAATGTTAATTTTTTTAATAAAAAGGAAAACCTAAGTTATGTTAGACCCTCCCCGACACTTATCTCATGCCTTGTCTTCAATGTATGAATTAATGCATAAATGCATGAAAAAGAAGAAAGGGAAGGAAAATATTATCTTAAGGTGGTGGTTCTGGTAGTGGTCTAATTGGTCCACGAAATGCGGCCCAATTGAATTTGTGTGGAGTTCAGAGGAACCCACCAAAAATCTCTCTAATATAGCCCACTAAAATGATGTTTATATGAACGATTTTTATTAAAAATTTTATCTCATCTAATTTTCAAATTTTACAAATAATTTTGGGGTCAATTTTATCAATACCCTTGTCCCAAAATGGAGTGTGAAAAGATCAAATGATTGACTTGGACTTAGGAAGTATGGGAACTAATGCCGTCTCAGGAAAGTGAATTAAGTTAAGTAAAGGTTCAAGAGTCGAGATTGATTCAGGAAGTAGGTCCAAATCAAGAAGTTGAAACTCAAGTCTACATTCATTTTCCAACAACAGAATGTGTGTTAATATTGGTGATTCAAGTTCAAGAATGACAGGTGTGGGAATCAAAACTGACTCTAAAATATACTTAAGTTTGGTAACAAAACAGGAGTCATTATTGATTCAGGAATTTGAACTGGATCACAAATTGGAGATCTAGGTCACATTTCTCATTGAGTTCAATTTCATAAAAATGAAAACTTGCCAATTTGTCAATGGACTTTCAAAAATATGAAACTGGTCAAGTTCAATATGATGATCATAAAAGATTGGTGATTCAATTTCATGATGAATTGGCATAGGATCCAATGTTGACCGGAAAAAGGATTGAAATCAGGTGAAGACACCAGAGTCATTATTAAATCAGGAAGTAGAATTGCATCACCAAGTTGAGGTTCAGGATCATATTCATTCTCAAGTTCAATTTCAGGAAAGTGATAACTCGCCAAATTGTCAATGTCATTTTCAAAACTTGGAGTTTGAGAAAGTTCAAATGGGTGTGCTGAAAATGAATCTTGTTTTTCAAAACAACATGATTCTTCGGCTCTAACAGAATGATTAGCGACATCAGAAACGGTCAAACGGTGAGAATGGAGAGTTCGGACCATCATATCTATGTCATGATTACGAGTGATTTGAGCCTGAGTCATGGCTTCAAGCATCTTTTCATAGTTGATTGGTTTATCGTTTTGTTGTGATTGGACTTGAAAAGATGAAGTTTTGTTTAGAAATTTGTGGTGAAATTGTGAGTTCGTCAGATTTGTGATTGTTGCTTGGACTCACGCATACTCATTTCCAAGATTGATGGTGTTTTATTTTGAACTGGTGGAACTGAGTATGAATCTTGAAAATATTATGGACAAGGTGGATAAGGAGGACAAGTTGGTTGAAAGTTGGACTCGGGGGAGGTGAATCCCTATTGACTTTGTGAAGAGTTAAAATTATTTTGAAAATTATGGTCATAAGATTGGGGATATGGGTTATATTGATTCAGATAAGACCAAACTGGCACACTAGGTTGGTTAAAGTTATAATATGCCGGGTTGGTAATATTCGAAAAAGAGGACGGGGTGTAATATGGATTACCATGAAAATAGAAAAAATTATTGTTATAAGCCATATCACACAAGAAATGTCAAACAAAGAAAAATAAACAAAAAAGCAAACAAATAAAAAAGAAAAAAATCTAACCTAAGTTAGGGTAAACCTTAGACCTAGACGACTCCTAACTGGTTAGACTGTCCACGGGGGTATATTGCTGAATCTGACCACAAGTTAATCGGTTAGGTAGGGGAAAGAATGGTGGGAGGTATTCGCGCAAAAGCGACGGGCCTAATTAAGCCAAACCACCAGCCTTCAGGGTTTCGCCCCTCAATCCCCAACCTTAGTCACCGATTTGGCAAGAGTCAGATTCAAATCAACTTCTCCCTTAGGTCAGTCTCCTATTTTAGTCCGAGATGTCCCTACGGCCAATGTCTACTCAGTTTTAATTAGGCTTGCGTCAGTGAGTGAGGAGATTGTTTGTAGGCTAAGGGAGGGTAATGACTTCCTCACCTTATCTTGTTTATAGGACAAGCCCTTAAATCAATTTAGTGCAGTGTACAAGTATATAGAAAAAAGTAACACTCAAACAATATTTAATACAAGAATAAACCTTATACTAAATGCTATGCACACATACCTTGGCTCCAGCACTCTTCAACAGTAAATAGAAAATGTAATGAAATGACACGTGCCTAAATGCAAAGTCTAAATCATTTTTAGCATTTACAATCAAATTTTTACTGTTGTGTAGAAATATATATACAGTGAGTCAAATAAGGAAATAAATGCTACAGAGATTAAATTATGAAATTCAGCCAGCCTGCAGAAAATACAGATTAGTAGTTCACTCAGATTGCCACAGGAATGCAGAAATATGAGGGCTTCTGGGCTCTACTTTTTTGAGCAGAGTCCAGGGCCACTTATATGTCCACTGTAGCAAAAATTCCTTATTGTTAAATCTGTACACCAAAAATAAAGAAGAAAGTTAACCAAAAATGTAAATCTAAAAAGAGAATAACTTACCGTCTCTCCTCGGCAACAGTGCCAAAATTTGATTGAGATAAAACCTGCACACAAAAATATAGAATTTCAGAACTTTAGGAATAGAATGTGCAAGTACTCAATACTACCGCTATAGCAAGTGGTATGTGGGTCAGATCCACAAGGAGGGATTAGTGATGGAAGCTTTTTAAGCAAGTTCTCTTTTATGCTACAAAGAATAGTTAAAGATTTTCTTTTAGTTCTTAAAAAGAAAATGAAAAAGAGTTATAGTTAAGTTAGGAAGAAAGTGATAGATAGAGAAGGTGGAGAAAATTGAAGTGGATATGCACAAAGAAATGAAAAAGAGTGAAAGAAATTTGAAAGATTGTGGTATTGGTAATTTACACTAAAATTAAAGAAAAGAAAACCTAAAAGAAAAACTTACCTACTTTTGTTGATGACTTACCTGAAACCCTTGCATATTTTGCCTTACTTCAGAGGCGATTAACGCATAACCCATAAGATCGAGCTCAGTCCCCATTCGCATTACATCATCAAGATGAATAAGAATGAAATGATACATAATCTTAAGGAAGAGAACATCATCATGAAATATCTGTGGCACTCACACAAACATGGCTATACTGATGCTTTTAGATTCACTTGAATGCTCATCATAACCAAAAGAGAAAAAGTAGAAAGAAGAAGAAGAAAACAAAAGTAAATACGAACATAAAAAAAGTTACCTTTATTATTTGCAGAAACGATGGAAGAAAGGAGGAGGGTACATCGATGTCACTCTCAATATAAGCTTCTCTCTCTTACTTACATGAATCTCAGTCTAATCTATGCTCACAAAGAAATAAAAATTATTACATAAAAAGAAAATAAAAACCTACACTAAAAAGAATGAAAAACTGGCCTAAAATCTATCTCCACTTGGTCGTTCCCCCTTTGCCTTTTAGATTGCAGGTATTTATAAGAGAAATGTATAGGGTAAAGGAGTATGAAGATAAAGGAAGCTGGCTATTTCTGAATTTGAATCCTCCCCTTATCTCCAAACTTGATTTGATGTGGATATTCAGTTCTAATCTGCAGCTTATTAGCGTATTCATTATTAAATATAACTTATCATTTGACAGAATTAGAAATAATGATCAACTTTAACATTGTAGCCCTTTAAGTCCTCTTTCTGGATCATCTTGAATCATCAGATTTGAGTTCTAGTAGCGAAAGTTATAATTCAAATACTAAAATATATCCAGCCAGAATCTGAGTTTTTTTATACTTCATCTCATCTGTTGATCTTCTCTCTATACGTTTATCCCTTTGGATTTGGACTCTGTACTTGATGTTATCCTCAGTTGATCTTTAGCTTTAACCACTTGATTCACTAAAAACTGAATTTAACTAACTGGATTTGGGATCATCCTCCTCTAACCAAATAGATCTAATTAAATATGAATTTAACTGATATTTATTTGATTTTATCCTCTTTCTCCCCATGATTATCTTCTGTAAAATAGACATTTAAGACAAGAAATTTAGCAGATTTATTACATGATAAATATGGATATGTAATAAAGAATAATGCAATAAATGTGTGCAATCAATAGTTCAGCTACATGGTATTCTAGTGATTATGGTATTGGACAAAGACACAGGATTCAGATCATAATCTTATTAAAGTCCTTGGGAAGCTTAAAACTTTGCTTATATTCAGCTTATCTTATAACTCCTAGAAATACCAGGTAGTCCAATCGGACCAGTCAGAATCTTAATTATCTTCTTCTAGCAAACTTCTCTTATTAACAGTTTTCAGGATTGTATTGATGATCGGTCGCTAATATTGCACATTCATTATCATATTCTCATACTTATTATAAAATAAACTCTGCTTTTTTCTAATTATTGTTTAATTTATTTGTAGGCCCATTCCTAAAGGAGAGTGAAGAGAAATGAGCCCAAAAGCCCATCAAATTCTGAATTAAATCAGAATTAATTCGAACTCAGTAAATTAGGGCAGATCAGGTCGGTTCAGATCTGTTGAAAACCAGTTAGAATAAGTCCTTATAAATCAATCGGTTGAAGCAAGGATCAAAGGCCATTTCGTCAAAATCCCAGACTTAAACTGCAAATCCAGCTGAAGATAAACATCAATCGCAAAGCCGGAGAGTTCCACCAACAGAGGTGGCCACACCCTGGCCGCGAAACGCTGCCAAAGCCGCATTTTTGTGACTTTGTTAGAGAGTTAGGGGGAGTGTTTGCTCCCCCTATCTTCATACGCTCTCATAGGTTAGGTTTTCCCTATAAATACTGGGATTTCCAGAGCGTACGGGGGACGACCATGCAGAGATAAAATTTAGTCCACGTGTTCATTCTTTTTAGTGTAGGTTTTTATTTTCTTTTCATGTAATTTTTCTTTCTTTGTAAGTATAGTTTAGACTGAGATTCATGTAAGCAAGAGAGAGAGGCTTATGTTGAGAGTGACACAGATGTACCTCCTCCTTTCTTCCATCGTTTCTGTAAGCAATAAAAGGTAAATTTTTTTCATGTTTGTCTTTACTTTTATTTTCTTCTTCTTCTTTCTACTTTTCCTCTTTGGTTATGATCAGCATTCAAGTGAATCTAGAAGCATCAGTATAGTCATGTTTGTGTGAGTGCCAATGATATTACATGATGATGATCTCCTCCTCAAGATTCCGTATCATTTCATTCTTGTTCGTCTTGATGATGTAATGCGAATGGGGACTGAGCTTGATCTTATGTTTTATGCGTTGAACGCCTCTGAAGTAAGGTAGAACATGTAAGGGTTCCAAGTAAGTCATCAACCAGAGGAGGTAAGTATTTCTTTAATCTTTTCTTTCTTTTCTTTTATTTCTTTAGTTTAGATCACCAACACTAACAACACCCAACTCTTTCATCACTCATTTCGATTTCTTTATACATATCATTTCTAATTCTCCATCTTCTTAATTTACTATCTTCTTTCTAATTTAACTTTAACTCAAATTTTTCTTTTTTCTTTTAAAGAACTAAAGAACTTTAACTATACTTTGTAGCCTAAAAGAGAACTTGCTTAAAAAGCTTCCATCGCTAGTCCCTCCTTGTGGATCACGACCCGCATAGCCACTTGCTATTACGGTAGAATTGAGCACCTTGCACTACTATTTTAAAAGTTCTGAAATTCTATATTTTTGTGTGCAGGTTCTAACTCAATCAAATTTTAGCGCCGTTACCGGGGATCGAACCCAGGTCACCCACGTGATAGGCGGGAATACTTACCAAAATTTGATTGAGTTAGAAAAAAATATAGAATTTCAGAACTTTTAAAATAGTAGTGCAAGATGCTCAATTCTACCGCAATAGCAAGTGGCTATACGGGTCGTGATCCACAAGGAGGGACTAGCGATGGAAGCTTTTTAAGCAAGTTCTCTTTTAGGCTACAAAGTATGGTTAAAGTTCTTTTTAGTTCTTTAAAAGAAAAAAGGAAAATTTGAGTTAAAGTTAAATTAGGAAGAAGATGGTAGATTGAGAAGATGGAGAAATTAGAAATGATATGTACAAAGAAATCAAAATGACTGATGAAAGAGTTGGGTGTTGTCGGTGTTGGTGATCTAAACTAAAAAAATAAAAGAAAAGAAAGAAAAGATTAAAGAAATACTTACCTCCTCTGGTTGATGACTTACCTGGAACCCTTGCATGTTCTACCTTACTTCAGAGGCGTTCAATGCATAAAACATAAGATCGAGCTCAGTCCCCATGCGCATTACATCATCAAGATAAACAAGAATGAAATGATACGGAATCTTGAGGAGGAGATCGTCATCATGTAATATCATTGGCACTCACACAAACATGACTATAACGATGCTTCTAGATTCACTTGAATGCTCATCATAACCAAAAGAGGAAAAGTAGAAAGAAGAAGAAGAAAACAAAAGTAAAGACAAACATGAAAAAAAATTACCTTTTATTGCTTGCAGAAATGATGGAAGAAAGGAGGAGGTACATCGATGTCACTCTCAACATAAGCCTCTCTCTCTTACTTACATGAATCTCAATCCAAACTATATTTATAAAGAAAGAAAAATTACATGAAAAGAAAATAAAAACCTACACTAAAAAGAATGAAAACGTGGACTAAATTCTATCTCTGCATGGTCGTCCCCCGTACGCTCTGGAAATCCCAGATTTATAGGCAAAACCCAACCTATGAGAGCGTATGAAGATAGGGGAGCAAAAACTCCCCCTAACTCTCTAACAAAGCCGCGAAAACGCGGCTTTGGCAGCGTTTCCGTGGCCAGGGTGTGGCCAAGTGACCACACCCTGTTCGTGGAACTCCCTGGCTTTGCAATTGATGTTTATCATCAGCTGGATTTGCAGTTTTAAGTCCGGGATTTTGACGAAATGGCTTTTGATCCTTGGCTTCAATCGATTGATTTGTAAGGATTTATTCTAACTGGTTTTCAACTGATCTGAACCGACCTGATCTGTCCTGATTTACTGAGTTCAAATTAATTATGATTTAATTCAGAATTTGATGGGCTTTTGGGCTCATTTCTCTTCACTCTCCTTTAGAAATGGGCCTGCAAATAAATTAAACAATAATTAGGTAAAAGCAGAGTTTATTTTATAATAAGTATGAGAATATGATAATGAATGTACAATATTAGCGATCGATCAATTGATATGGCACGTCCGAAGTTTTATAAGGTAGGAAGTATAGAAGACGTCTAGGCCCAGAGTTATTGGTCAGTCGATTGTGAGATTACCTTTAGTTAGTCATATCTTAATTGGTATAATCCTCGTTCCTGTCCTTCCTGTGTTCATCTTTCCCCTAATCAAAATTTTTGTAAAGTGGATAGGATGTAACATTCTATTCCTGGAATATGCACTTAGTTATGTATTCAGACTTTTGATCATATTATTCAATTTACTTTCTGTATTTGTTTTTTTTATGAATATTTATGTGATCGTTCTGCATTGAATCCAGATTTGTGAACTCGTAGTCAGCCCTAGTCTGAACAGGGGACCCGATCCTAGTGTATTGCTTGATTTGGTACTTTTGGTGGTTAGATTTGACCGATTTTAGTTTCAAATATTGTTTTACAATATTTTAGATTTTTCATGATTTTCTAGAACTTTTCAGAATTATTCTGAAAAATCTTTAGAACTGGTGTCGACCGGTGCTGCTGATTGATTCTCAGATTTTTAATTTACAAATGAAATTAAATTTCTGAAAACCTCTTTCACATTATCTCTTAGAATCACATTTTCTATCTAAATATATTTTTGAAGATTTTTTTGAATTTATCAAAGTTCGACCGGTATCGCTAGTCGATTCCAAGATTTTTAATTTACAAATGAAGTTAAATTTCTAAAATCCTCTTTCACTTTATTTCTTAAAATTATATTTTCTATTTTAATGTATTTTTAGAGAATTTTCTGAATTTATTAAGATTCGATTGAATTTGGGGTCAACGAGTGTCGCTGATAGATTCCAGGATTTTTATTTTGAAAATAGAATTTTATTTCTAAAAACCGATTTCATATTATTCCTCAGGATGATGTTTTCCACCTATAGGTATTTTTGAAAATTTTTCTGGAACAGTTGATATTCCAGACATTATTATAATATTATAATTTAGTGGAATCTTTTTCTTTCTTTCTTTCTTTTCCTTTCTTTCCCCTCATCCAATCAACTGCCGAACCCTCCCCCTTCATTAACTCACATCCTCTCCATCTCTCCCTTTCAATCTCTCTCTCTCTCTCTCTCTCTCTCTCTCCCCTTTTCCTTTTCTTTTTCTTTTTCCTTTTCTTTTCCTTCTCCTTCCTCTCTTCCTCTCTCTTCTCTACTTGGGCGACGACCACGCCTGGGCCCACTCCGACCAACCTCCAGTGGACCCCCACAGCCGGCGACAGTCTGGATCCAACCCCTCCTTTCCTCCTCCTCCTCCTCCTCCCATCTTCTTCAATTTCAACATTTCACCTCCAATTTCACCAAGAATCCACCTCCACTTCCTTCTCCTTCTTTTTCAATTAACCACCAAATTCGCCACCTCCTCCACCCAATTCTTCCACCAATCTCACCACCGAACAACCTCTACTCCTCCTCCCATCTTCCCCAATTATACCATCCCCACCACCATCTAACAGCACCACCCCCAAAATCACCATCATTATCACCATCTCCACCTCTCAAACCCAATATCCTTCCTCTTCTCCTCCTCCTTGGGGTGGCCGGCGACAACCCCTAGCCTACATCGGCCATGGCAGACAGCGCCCCCTGGCAGTGCGGCAAGAGCTGGACTGGCCACGGCCGGCCTGTGCCAGGCCGTGAGCAGAGGGGCAGCAGCCCCTCTTTCTCTCTCTACTTTCTCTCTTTACTGCCTCTCTCTCCTCTCTTTCATTATCTCTCTCTCCTACTATCTCTCTTTCCTTTACACTCCAGATATTTCTCTCTAGCTCACTCTTTCTCTCTAGCTCTCTTTCTCTCTTTAGATATTTCTCTATAGCTCTCTCTTTCTCTCTAGATCTTTCTCTCTAGCTCTCTCTTTCTCTCTAGGTTTATCTCTCTCTAAGATTTTTTTCTCTCTCTAACTTTTCTCTCTCATAAATATTAATATATATATATATTTTTTTAATATATTATGGCGCGTGCACGAGTTTCTAGAATTCCAGATTTCATGGCATTTTTAGAGATTCAGGCAAGAGTCCTCGCCTCATTTTAGGTTTCCCCGCTTCGTCGGGTCGATTATGTATTTTATTATGTATTTGAATTTGTATTCATATTTTGTATTGGGTTATGCCCTTGTATTTATATGTGGTCAAGTGCCTGAGACTGTATATGTACTACTCTGTGACGAATGGTTATACTAGCGTAGTTTATATTCTATACATATATCATGTCTGTGATGTACTTTATTCTACTTTTATACCATACATTTCTGACCCTTCGTGGTTGTTTAGCCTCATGGCTCCCTACTTAGCCTCCTGGCTTCACCACTCCACAGTAGTCTAGATATTACCACATTTGTATGCAGTCTTATGTGGTACTAACATCTCGTGCAGGTACCCTTGTACCAACTCTGGGTTTCTACACACTCCCAGGCTAGCATCCAATTGGTATTAGGCATGTACCCTTATGTGTTTCGTGGTAGCTACTGAGAGTGTGCTTAGACCCCGAGCGTACTTTAGCCTCCGGGCTCTCGCCCACTTCCTCGAAAGAGGACTGCATTTAAACCGTTAGGTCTCTCATGCTCCGCCTGGTAGGCATGCTTAGCGCTCAGCGCTTTATCACTAGGTTCGTTTAGACGGAACTTTGCCAGATTTTAGATTCGCCTTCTAACCCGAGTCATTCCAGTAGCTTCGTCAAGTACTCTAGTGATTAAACACTGTTTGTTGTCCATACCTCTAGCTTGCTTAGCTCCGCTTGGGTGTTCGCTTGCTTGCTTATTACCTGCTTGCCAGTTTATCTATTCTTCTATTAATTATTGTGAAGAGTTTGAAATCTTATTTACACTGTTTTCTTGAGACAACATGGTTTTTCGGTATTCATACTGATCTCTTATATCGGTATTGTTTTCCTGTATCACTTGACGTGCTTTCACTTGATGTTCTAACATTTATCATGCTGTCTCTTGTCCCCTGCCTGATATCACCCCCTGTCAGCATCACCTGACATCCAACATGACATATCTGACTCTTATAACTATCACGATAACGGGAATAATGACCTGACATCTTTATTATATCTTGATGTATTTCAGTACAAACCGTACTCCTGATACACATGTACTCCTGATACTCCTGACATCTTTCTGCTCATTCCCGTAATCTGATAATTATCTAATAAGCTATAAAATAGGACAACTTATATCGGATAGGAGGAAACTTGCTTCTATCAATACATGTTCGTGTTTACCGTTGTATTAGATATGTTGTGCAACTAAAACGTCCGATTCGACCTGAGGGCCTCCAGGTGTTCCAAGGGGAGCGCTGGCTCCCTATCTCATGTTACATTCTTGAAAGGGCAAACAATAAGACCCTCATATAGGCCTTGCGGCTGGTTCCATACACCAGCAATGGAACGTCATGGACGGTGGTCCCTAGCATGTACGAGACCCACTGTAAACATTATTCATTGATACCCTCGTTGGTTTCCAATAACAATCTTGTTTTACTCAGATTTAGATATATGTGTGCTGGGACGCTAGTCCACATACCTAGACATCTGTGTAGGATGAGTAGAAATAATAATAATAAACAATGCCAACTAATAATTCATTGTATATTTTGCCGTGTTTTCTTTCATCGGGTTTTACTTCGAATTTCTGATTTTAGGATTATTATTATTATATTATAGTGCTTACTTCCTGCCTTACCACTTGTGTTCTATTCCACCAATTTCCTGCTTTGATCTTATTATACCATGCATGTTCTCTGCTTGTTAGCATTTACTATCTCTCTGCCTGCGCCTGTATGCCTATACTCATTACACGGTTTTCAATACATGCTTTTTTGATTCAGATTTATCGATACACATGTGCTTATTCCCGCATGCCACTTGGCATTCACATACCACTCATTGGGGAGTTTCTGACTTCCCTGGATCCTCATGTCCAGATCCAGGAGCATGGAGCTTGTGGATTCTCTTGGTTGCTGATCAGAGTAGTACAGCGGCAGCGTGGAACATCGGCAAAGCATATGAGTCCCTATCCATTAAGGTCCTCTGCTCATCTCTCGAGTTTTCCTTCTATAACTCATGAGCGCCCTTGTATTATTCATACCTGTACATCTTTTTGTATTCTCGCAATTGCGCCTATCAGTGATATAATATTCTTATAATATTGTGTCACATCTGGTGATAACTTTGTAATTGTACTCATATGTTAGAATGTATAATGCACCATGTATTTTCGATCTCTGATTCTTGGCTTTACTGATACTTAGCGTATATATGTGAGTGTATTTTCGAGCTATATATATACGTCGTAGTAACGTCTTCGTACCCGTAGGATTGGGGCGTTACGTTTATTGACTGATCTAAGTGAATTAAATAATAATATGAATAAATAACTTACACCGGGATTAGAAAAATTGACAGACGAGATAATAATATGAATAAACAACTTACATTGGGATTAGAAAAATTGATATATGAGATAACGTCTATATTTTGAGTGGACCTAGGATACAGGTTGTGCAGCTGAGATAGGATGCCATTACAGGGTTCTCGATGATGACATGCATCCCATACAGTTTACTGTTATACTGTAGTACTTGGTGCTACGGCCTGGTCTAGCGCCAACAATCTAGGTCGTGATCCGGGGTATGTACGGGACCCACCAAAAGTATGGACAATGTCTCTTATGTCAGTTTCAATAAGATAAGATCTCGATTGGCAAGTGTGGTAGGCGTAGTATGGGATACATTTACTGCAGGTGGCACTTGGTGTTTACTGACATAATTAATAATAACTGATTTACATAATATGTCATGTTTGATGTATGCCTACTTGTGATTTCTATATGACATAATAGACAACCGATGTATGATTGTGATAGACCGATTCTCTTCACTCTTAAGTTATGTACTGCATATATCTTAACACTGTGATATGCTGATTGATATAATATTATGCTACTGTCTTTAAATTTTAGTTTTATTCATGATATTTCTCATTTAGTACATTTAATATTAGAAGCATGGTATGCTTACACATGATATGCACGTGCACATTCCCTCATTTTACACACGCATTGAGAATTTTCTGACTCTACTAAATTTGCAGATCTAGTTATTTGGGTATTACTTTTGTTGATCAGGTATCTAGAGAGGATTACACGCATTACGACGGAGTTCAGGGTCTCTTTTGCTTGATCACCAAGGGCTGGTATCTATTCGCGCATTCTATAATTCTTTTTGATTTACTTGATTCTTTATATTATTTGGACTCAGTTTTATTCAATTTGATTGTTTATAAAATAATGTTATCATGTCTAGAATTTTATATGTCATATTACAGTGGTTTAATATTATCATAGTTGAATTATATAGCTTGCTTGGGTTACTTTAGGCGTAGCTTGTATACGTGGGGTATTCTCCTCTTGTCCAGCCATCAAGTAGGCGCAAAATGAATGGCCAAAATAGTGAGTTGGCTAGTTTAACAGTGTATAATATTTGAAACCAAACAAAAATTATTGTGTGGAATTTTTTAAATGTTTAGATCATGATCAAATGGTCGGATCAAGAATTTATATGTCTAAAGTCATAGATTTAAGTAAAATGCTATTTTTGACCGTCCATTTTGCGCCCACTTGATGAATGGGCAAAAAGTATTCAAAACACTTGCTTTTGAGTTTTTAGTTACTTTAAACAATATAAATCAACTTTAACAGAGTGAATCTTATATTTTAATGTCGTGTGATTGAGTCTGAGTGAGAAGGATTCGGAATCGAATACTTCCGCATGTACCCAAGTCTACACACACACACATATGTACATACATACATACATGCATGCATACATATATGTGTGTGTGTGTGTGTGTGTGTGTGTGTGTGTGTGTGTGTATACATATACACACACACATATATACATATACACACACAGATATATGTGTGTGTGTGTGTATATAGATATATACATTAACTCTGAAGTATTTTTCTAGTAAAATATTACTTCAACTTCAAGAATTTCTTTAAAAGTTGAAGTTTTAGATTTTTGATATTGGTGGGAAGATTCTTCTCTATCAGGAATATTTTTCGATGATGATGAGGAGGAATTAGGAGAATTAGGTGCTATTAAAGGCCTCCCGATATTAGGCTTGAGTAGGACATGCCAGGGAGTTTTGCCTCTTCCACGCCCTCGGCCTCTGCCTGCACTAGAATCCTGCATTAGACTGTAAAAATTCTCGAGTTAAATAATCAGGTAGAGAATTATCTCGACCTTTAATGTATTCAATATCAAAATCAAATATAGATAATTCAGCTTGCCATCTAGCAAAAATTTGCTTTGAAGCTAATTTTTAACATCCTTTTCTATAATAGATTTGGCTGAGCTCAGTCAATTCTTAATAAGAATTTTTTATTAAACAATCATCTTGAAATTTACATATACATTTTATTATGGCGAAAGTTCTTTTTTTATGGTTGAATAATTATATTGGGTTGGATTCCATTTACTAGAATGGAACCTAACTAATTCTTCTAATTTTTTATTTAGGTTTAATTGTTTGAGGATTCCTCCAAACCCAATATTACTAGCATCAGTCTCTACTATCTTAAACCAATTAGGGTTAGCAAGATGTAGATAAGGTAGATTCTTAACCTTTTACTTTATTCTTTTTACTGCTTCAGTATGCTCTTTGGACCATGGTTTAGCATTTTTTCTTAGTCTATCATATAGATTTTTGTATCTTTAGCTAAGTCTTTGTAGTAGTCAGCTACATAGTTTAGTGCGCTTAAGAATCTTTGCAGCTGCTTTGTATCAGTTATTTTATCTAGAAATTTGGAGGCGAATTCAATGCTTCTATTTATGGGAATTATAGTTCCATTGACAATATTCTGGCCTAAAAATCTTATCTCTTAATGGAATAGTTTCATTTTTGGGGCAGATATTACTAGACCATTTTTTGTGACAAGGTATTTAAATATATTTAGGTGTTTAAAGTGTTCATCTAAGGTATTAGAAAATATTAAAATATCATCAATATAGGATAATATAAAATTAGTGTAGTTCATAAATATGTCATTCATTATATTTTGAAATTCTGATGGAGCATTTTTTAGTCCAAAGGGCATTACATTCCATTCGTAATGACCAAATGGAACAGTAAAAGCAGATTTATATTTATCCTGCTCACTAATTTGAATTTGCCAGTATCCAGATTTCAAATCAAATTTAAAAAATATTTTAGCATTTACTATTCGGTTTAATAAGTCTCTTTTATTAGGAATTGGATATCTGATCCATTTTAACACTTTATTAAGTGGTTTATAATTTATTACTAATCTAGGAACGCCTCGTTCCTTCTCAGCTGTATAAAAGGCTGTGCAGCTCCAAGGAGAATATGATTTTCTAATTATATTTTTATTTAAGAGATCATTAATCTCTTTTTTACAAAGTTCTAAGTATTCTTTATTCATCTGGTAAGGTCTTGCCTTAGCAGAAATATCTTTCTCATTAAAAGATTCTTTATAGGGTAAAGAAATAATATGTTGTTTTCTTTCCCAAAAGGCATTAGGTAGATTGCTACATGTTTGTAACTTAAAGTTTTCTTCAACTTGTTTAATTTTTTGTTGAATTTGGCAAGATTATAATTGTTTTGATATGTTTGTCTTAACAATCTCATCTTTGAGAAAGTCGATTTGATTTTCTTTTAGATAGATTTCTTTAACTTCATTTAGAAGTTTAACTATAGGATTAGTTATAAATTCAAAGGTTATATTTTGTCCTTTATAGCAAGTAACTATGTCTTTCTCATCAATTTGTTTGATGGGCATAAGTATTCCTGAGAAAGGAGTGCCTAGTATTACATGTGATATTTCTTTTACTATTAGGAAGTGTAAAGGGATATAGACTTTATCTTTACATACATCAGTAATTTTATATGTAGTGACTGCTTTATTATTACAGCACATAAAGTTTGCGTAGTGTATGAAAGTACACCTAGAAGGGTGAATAGGTGTATGGCTAATATAATGACAAATGATGCGGAATTAAAAACAAATTGCAACACACTTAGCGTAACCAAAGAGTGTAGACGAATTCCTGGTGAAGGGCTCTGGACTATCTCCTCTAAATTCCTCTAAATAGGAGTTGAGGTGCTATATGAAGCTCTCTTAGTTCAACACAAATATGGGTATACACAACTAATACCAAGCCTATATGTATGATATGAACAATATGAAATAATGCAAAGCACAATATAAGAGAGAGTTAGATATAGTGGATCAATTGCAAACAACAAGATATGTTTCGAGGTTCAAGCTACTGCTCTATGTTCCTGCCTTCTCACAGAAGGATTTTTACTAAATCGTCTACACAGGACTTCCCACACGGGGAACCTCCACTGAGGATTTGGGTAATACAAATTAGGAGTACACAACTCCTCTCTCCAACAAACACAACCTCTACACAAGAGGCAAGGCACAACAACAATCACCTCTACACTTAGAGGGATGGACACTTAGCCAAACAACAATCACCTCACACTAGAGGGATAAGGCACTAAGCCAACACAACCACAACCACCTCTACACTTAGAGGGATAGCCACAACCCAATGCACAACGTCCTTTACACTCAGAGGGAAAGGCTCAAAGCCAAAGCAAAGGAAATGTTACAACTCTTGATGGTCTCAATAACCACAAAATAATTTTCTCACAAAAATAAGATCCTATAGATAATATAGATATGATAGCTCAAGTGTGAGAATACAAGGTGTTTGAAAAATAAATCACAAAGAAAATATTTGGGAAAACAAGCAGAATAAGATAGAAATGAAGATCAAATCAATATCCCAAATACTCTATTTTTCTTTAATTTTTTAACAAAACAAATAAAGATAAAATCTTTTAGCCCAAAAACTCTTTTAAGAACTTGTTGTTAAACACTTAGAAAGATAGGAAATTTTTGCTCTCAATACCATGAAGAAACCAGCTCAAGGATGGGTATTTATACCCTCTCAAAAATCTGCCCGTTGGCAGCTAGGAAAGGGCAAAACTGTCCTTCTGGTCGACCGCCCGGTCGACCGCCCGGTCGACCGGCCAATGGTCATTTTTATAACCGTTGTGCCTCCGGTCGACCGGCCCCCACCTGAGAGTGGGGTGCTTTCAGTCGATTGACCGTGCGGTCGACCGGCCGAATAGGCTGCCTTTGTGCACGTCCCGTCCACATCGGTCGACCGTGATGGTCGACCGACTCTGGTCCAGTTGACCGTCCGGTCGACCTCCAGAACAGTCAGACTAGGATTAAAAGGTATTGAAAACTTGCCTTTTTAACTATAATTAAATCCCATAAAATCACATAAATTTCACAAAAATAAGTTCTTATTAGATCTTTGAAATATAAATATGTGTGGCAAAAATTCAACACATATTATAAACAATTTGAACCATTTTTGTGATATTGAATTTTAGCCTTTAAATAAAATCTGTATTTTCCAAAACTTAGATTTTTGAAATGGAAAAACCATATTCTCCAAAACTCATGTAAATACAAAAACATGATATTGAAATAACTTAAAGCATATTTGGATAGAATCCAATATACTTATAAAGATATATATCTATATTTTTGATATGAAATCCAAAATCGGTTAAACCAAAAACCAAAACCAATAAACTTTAAACTTGTGTGTGTATGTGAACTTGAGCATATCAATATTATCTAATCTTTACAATGATCTAAACATACTAAACACAAACCGGGTCTTCTTGTCTCCAAGCCGACTCGATCCAAACACGATCCAACGAGCTTGACTCCAACCGAGTGCTAGATGCGATCTTGACGCTCGAGCTCTTAAATCAACATGTGAAAGCTCCAAAACTCCTTTATTGAAACTAAACACCGACTAATATTTTGACCAATCACTGAAACTATTTAAATACAAGATTATTAGTAAACTATAACTATATGAGTTATTCATCATCAAAACTAGAGTGAAGGGCCTCTGGGCCAACAATCTCCCCTTTTTGTTGATGACAAAACTCATAGAGTTATATATGCATGGATTATACTTAAGCTTCATAAAAGCTCCCCCTTAACTCATGCATAGCAATAAACATAAAGATATTCAATGAAATGCATAAATTAAACAACACATATATGCATAAAATAAGAAAATAAACATGCAAATATAAATCTCTCAAAAATTATTTTCTCCTTTTTTGTATAAAATAAGGAATAAAATAATCACGCATAAACATGCATATATAAAACTCTAAAATTCTCTCCCCTTTTTGTCAAATCATCAACAAAGGGGCATAAATAAAACTCAAAAAAAATTTCTCCCCCTTTTTGTCAAATCAAACAAGAAGGATGTATATGCGATATACATTCATGAAGAGGAAAGACATAAAGTTAACTCCCCCTACATACATGCATTACATGAAAAAGAGATGATTAAACTCTAATAACATAATGCATAATATACAATATATAAAAGGAGATGTGAAGCTCCCTCTATACACGTGTAAGACATAGAGAAGAGATGTTAAGTTCCTCAATATGAGATACACTCAACATGAATCTATATATAGAGAAGTTGTTAAGCTTCCCTTACATATAAGCAATCCATATCAAAATAATGTGATACCAATTAAAAAATATATCAATTTTTGATAAAGATATATATCGAAACATTAAGATACCAATTTATGATACCAATAGAAAATAAACAAAATATTTTAAGATACCAATTGAAAGTAAACAAAATTTTAAGATACTAAAAGATACCAATTGAAAATATCTTGATACCAATTTAAAATGTCTTGTAAATTTTTGATACCAAATAGAAAATGAAATATAGTGCGTTTTTTATACCAATTGAAACATATATATTAAAAATCTTGATACCAATTGAAAGTAAAAACTAAATTGTTTTAGGTAAACATAACTTATATCAATATAGATACCAATTTAAAATGAAACATGATACTAATATTGAAAATATTAGCATATATCAAAACAAAGTATTTTTGATCATAAAGAATGGGAGTAAGATACCAATTGAGAATAAAATCAATTGAAAGATAAAACACGAATTTTCTCTCCCTTCATGAAATATCAAAAAAAGATGCATAAGCTTAATAAGATACCAATTGAAAAATAATTGACATTAAGGAATAAATCAAGCTTAGCATAAACATAATTTGTGCTTTAAGATGTAAAGATATTGTAAGCACAATCAAGTCATATATATGTATATATGAAAATGTAAATACCAATCAAAATTGATACTATTTGAAGTTTGAAACATACATATATAGAAAATAAAATATGAGTATACAAAAAGATATCAATTGTGATATCAATTGAAAATATAATGAGAATCAAGTGTATAACTCATACTACCTTCCTTTCATGCACATATTTAAAAAGATTTTCAATTAGGCACACAAGGCATGGTAGCCCATCCAGCCGCCCTTAGGTGGTAGGGGTTTTCAAAAAAAATTTGAAAATAGTTTAACAAGTTTGAAAAACACTACCAATTGAAGAATAAAGCCTAGTTTAAGGATAATTTTTGAAACTAGTACGAAATCCTTCAAGTAAGGAATAAAACATGAATGAATTCATGAAAACATGAAAATTATCAAAACTAAATAGGCTAAAAGTATACATACATATCCCAAAGACAAATGAGTCCATAATAGAATTTGCATGAAAAGTAAGTGACTCAAGAGTATATGATCGGTCACATATATTGCATATTTATTGTCACATTATCATGTTTATTATCTAAATAAATTATATTAATAAGTCTTATTTTTCTTTATAAAATGCAGGCCCATTTCTAAAGGATAGGAAAGAGAAACGAGCCAAAAAAAGCCCATCAAATTCTGATTTAATTCAGAATTATTTTGAAATCAGGAAATCAGGGCAGGTCATGGCAAATCAGAGAGGTTGAAAACTAGTTAAAATGAATCTTCTAAAATCAAGTGGTTGAAGCCAAAGATCAGAGGCTATTTCGTCAAATCCTAGAGCTGAAACGGGAAAACCAGCAGGAGATAAAGCCAGGCAATAAAATAAGCCCCGGGTGTGGCCACCTGGCCAAACCCAGGCCACGAAAACGCGGCCAAAGTCGCGATTCTGCGGCTTGTTAGGCTTTGTTGGGGGAGTGTTTGCTCCCCCTATCTTTGTACGACCTCCCCCGTTTAGTTTTTGCCTATAAATACTGTATTTTTCTGAGAAAAAGGGACCAAAAATTAGCTTAAGTTTTTCTCTTTGTTTTTAAGGTTTAGGCTCTTTGTTAGACAGTATAGAAGTTATATCTCTGTTTTATAATTTGTAGTTCAGTTCAATTATAGTAAGAGAAAGGAATAGAGTGATTGTAATTTGAAGATTAAAGTGACGCCAATAAAAGGATCAAGCTTTCTCTTCTTCCACACCAATTCAAGGGTTTATCTTGTTTTATTTTCATGTATTATTTTTCATCTTCCATAAGTAGCTAAATTCATTTTCTGGGCTCACTATTGTTCCTCTCTTCGATTCCTCTTCTTTTTGAATGATTTTTGTGTAATGGCCCAATGGAATCATATGCATGTCTCAACTAAACCTTTCTTCTTTGAAAGTGTTCTTGAAGGTACATGAGGATGGGTTTGGATTTCTAAACTTCTACTCCATTGAAAACATCTCTTGAACTTGTTTTTATTTCATGCTTGAAATACTTGATGATTTAACATTCAATTCAAAATGGTTTCTTAAAGAAAAGAGTTAACTTTTTCAAACTATCTTATTTGCTTTGCTTAAAACTTTCTAAACTCAAACTTAAGATCTTGCTTATGATCAAGTTGAGGCACTAAGAATTTCAAGAAAAGAACATATCATTGAGTAGCGGGATAGTGAGCCCAGATCTTCTTCTTATATTAAAACAACAAATCACTCTTTAAGCTTTTCAAAATCACCTTTTCCAAAACCTTCTCTAAGTTTTAAGTTTTTCTTTAAATCACTCCCTTCTCTCCATTCTCTTTTCAACTAAAAAACCAGCACCATTCTTAGCTTTCTAAACAAAAACACTGAAAAGCTTTCATCGCATTCCTCCTCGTGGACACGACCCATGAGCCAAAGCTACACGGTAATCCTTATCACTTTCATTTCACAATCAATTTTTTGGCGCCGTTGCCGGGGAGGGAACGGTGTATTTGTTTTTTAACAAGTTTGATGTCTTATTTTAGGGACGTCAAGATTCAGATTTAGCATTCAAGCTTTGCAAGAGAAGACTTATTATTCTGTGCCCCTACTCTCGAAAGTAGGAAACAAAATTTCAAGAAATTGCAGTACAAAAGTTGAAATTTTTGTTGGACTACTAAAAACTTTTTTTTTGTAGGACATATTGCTTGCAAAAAATAAAGTTTTTGTGTTATTATTCTTGCTATATCTGATATTCACAATCATTGTTTTTAATCCAACAGTAATCTTAGTGATTGTTAATTATTTAAAAAACGTTTAGACTTGCATTCTAGGCATTTGTCTAATTACGTTTATTTTACAATTACTGTTGAAGATAGCTGGAGACAAGGTACGTATGTATAGTATATAATTTAGGAAGCATTCTTGGGTGATATTTGCTTTAGAATGTTACTTTTCTATATCTTGCACACTTTGCACAATCAATTCTAAGAGCAAAACCCAAATCAAGATAAGTGGGGAAGTCATTACCCTTCCTTAGCCCACAAACCATCTCCAAGCACGCACAACCTAAGCCTAAGTAAAATCTGATAGATGTTGGACTTAAGGATATCTCAAACTCACTAGGAGATTATCCTAAGGGGGAAGGTGTTAGAATTTGACTCCTACTAAATCAGTATTTAGAAAAGGGATTGAGGGGTGAAACCCCAAAGGCTGGTGGTTTGGCTAAATTAGGCCCATCACTTTTGCGTGGATACCTCCCACCAATCTTGCCCTGATCTAGCTAATTAGCTTATGGTCACAGTCTGCATTATACCTCCTATGGATAATCAACCAGTTAAGAGTTGTCTAGGTTAAGGTTACCTTAGATTATTTGTTTTCTCTTGTTGACTATTGATGAACTTGTTTGTGATTGTGTTTGTGTATGCAAGTATGGTCAAGAAACCCTAATTCATCGAGATTGACTAGAAATACATCGCCACCCAAGTTTGAACCAAGACCAGATCCGGTTATGACTCAACTGACATCTTTGCATGATGGTTCTATCCCATTAGAACCTCACTTCCATCTTGCATCCAACTTTCATCGGTTGGTGAATATAATTTTAAGCTCAAGTCTCAGTTCATCAATACACTCTCCAAGTTTCATAGCCTAGAGTCTGAAGATGCTTATTTCTTCATAAGAAAATTTGAGAAAGTATGTCTAATGATAAAAATCCCACACCTTATAGATGATGCCATTAGGTTGAGATTTTTCCCTTTCGCTCTTAAGGACTTAGCCAAGAAATGGCTTTACAGCTTAGCGGCCGGCTCTATAACATCTTGAGAAGGTTTCATCAAGATCTTCTTGAAGAGATTCTATCCAATTCATAAGACCGCTCTCATTAGGAAGAACATCATGCAATTCAAGCAAGAACCTAATGAACCATTTTGGAGGTACTTTGAACATTTTAAAGACCTCCTTATCCAATGTCCTCATCATGGAATAGAGAAATGACGACAATCCCAAATTCTTTATGATGGTTTAGACTATTCTACCAAAACCCTCTTAGAAAGCATGTGCCAAGGGGGATTCTTGTAGAAGGATGAGAATGAAGGATGGGATTTATATTAGAATATAACTGAAAAGACCATCCAATGGGAACCTACTAGTGAAACCTCGAGGAACTCAAACTCCATCTCTTCAAAAGGAGCTCACCATTCTATTGAATCATCCATAGCTAACGAGGCTAAGTTAGCTAATAAAGCGAGAAGACTGGAAGCTTTAGAAACTAAGGAACTAAGTCTAGTCAATCAAGTCAGCCCAAACTAATTTCCAACTCCGGGCTGTACTTACTGTCAAGCCATGAATCATATATTTGAGGAGTGTCCTGTATTTCAAGCTCAACAACATTTTCTAAAACCGATGAATGCAGTCTTTTCAAGGCCGAACAATAATCCTTATGCATCAACGTACAATCCTGGTTAGAGAAATCACCCGAATTTCTCATGAAGCCAAAATAACAATAACCATTCACGGTCAAATCATACAAGTCACTTTCATCATGCCAATAATTCTTCTAATCATCAACCCAATTTTTCAATTTCCATCATAATTCTCCAACCATCTACCTAACTTTTCAAACTATCAACAAAACTTTTTCAACCAAGCTCCGCAATCTTCCTTCCAAAATTCTCAACTAGAAAGGAGAATGACTGACTTTGAGAGAAACATGGAAAGATACATGAAGAACCAAGATTCTCTCATGCAAACTATACAAAAGCTAGAGGTTCAAATGAGCCAATTAGCCACTCCATAGACTGAGACAAAAGGGTATCTTTCCTAGTCAGCTAATAATGAATCCTAGAAATTCTCAACAAGCTCGTTTGGTTGAGGATCAATCATTGAATCAGTGTAATACTGTACACACATTGAGGTCGGGAAAGAAAGTTGATAATCAAGTGTCAACACCATCTAATCCCATTCATCACAACCACAATCAAGCATCCATCTTATCTAATCCCAATCCTTCCAAATCTGACGAATCTGAAACAGATAAGTCAGCCAGCCAGGTGTACCAGCCTATAGTACCATTTCCTAATAGGCTGAAAAATAACAACCAAAATTCACACATGGATAAGATAATTGAAATCTTCAATCAAGTGAAGATAAATGTGCCACTTCTTGATGCCACCCAACAAGTCTCATCCTATGCTAAGTTTCTTAAGGACATTTGCACCAAGAAGAGAAAGTCTAATATACCCAAAAGGTCTTCTTAGCAACTAACATTAGTGAGCTAATGTTGGGTCCGATCCCTGTCAAGTACACGGATCCAGGTTGTCTCACTATTGCCTGCACCATAGGACAAGCCGAGATTAGTCGTGCACTTCTTGATTTGGGGGCAAGTATCAACTTCTCTCATTCTCAGTTTATCAACAACTCAGGTTGGGCTATCTTAGTCCAACTCGAGTCACTATCCAACTGGCTGACCGTTCAGTGAAAGTTTCAAAAAGGAAAATTAATGATGTCCTTATTCGGGTTGGGGAGTTTATTTACCCCATTGATTTCATAGTTTTAGAGACACAACCTGTGTCCAATCCTAGGGCTCAAACTCCTATTATCTTAGAGCGACCATTCCTTACTACTGCCAACGCCATCATCAATTGTAGGAATGGGTCCATGAGGTTAACCTTTGAGGACATGACTAGAGAAGTCAATGTCTTTAACCTACGAAAATAACCCTGTGATGTTGAGGACCAAACATTTGAAGTCAACCTCATTGAGAACTTAACAAGTGAACATAAGGAAGAATTGGAAGTAGAAACTGAGTGCGACTTTGGGTTAGAGTCTGACGACTTTAATCTTGATCAGGTTATTAAGTCTGCTGTGAATTGGGCCTCGAACCCTATTTCACCAAATATAGAGCCAACAAATAAGACTCATCCTTCCAGTGAGCCTTCCTCTCCCTTAGAATTGAAAGTCTTACCTGTGCATCTCAAGTACATCTATCTAGGCGAACAAGAGACCTTTCCTGTCATCATTGCCTCCCATTCAAACGACAGGCAAGAAGAAGATCTTAAAGCAATTCTAAGAAAATATAGGGAAGCCATTGGTTGGACTATGACTGATATAAAGGGATTGAGTCCAACCATAGTTCAACATCGCATTCATTTCATTAAAGATGCCACACCTAAAAGAGACCCGCAGCGTAGGTTATACCCTATAATGCAAGAGGTTGTTCATGCTGAAATTGTGAAACTCTTAGACAATGGGATAATATATCTCATTTCTGATAGCCAATGGATCAGTTCTATCCACGCGGTTCCAAAAAAATCTAGTTTCACCATAGTGGAAAATGAGAACAAAGAGTTGGTCCAAACTCGACTCCCCACGAAGATCTGAGTTTGCATTGACTATAGGAAGCTTAATGCTGTAACTCGTAAGGACCATTTTTCACTTCCCTTCATTGATCAAATGCTTGAACGTTTGGTAGGCCACAAGCATTACTGTTTCTTGGATGGTTACTCGGGTATAATCAGATTCCTATTGCTCCTGAAGACCAAGAAAGACTACGTTCACCTGTCAATTTGGGACATTTGCTTATAGTCGAATGCCTCTCGGCTTATGCAATGTGACTGAGATTTTTTCTGTACACAAGAATACAGAATAGCAGAACTTTTAAAACAGTAGTACAAGATGCTCAATTCTACCGCTATAGCAAGTGGCTATGCGGGTCGTGATCCATAAGGAGGGACTAGCGATGGAAGCTTTTTAGCAAGTACTCTTTTAAGTTACAAAGAATGATTTAAGTTCTTCTTTTAGTTCTTTAAAAGAAAATGAAAAAGGGTTAAAGTTAAGTTAGGAAGAAAGTGGTAGATAGAGAAGGTGGAGAAAATGGAAGTGGATATATACAAAGAAGTTGAAAAAGAGTGAAAGAGATTTGAAAGATTGTGGTGTTGGTAATTACACTAAAATTAAAAGAAAAAAATAAAGAAAAACTTACCACATTTGGTTGATGACTTACCTAGAACCCTTGCATGTTTTACCTTGCTTCGGAGGTGATCAACACATAACCCATAAGATCGAGCTCAGTTCCCATTCACATTACATCATCAAGATGAACAAGAATGAAATGATATGGAATCTTGAGGAGGAGAACATCATCATGAAATATCGGTGGCACTCTCACAACTATGGCTATACTGATGCTTCTAGATTCACTTGGATGCTCATCATAACTAAAAGAGGAAAAGTAGAGAGAAGAAGAAGAAAACAAAAGTAAAGACTAACATAAAAATAAATTACCTTTTATTGCTTGCAGAAATGATGACAGAAAGAAGGAGGGTGCATCGGTGTCATTCTCAACATAAGCCTCTCTCTTACATATGAATCTCAGTCTAAACTATGCTTACAAAGAAATAAAAATTACATAAAAAGAAAATAAAAACCTACACTAAAAAGAATGAAAAACTGGCTTAAAATCTATCTCAGCTTGATCGTTCCTCTTTTGCCTTTGAGATTGCAAGTATTTATAGGAGAAATACAGAGGGTAGAGGAGTATGAAGATAAGTAAAGCTGGCTATTTCTGAATTTGAATCCTCCCCTTATCTCCAAACTTGATTTGATGTGAATATTCATTTCTGATCTGCAATTTATTGGCGTATTGATTACTAATATAACTTATCAAATGACAGAATTAGAAATAATAATCAACTTAAGAGTTGTAGCCTTTAAGTCCTCTTTCTGGATCATCTTGAATAATCAGATTTGAGTTCTGGCAACGAAAGTTATAATTCAAATACTAAAATGTATCCAGCCAGAATCTGAGTCAAAATTGCTTCATCTCATCCATTGATCTTCTCTCTATCCATTTATCCCTTTGTATTTGGGCTCTGTATTTGATATTATTCTCGGTTGATTTTTAACTTTAACCACTTGATTCACCAAAAACTGAATTTTAACCAACCGAATTTGAGATCATCCTCCTCTAACCAGATAGATCTAGTTAAATATGAATTTAACTGATATTTATTTGATTTTATCCTCTTTATCCCCATGATTATCTTTTGCAAAATAGACATTTAAGATAAGAAATTTAGCAGATTTATTACATGATAAATGTGGATATGTAATAAAGAATAATGCAATAAATGTGTGCAATCACACCCCCACACCTATCTTTTGCTCGTCCTCGAGCAAAACAACAAAACTAAACCAAAGATCATTAGACCACTTTCGCAGGTTAGCGATTACATTGAGCTTGTGCAACAAGCTGTTAAACCTCTAAGTTACCCTTAGAGGATGACTTTTGTCTCGTGAGGGTTTTCAGTGGATTGCACCCATAAAATTCATAAAGAAAGAGAAAAATATTAGTATTTTGAAAGAAAAATATTTGAAATATTATTGTAAGATTTAAGTAATTTATAAGTTATAAGAAAACTGAATTTTTCATTCCTAAACTTAGTCTCTATTCAAAATTTTGTTATCAATCAAAGTAAGGAGTCAAATTGTGCTTCTCATCTAGTCTATTACTTTACCTTAAGTCATATGCACCTTCGTGACCGTGAAGTTTTGACTAAGGGTTCTTTAACTCTAACTCTTATGCCTTATTTATTTATTTATTTATTTATATTTATTTTATTTTTGGTGGTATTATTTTTTAGTTCTATTAGGCTTTCTAATCTGCTCATATAATGAGTCTTTAATCGATGACTCTCAAACCAAACGGTCTTAAGGCACCAGATGAGAAAACACTTAAAGGACTTAAGGACTCGAGCAAACAAGGTCACAAAACTAAGAATTTTATTATATGAACCGCTTTTAGGCGTGAATACTTATTCTTTATGAGGCACAAATACCCAACTTAATCAGAGGATTTTTATAGATATATATTTCTCTTTTTTTTTATATACTTATTTAATCATCTTTTGCATAAATACCAAGGCTTACTTAGGCCAAAGCACCTAGCTAATCAACAATTAGATTTGTTTATTTTTCATAGATATACATATATATATATATTTTTATATGGCATAAGAATCTTTGTTTTTGAATCCTAAGTGTGTAAGTGTATAAAGATCAAGACTAAATTGCACATATTTCATCAAAGTAAAGATCAAGACTAAATTGCTTTGACAAATTATCTTCCTAATCCTAAAAATCAAACAAATAATCTTATTTTGACCAAGTATAAGAAATCCTAATTATGATTATCCTATTCCTTAAACTTGACTTAATTTCTTACAAAAATATATCAAAATATTGTTTCTATTTTCAAAAAGTTTTTAAAACTAAAAAAATTTAAAAAAAAAGAAAAACCTAAGTTATGTTAGAACTCTCCCCCACACCTATCTCATGCATTGTCCTCAATGTCTGAATTAATGCATAGATGCATGAAAAAGAAGAAAGGGAAGAAAAATATTACCTTAAGGTGGTGGTTCCGGTGGTGGTCTGATTGGTCCACGAAATGTGGCCCAATCGAATTTGCGTGGAGTTCAGAAGAACCCACCAGAAACCTCTCTTATATAACCCACTAAAATGATATATACATGAATGATTTTTATTAAGAATTTTACCCCATCTAATTTTCAAATTTCACAAATAATTTCGGAGTCAATTTTATCAACACCCTTGTCCCAAAATGGAGTATGAAAAGATGGAATGATTGACTTGGACTTAAGAAGTACATGAACTAATATCGACTCAGGAAAATGACTTAAGTCAAGTAAAGGGTCAGGAGTCGAGATTGGTTCAGGAAGTGAGTGCATATCAAGAATTTGAAATTCAAGTCCACATTCATTTTCCAACAAAAGAATGTGACTTAGTATTGGTGATTCAAGTTCAAGAATGTCAGGTATAGGAATCAAAACTGACCCTAAATTATTGCTCAAGTTCGGTAATAAATTAGGAGTCAATATTGATTCAAGAAGTTAAACTGGATCACAAATCTAAGAATCTAGGTCAAATTTCTCATTGAGTTTGATTTCATAAAAATGAGAACTTATCAATTTGTCAATGGGACTTTCAAAAGTATGAAATTGGTCAAGTTCAATATGATGATCATAAAAGATTGGTGATTCAATTTCATGATAAAGTAGCACAGGATCCAATGTTGACTCGGAAAAAAGATTGAAATCAGGTGAAGACACCGGAGTCATTGTTGAATCAGGAAGTAGAATTGAATCACCAAGTTGAGGTTCAGATCATATTCATTCTCAAGTTCAATTTCAGGAAAGGGATAACATGCTAAACTGTCAATGTCATTTTCAAAATTTAGAGTTTGGGTAAGTTCAAATGGGTGTGCTGAAATAGAATCTTATTTTCCAAAACAACATGATTCTTCGGCTCTAACAGAATGGTTAGCGACATCAGAAATGGTCAAACGGTGAGAATGGAAAGTTTGGACCATTAGATCTATGTCATGATTACGGGTGATTTGAGCCTGAGTCATGGCTTCAAGCATCTTTTCATAATCGATTGGTTCATCGTTTTGTTGCGATTGGACTTGAAAAGATGAAGTTTTATTTTAGAATTTGTGGTGAAATCGTGAGTTCGTCAGATTTTCTGATTGTTACTTGGACTCACGCATACTCATTTCCATGATTGATGGTTTTCTATTTTGAACTGGTAGAACTGAGTATGAATCTTGAAAATATTGTGGACAAGGTGGATAAGGAGCACAAGTTGGCTGAAAATTGAACTCGGGGGAGATGAATTCCCATTGACTCTGTGAAGAGTATAAATTATTTTAGAAATTATGGTCATAAGATTGGGGGTATGGTTTATATTGATTCGGATAAGACCAATCCGGCACACTATGTTGGTTAACGTTATGATATGCTGGGTTCATAATATCCGAAAAAGAGGTCGGGGTGTAATATGAACTACCATTAAAATTGAAAAAATTATTGTTATAAGCCATATCACACAGGAAATGTCAAACACAAACAAGGAAAAACAAACAAAAGAGCAAACAAATAAAAAGAAAAAAATCTAACCTAAGTTAGGGTAAACCTTAGACCTAGACAACTCCTAACTGGTTAAACTGTCCACGGGGGTATATTGCTGAATCTGACCATAAGTTAATCGACCAGATAGGGGTAAGATTGGTGGGAGGTATCCACGCAAAAGTAACGGGCCTAATTAAGCCAAACTATCAGCCTTCAGGGTTTAGCCCCTAATCCCCAACCTTAATCACCGATTTGGCAAGAGTCAGATTCAAATCAACTTTCCCCTTAGGTCAGTCTTCTATTTGAGTCCGAGATGTCCCTAGGCCCAACGTCTACTCAGTTTTAATTTGGCTTGGGTTAGTGAGTGAGGAGATTATTTGTGAGCTAAGGGAAGGTAATAACTTCCTCATCTTATCTTGTTTATAGGACAAGCCCTTAAATCAATTTAGTGTAGTGCACAAGTATATAGAAAAAAGTAACACTCAAGCAATATTTCATACAAGAATAAACCTTATACTAAATGCTATGCACATATACCTTGGCTCCAGCACTATTCATCAGTAAATAGAAAATGTAATAAAATAGACACATATATAAATGCAAAGTCTAAATCATTTTTAGCATTTACAATCAATCTTTTACTGTTGTTGTTAGAAAGTATATACAATGAGACAAATAAGGAAATAAATGCTACAAATATTAAACTATGCAATTCAGCCAGCCTGCAGAAAATACAGGTTAGTAATTCACTCAGATTGCCACAAGATGTAGCAAATCTGAGGGCTTCTAGGCTCTGCTTTCTTGAGCAGAGTCCAGGGCCACTTATATGTCCACTGCAGCAAAAATTTCTTGTTGTTAAATCTGTACACCAAGAACAAAGAAGAAAGTTAACCAACAGTTTAAACTTAAAAAGAGAATTACTTACCGTCCCTCCCCAGCAATGACGCCAAAATTTGATTGAGGTTTTTCCTGTACACAATAATACAGAAATTTAAAACTTTTAAAACAATAATACAAGGTGCTCAATTCTACCGCTATAGCAAGTGTCTATGCGGGTCGTGATCCACAAGGAGGGACTAACGATGGAAGCTTTTTTAGCAAGTACTCTTTTAAGTTACAAAGAATGGTTAAAGTTCTTCTTTTAGTTCTTTAAAAGAAAATGAAAAAGAGTTAAAGTTAAGTTAGGAAAAAAGTGGTAGATAGAGAAGGTGGAGAAAATAGAAGTGGATATGTACAAAGAAGTTGAAAAGAGTGAAAGAGATTTGGAAGATTGTGGTATTGGTAATTTACAATAAAATTAAAAGAAAAGAAAACTAAAAGGAAAACTTACCTTCTTAGGTTGATGACTTACTTGGAACCCTTGCATGTTTTACCTTGCTTCGGAGGCAATCAACGTATAACCCATAAGATCGAGCTCAGTCTCCATTCACATTACATCATCAAGATGAACAAGAATGAAAAGATATGGAATCTTGAGGCGGAGAACATCATCATGAAATATCGGTGGCACTCACACAAACATGGTTATACTGATGCTTCTAGATTCACTTAGATGCTCATCATAACCAAAAGAGGAAAAGTAGAAAGAAGAAGAAGAAATTAAAATAAAGATGAACATAAAAGAAAATTACCTTTTATTGCTTGCAGAAATGATGAAAGAAAGGAGGAGGGTACATCGATGTTGCTCTCAATGTAAGACTCTCTCTCTTACTTACATGAATTTCAGTATAACCTATGCTTACAAAGAAATAAAAATTACATAAAAAGAAAATAAAAACCTACATTAAAAAGAATAAAAAACTGGCCTAAAATCTATCTCAGCTTGGTCGTTCCTCTTTTGCCTTTGAGATTGCAGGTATTTATAGGAGAAATATAGAGGGTAGAGGAGTATGAAGATAAGGAAAGCTGGCTATTTCTGAATTTGAATTCTCCTCTTATCTCCAAACTTGATTTGATGTGGATATTCAGTTCTGATCTGCTACTTATCGGCGTATTGATTGCTAAATATAACTTATCAAATGACAGAATTAGAAATAATAATCAATTTAAAGTTGTAGCCCTTTAAGTCATCTTTCTGGATCATCTTGAATCGTTAGATTTGAGTTCTAGTAGCTAAAGTTATGATTCAAATACTAAAATGTATCCAGCCAGAATCTGAGTCAAAATTGTGTTATATCATCCATTGATCTTCTTTCTATCTATTTATCCCTTTGGATTTGGACTCTATATTTGACATTATTCTCAGTTGATTTTTAGCTTTAACCACTTGATTCACCAAAACTGAATTTAACTAGCTGGATTTAACTGATATTTATTTGATTTTATCCTCTTTATCCCCATGATTATCTTCTACAAAATAGACATTAAGACAAGAAATTTAGCAGATTTATTACATGATAAATGTGGATATGTAATAAAAAATAATGCAATAAATGTGTGCAATCACAATGCCCTAGCAACATTTTAACATTACATATTGAGTCTTTTTTCTGATATGGTAGAACGATTCTTAGAAATCTTCATGGATGATTTCTTCATCTACGGAGTTTCATTCACTCAATGTCTCCACCATTTAGAACTTGTCCTCTAGCATTGTGCTGAGAAAAATCTGACACTGAACTGGGAGAAATGTCACTTCATAGTAAAACATGAAATTATCTTGGGTCATGAAATCTCCAAGAAGGGAATTGAAGTGGACAAAGCCAAGATTGAGGTTATTGCTAAGCTTCCCATACCTAAATGTGTGAAGGATATTAGATCCTTATTAGGACACGCCGGTTTTACCAAAGATTTATTAAGAATTTTAGCAAGATTGCTAGACCCTTGACTAATCTGTTAGGTAAGGACGCGTCCTTCACTTTCGATGTTGAATATATGAATTCTTAGGAGAAACTTAAGAGAGAGCTTATTTCTGCACCAATCATATCTACACCGGATTGGTCTAAACTGTTTGAAATCATGTGCGACGCTTCTGATTTTGTCATAGGCGCTGTCTAGGACAGCGCATTGATAACAAGCAGCACGTGATTTACAACTCTAGTAGGACTCTCAATGATGTTCAATTGAACTACACTACTACTGAGAAGGAATTCTTGGCAGTAGTGTTTGCCTTAGAGAATTTTGTTCCTACCTACTAGGGTCCAAAATCACCATTTTCACCGATCATTCTACGCTTAGGTACCTCATGATGAAGAAGGATGCCAAGGCCCGACTCATTCGTCGGATCCTCCTTCTTCAAGAATTCAATCTCGAGATTCGAGAAAAGAAAGGCGTAGAAAATGTCATTGCTGACCATCTCTCACGAATCTCAAATTCTCCATGCAACGAATTGCCCATAAATGAGGACTTTCCTGATGAAAATCTCTTATCTATCTTTAGGGAACCTTGGTTTGCTGATATAGTAAATTACTTAGTCACTAACCAAACTCCATCTTATTAGTCCAAAAACGATATAAATCAATTCTTATCTCAAGTCTGGTATTTCTTTTGAGAGGAACCGTATCTTTTTAAGTACTGTTCTGACCAAATTTTAGGAGATGCATTCCCGATGAAGAGGTTAAGAGTGTTTTATCCTTTTATCACGAACTTGCATGCGGTGGACACTTTGGTCCCCGCAAGACTGCTGAAAAAGTGCTACAAAGTGGGTTCTATTGGCCCACTTTGATGCTTATGAATTTTGCAAGACGTGCCCTAGATGCCAGATGGTGGAAAGGATCTCAAAATGAGATATGATGTCCCTCAGCCCAATTCTAAAAATAGAACTCTTTGATGTTTGGGGCATCGACTTTATGGGTCTATTTCCTAACTCATTTGGAAACCAATACATATTGGTTGCTTTGGACTATGTGTCCAAGTGGGTAGAAGCCATTCCTAGCAGAACTAATGATAACAAAGTTGTCATAAAGTTTTAAAAGAGAATATTTTCTCACGCTTCGGAACCCTCGTGCTATCATCAGTGATAATGATACTCACTTTTGCAGTAGATCCTTTGAAACTCTTATGTGAAAGCATGCCATAACTCACAAGTTGTCCACACCTTATCATCCTCAAACCAGTGGGCAGGTTGAGGTCTCCAATAGATAAATCAAGCTTATTTTGGAGAAGACTATGAACCAAAATCGAAAAGATTGGTCCACCAAACTTGTAGACGCCCTATGGGCCCACAGGACCGCTTTCAAGACGATTCTAGGGATGTCTCCTTATAGATTAGTCTTTGGGAAGGCTTGCCACCTACCCGTTGAGTTAGAGCACTAGGCTTTATGGGCAATCAAGTAGTTGAATTTTGACTTGACAAAGGCCGATGATCTTCGAAAATTATAAATTTTCGAATTAGAGGAGTTGAGAAATGAGGCCTATGAAAATATTAAGATCACTAAAGATAGAGTTAAGATCTTTCATGATAAACACATCATAAGAAAACTTTTGTCACTGGACAAAAAGTCTTACTCTATAATTCTAGGCTTCATCTTTTTCCAGAAAAATTAAAATCAAGATGGACTGGGCCATTCGTTGTCAAAACCGTGTTTCCACACGATGCTTTAGAGATCAGTGACACTAAGAATGAAAATGACTTTAAGGTAAATGGTCAACGCCTTAAACCTTTTTTAAAATCGGTGCCGATAAATGAAACGACTATGGGTCTTTTCGACCCAGTGTATCTGTAACTTTCCTCTTTTCCATTTTATTTCATGCATCTATACATTTCTTTCATACATTGGGGACAATGCATGAGATAAGTGTGGGGAGGGCTCTAACATGACTAATATAACTAAAAAAAATAGAAATATATATATATACACACACACACAAATATATATATAAAACTTTTTGAAAGGTAAGAACAATATTTTGATACACTTTTTGTAAGAAATTAAATCAATTTTAAGGAATAAGAAAATCATAATTAGGATTTCTTATACTTGGTCAAAATAAGATAACTTGCTTGATTTTTAGGGTTTAGAAAAAATTGATAAAAATAATTTAGTCTTGATTTTTACCTTGAAGAAATATGCACACTTTATACACTTACACGCTTAGGGTTCAAAGACAAAAATTCTTATGCCTTATTAAAAAAAGAATATATATATATGCAAATCTAATTATTGATTAGCTAGGTGCTTTGGCTAAGCAAGCTTAGGTATTTATGCAAAAGATAATTAGATAAGTTTGAATATATATATATATATATATATATATATATATATAATATATATATATATATATATAAAATATATATATATATATATATATATATATATATATATATATATAAATCCTCTGATTAAGCTGGGTATTTGTGCCTCATGAAGCATAAGTATTCACGTATAAAAGGGGTACATTTTATAAATAAAAACTCTTGATTTTGTGACCTTGTCTGCTTGAGTGTTTAAGTCCTTAGGGGTGTTTTCTCACCTGGTGCCCTAAGACTATCCGGTCTGGGTGTCACCGACTAAAGGCTCATTACATGGGCAAATTAGAAAGCCTAATGAAATTGAGGAATAAATACCACCAAAGATAAATATAAATAAGGCATAGGAGTTAATATTAATGAACGCTTAGTCAAACTTTACGGTCACGATGGTGCATATGACTCAGGGTAAAGTAATGACTAGATGAGAAATATAATTTGACTCCTTACTTTGATTGATAACATATTTTTTAGAGACTAAGTTTAAGAATGAAAAGTTTGATATTCTTATAACTTATAGATTACTTGAACTCTTACAAATATACTTCAAATATTTTCTCCTTTCAAAATACTTTACGAAAATACTAACATTTTTTCTTTTATGTGTTTGGTTGCAAGGAAGTGGGCGGAAGTAAGGAAATGGGGAAGTATAATTGCTCACTTCCTTATCTATCCAAACACCGGAAAAGGAAAATAAGAAAATCCTTTTTCCTTTTTTTCTCTCTCTTTTACACAACCATTTCCTCACTTCCAGAGTGCTACAGTTAATTTTGTGGTCATGTAAATCTCATTTATAATAAGTTGTAGTATAAAACAGTTAATTTTTTGTCATTTAAATCTGACTTGTATTCTAATTACAATCTATTTTTTATTTTTCTTAATTAATTTTTATTTTAATATTATTTTGCGGTCAACTTTGTGGTCAACTTTTTCACTTCCACTTTCCATTACCATCCAAACACCGGAAAAGACATAACATTTTCCAAACCACACTTCTCAACAACATCCAAACACCGGAGAACTTACTACCAATTCCCAAGTTCCAAGGGAACTAATACCACTTCCTCACTTCCTTACTTCCTCACTTCCACCCTTAACCAAACAGGCCCAATTATGGATTTTGTGAGTGCAATCCACTGAAAACCTTCACGAGACAAAACTCGTCCTCTAGGGGTAACCTAGAGGTTTAACGGCTTGTTGCACATGCTCAATGCAATCGAGTGACCTTCGAAAGTGGTCTAATAATTGATTAAGATTAGATTTAATGTTTTGTTCGAGTGCGAGAAAAAGATAAGTGTGGGGGTGTGATCGGTCACATATATTGCATATTTATTATCACATTACCATGTTTATTATCTAAATAAATTATATTAATAAGTCCTATTTTTCTTTATAAAATGCAGGCTCATTGTTAAAGGATAGGAAAGAGAAACGAGCCCAAAAAGCCCATCAAATTCTGATTCAGAATTATTTAGAAATCAAGAAATCAGGGCAGGTCATGGTAAATCAGAGAGGTTGAAAACCGATTAAAATGAATCTTCACAAATCAAGTGGTTGAAGCCAAAGATCAGAGGTTGTTTCGCCAAATCCTAGAGTGAACGGGAAAACCAGCAGGAGATAAAACCAGACAACAAAATAAGGAGGTGTATCCCCCGGGTGTGGCCAGTGTGGCCACCTGGCCACACCCAGGCCGCAGAAACTCGGCCAAAGCCACATTTTCGTGGCTTGTTAGGCTTTACTGGGAGAGCGTTTGCTCCCCCTATCTTTGCACGATCTCCCCCATTTAGTTTTTGCCTATAAATACTGCTTTTTCAGAGAAAAAGGGACCAGAAATTAGTTTAAGTTTTTCTCTTTGTTTTTAAGGTTTAGGCTCTTTGTTAGATAGTATAGAAGTTGTATCTCTATTTTATAATTTGTATTTCAGTTCAAATACCAGTGAGAGAGAGGAATATAGTGATTGTAATCTGAATATTGAAGTGACATCAATAAAAGGATCAAGCTTTCTCTTCTTCCACTCCAATTCACGGGTATGTCTAGCTTTGTTTTCATGTATTGTTTTTCATCTTTCATGAGTAGTAAATTCGTTTTCTGGGCTCACTATTGTTCATCTTTTCGATCCCTCTTCTTTTTGAATGATTCTTATGTAAAGACCCAATGGAATCATCTGCATGCCTAAACTAAGTCTTTATTCTTTAAAAGTGTTCTTGAAGGCACATGAGGATGGATTTGGATTTCTAAACTTCTACTTCTTTTAAAACATCTCTTGAACTTATTTTTATTTCATGCTTGAAATACTTGATGATTTAACATTCAATTCAAGATGGTTTCTTAAAGAAAAGAGTTAACTTTTTCAAACTATCTTATTTGCTTTGCTTAAAACTTTCTAAACTCAAACTTAAGTTTTTGCCTATGATCAAGTTGAGGCACTAAGAATTTCAAGAGAAGAACACATCGTTGAGTAGTGAGATAGTGAGCCCAAATCTTCTTCTTATATTAAAAACAACAAATCACTCTTCAAGCTTTTCAAAATCACCTTTTCCAAAACCTTCTCTAAGTTTTAAGTTTTTCCTTAAATCACTCCCTTCTCTCCATTCTCTTTTCAACTAAAAAACCAGAATCATTCTTAGCTTTCTAAAAAAAACACCAAAAAGCTTTCATCGCATTTCTCCTCGTCGACATGACCCATTAGCCCAAAGCTACACGGTAATTCTTATCACTTTCATTTCACGATTAGTATATATCTAAAAGTTTTAAACAAAATTACCATATCTATGAAGCTAAACATATAATTATGAATACAACATAGGGAATACAAGTTAAATGCATGAATCATTAAATTAGGTTATACTAGTACATCTAATGGGCACAAATGAGCAACTAAACACAAACATTCAAAAATCAAATGTGGTTCATTAGTTGTACAAGTATTTGTACAAGTTTTAATGAAAACTACATCTAAACATGTAATCAAAACAATAAATGCAAAACCATAAACAACCATGATCATTAGATTAAATGCATGTGCATTGGATCTAGGATATACACACTAGTTAAACTAAAGTGAGAACACAAAAGTAATAATCCATATAAACATGGATGTTTCTCAAAGACTAATTATACATATCACTAGTCTAATTAACATGGCATTTAATATAATAATCATGAAAAAATCAAAACATGCAAAAATCAGCAATAAGAGCATGTAAACTAAATGAGGAGTTAGAGATCATTACCAAAACTAATAGGGCTAATATCTAGGTCTCCAAACCATGGTGGTCCTCCTACCAAACTTCCTTGAAGGTGATGCATCTAAAGTAGTGTCCATCAAGCTTGAGCATCCACCATCAAGGCCCCAAAACTCTCATGTCATGTGAGAGCCCACACCTACATCAAATAAAATAGGGGTGGCTTTTGGTACCCATACCTTATTGGGTCCATGGGGGTTAGTACCTTTCCTAACCCAAATAAACTTGTTTGCATTATATACTCTATCATAACAAAACTTTACAATGTGGCCCTTACGTCCACAATGTATACAAGTGTATACATGAGCATACATGGTGTTATATGTATGAACGTGAAAAGCATGTGTATGCCATGGTTTGTGTGTATGCATAGGAGGACCATGTTTCTTGTGAAACATGGATTCCAACTGTGTGTGGTTCATGACACAATGGCTCAAAGTGGAGCCCAAACAATCAACACTCTTTTTTAACAAACATATATCATTTTCAATGTTAGAAGATGAGGTGGAGCATGCAATAGGTACACTAGATAGTGAAGTATGGCAAATATGTGAGTTCAAATCATTTTTCAAAGAAATATTTTTCTTGGAAACCAAATCTAGTTCTTTTGAAATAGAAGTAAGTTTATTTTTCAAAGATTGGTTCTCTTTTAAAACAATTTCAAGTTTTGAAGTCAAAGTCTCATTTTTCTTCAAAACAATGTTACAATCTTTTTATTTTTCAAAATTTCATTTTTCTTTAAGACAAGGTCAAGTTGGGTTTTCAAAGAATCTCTTTCACTTGAATTCTCAACCTTCTCTTGCAAAATCAAATCAAGTTTTGAACACAAATTCTTATTTTCTTTATTTAATTTAATACTTTTCTTTTTCAAAACTTGATATTTTTCAAGCAAGTTTTCACAAACAATAGAGAGTTCTTCATTTAAAGCATCAGCATCCATATAATCATTACCGGAAGAACTAGCACTATCATCTAGTTGAATTTCTGAGTTTACCTCAAAGATGTCATTCCATTAGACCATGTAGCAAGTTTGTTCGAATTCTCCTCCACTAGATTCCTCCTCCACATATTTCGTCGTTTAGAACTTAGGAGAAGTCAAAGTGTTCCACACTGCAAAAGTAGAATCACAATGAGAAACCATACATAAATATTCTTTGCTTAATGTGTTTCTAAGTGCCATTTGGGCTTGTGCATTGGCCTCTATATACTTGCTATTATCAAGATAAAATTTCTTGATAGATGTAAGGTAAATATACAAGCCTAGAGTTTTTAAGCAAGCACTCATTCTAAGCTTTCACATATCGATGTTAGAAACATCAAACATGGGAGGGATCATGAAATCTATGAGCGTGTGTAAACAAATAAGTGTGCAAATGTAAAACTTGATTAGCTAACCAAGATCTCACTCTTAGGTGGTTAAACCTAATATCAGGAGTATAATTTCTAATACCAATTGAAAGTACACCTAGAGGGGGGTGAATAGGTGTATGGTTAATCTAATGATAAATAATGCGGAATTAAAATAAATTGTAACATACTTAGTGCAACCAAAGAGTGTAGCCGAATCCCGGTGAAGGGCTCTGAATTATCTCCTCTAAATTCCTCTAAATAAGAGTTGAGGTGCTATATGAAGCTTTCTTGGTTCAACAGAAGTATGGGCATGCACAAATAATACCAAGCATATAAGTATGATATGAACAATATGAAATAATACAAGACACAATATAAGAGAGAGTTAGAGATAGTGAATTAATCGCAAACAAGATATGTTTCGAGGTTCGAGCCACTGCTTTACATTCCCACCTTCTCACAGAAAGATTTTCACTAAATCGTTCACATAGGACTTCCTACACAGGGAACCTCCACTGAGGATTTGGGTAATACAAACTAGGAGTGCACAACTCCTCTCTCTCCAATAAACACAACCTCTACACAAGAAGTAAGGCACAACAATAATCACCTCTACACTTAGAGGGATGGGCACTTAGTCAAACAACAATCACCTCACACTAGAGGGATAAGGCACTAAGCCAACACAATCACAACCACCTCTACACTTAGAGGGATAGCTACAATCCAATGCACAACCTCCTCTACATTTAGAGGGAAAGGCTCAAAGGCAAAGTAAAGGAAAGGTTACAACTCTTGGTGGTCTCAATAACCACAAAACAATTTTCTCAGAAAAATAAGGTCCTATAGATAGGATAAATATGATAACTCAAGTATGAGAATAGATGGTGTTTGAAAAACAAATCACAAAGAAAAATACTTGGGAAAACAAGTAGAATAAAATGGAAATGAAGATCAAAATCAGTATCCCAAATACTCTATTTTTCTTTGATTTTTCTAACCCTTTAAAACAAATAAAGATAAAATCTTTTAGCCCAAAAACTCTTTTAAGAACTTGCTGTTAAACACTTAGAAAGATAGGAAATTTTTGCTCTCAAAAATCATGAAGAAACCAGCTCAAGAGATGGGTATTTATACCCTCTCAAAAATCTGCCCGTTGGCAGCCAGGAAAGGGCAAAACTACCCTTCTGGTTGACCGCCCGGTCGACCAGCCAACGGTCATTTTTATGACCGTTGTGCCTCCGATCGACCGCCCGGTCGACCGGACCAAAGCCATCGGTGGACCGCCCTATCGACCAGCCCCCACCCGAGAGTGGGGTGCTTTCAGTCGGTCGACCGCGCGGTCGACCAGCCAAATAGGCTGGCCTTTGTGCACGTCCCATGCACATCGGTCGACCATGACGGTCGATCGACTCTTGATCTGGTCGACCGTCCGGTCGACCGCTAGAACAGTCAGATTGGAATTAAAGGGTATTGAAAACTTGCCTTTTTAACTATAAATAAATCCCATAAAATCACATAAATTTCACAAAAATAAGTTCTTATTAGATCTTTGAAATAGAAATATGTGTGATAAAATTCAACACGTATTATAAACAATTTGAACCATTTTTGTGATATTGAATTTTAGCCTTTAAACAAAATCCATATTTTTCAAAACTTGAATTTTTGAAATGGAAACCGTTTTCTCTAAAACTCATGTAAATATAAAAACATGATATTGAAACAATTTGAAGCATATTGTATATGGATAGAATCCAATATACTTATAAAGATATATATATCTATGTTTTTGATATGAAATCTAAAACCGGTTAAACCAAAAATCAAAACTAATAAACTTTAAACTTGTGTGTGCATGTGAACTTGAGCATATCAATACTATCTAATCTTTATAATGATCTAAACATATTAAACACAAACCGAGATCTTCTTGTCTACAAGCTGACTCAATCCAAACGCGATCCAACGAGCTTGACTCCAACCGAGTGCTAGATGCGATCTTGACGCTCGAACTCTTAAATTAACATGTGAAAGCTCTAAAACTCCTTTGTTGAAGCTAAACACTTACTAATATCTTAGTCAATCACTAAAACTATTTAAACACAAGATTATTAGTAAACTATAACTACATGAGTTAATCATCATCAAAATTAGAGAGAAAGGCCTCTGGGCCAACAGTGTATTCACAGTATTTTAGAGGTATTAACCCTTTTTTTATGCAATTAAGATCAGCACCACTATCAACAAGTGCTATTAAGTCTTGTATATAGAATTCATTGTTGATAAGCAAGTTTATCTTTATATACCATTTTTGGGTTATTATTAAATCTATTATTTGTAAGAATTGATTATCTTGAGTTATAGATCCATATTCTGGATGTATAGTTTCTAGTGGTTCACTTACTTCTTCAACCCTTTTATCTTTATCTTGTTCTAGTTTAACTAGTCTTGAATCTATTGATTCATTCTTTATTCTTAAGGTCTTTACTTCTGTTTTTAATATATTAACTTCTTGAGACAGTTCTTGAATAGTTACTGGTTTCTTTTCTTTATGTTGATATCTTTCAAGAACTTCAGAAAGTCTGTAAATATTAACAATTCTAGGAAGTTTTTCTTTTTCTTTAGTAGTGACTATTAACTCTATTATTTTACTTTTCATTGTTATATCCATTTCATTATTCATTATATAGTCTAATAAATTTTTCTTGTCATCAGTAGTTAGGACATAAAGTCTATTCATTTCTACTATAAATTTGTAATAATTTAATTGATCGAGTGCACAACATTAACCATTACATTCATGGCAATTATCTTCTTCAGAAGAGGTGGAAGATTGATCTTCTTCAGAAGTAAAGTGTTGATCAGAATTAATCATTATTTTTAATAGTGTTCTATGAAGATCTTCATCTTCAATTTCTTCAATTTTCTTTTTAGTATAACATCTATTAGCATAATGACCTAATTTGCCACATTTATAACATTTTATGTTCTTTTGCTTCTGCTTTCTAGTTTTTACATTATCTTTTCTGTGAAGAGGTTCCTTTTGTTCTTTATTTCTCCATTTATTATAAGTCTTATATCTTTTATTGCTTTGAGGTGGTTTAGTAGAGTCACTATGTTTTTTCTTAAAATTCTTAACATATTTAGGGGTGTTTGGCCCACCTATGGCAAACTGACTACAAAATTCTCCTAATTGTTTTCTTTCAGAAATTCTCTAAACCTTTAATTGATGTCTTAATTTTTAGTCATTACATAAGGCTAGTCCTTCTTGGATGCATGAGTTTATTAGATTTCCATAAGTATAATTATGATATGATATAGTACCACTATTTTTGTCTCTGAGAGTTTTCCTAACTCACTTAGTAAAGAGATTTGGTAGACCATCAATTAATTTAGATTTTCAATGTACATTATTAGCATTATTGAGTAACATTACCCTACTTAGAAAAGTATCTTTATACCATCTAAAATTGGTTAAAGTAGGACATTTCAAATTCTGTAGGAGAGTTCTATTCTTCTCTCCGTGATCTGTCACTCCTCTAGTGAAGTGTTCTAAAATAGTCATTATTAATGTATATACTGCATCTTGGGTTGGTGTATTGTTTTCTATTTTAATGGCATTAAATATTTCTAATCTCTGTTCCGGTGTGATATAATGATCCCACCAGCCCTTTAAAATACCAGTAAAACCATAAGTAAAAAAATTAGCTATGTCTTTGTTAGAATTATTGTTCTGCTTACAGACAGTAGCATACATCTTCATTCTATATAATTGATCATGGATTAACTTTTCAGAAGTACCATCAATATTCCATTCGTAGATGAAATTTTCATGATAGAAATTTTGAGCTAGATCATCATTTTCTGCAAACAAAATATCCATTAGGGTTGGTCTTTTATAATAATATTTGTCAGCCCTTCTTTCAGGCTTGAAATATAATTTATTAATTTCACTAGGTTTCATGCTTTCTTTAAAGGAGTCTTCTAGATTTGTTATTTGATTTAAATCAAGTTCATCTTCATTTGATATATCTGATATTGGTTCTTCAGGTTCATCAAGATCTTCATCTATTTCTTGATCAGAATCAGATGAATTTCCCTGAATAGTATTTAAATTTTCTTTTTTTAATTGTTCTATTAAAGAAATAATTTCTTCTTTTTGAGGATGAAGTTTAAATTCAGTAACTTCTAGAGGTGGTTTTATAGGAGCATAGTTTGTTTTTTCCTCTTTTTTTAGTAAAAGAGTTTCTAATTGAGCAACTTAATTTAATTTATTTATTAGTATTTCTATGGCGGATTCTATTCTGGTTAATTGTTGCCCTAAAACTTGAACATAAACATTTATATAATTATTTTGTTTAATTACTTTCTATAATTCTTTTATCACTTCTTCCTTGGGTTCAAGTAAAACCTTAATTAGGCTACTACTTCAATAGAATCTGAGGTGGTAGTAAGTTTTATGGCTTCTCCTGGGAGATATAGTGCATTTATTTTTCTATCATTAATGGTAGCCCAAGATTTATAATGTTCTTCAAGAATATTTGAGTTCATTAATCTTATTATTTATATATGTTTCTAAAAACTATTCTGAGAAAAGTCTGAATTTATCTATTCGAGTAAGATGTTTATAATATTCATCTTTATAATAGTATCTCTTTTCAATCGGAAAAGTTTTTTCAAATCATTATTTGAAATGAATATCTTTATTATATTCGAGATTTAAATATATTCTTGGTAAGCTTCCGGGTGAAAAATTCATTGAATATTAAAATCCATATCTACTGTGTAGGAGAATCTGGATTAGGCTTCTCATAAATTGGATGAGCTATTGAAGAATTAGAAACCTTTATTATTTATACTTCTAATTCTTTGTCTCTTCTATTCTCAAATATTAATTCCTTATCTCTTCTGTTACCATTAAAATTTCGAGCTGATTGACTCTCAAAGTTAGAATTTCTTGAATTAGAAATTCTATTTATTAATTTTAGATTAAATTTAACTTCTACTTCTCCATTCTCAATCTGAATTATTTGGTCTAAGTCCGTTTCTATAATAGGCCTAGGAGGAATGGAAGAAATTAGTAACCAATTTTGTGGAAAATTTATCTCTTCCCATTTTAAGATTCTATTTATAGTTATATTAGATGATAATAAATTTGTTTCAACCATTGTTGTTTTTCCTAGTTTAGTTATTTGTTTAGCCTTAGGGGATAATGTATTGAGAACTTTGTAGTGAATTCTGAATATTACTGCAATTGTTTCAGATCCAGGCATAAAATTATATCCATGCGTTTTTTATATTTAAAGTAGCTGCCTCTAGTATATTTAGATCTGTTAAGGATAGACTTAAATTTGGATAAACATTAAAGTAAACTGGGCTATGACAAAGGCTAGTCTTTATGACTCCCATTAGAGATTGAATATAATCTAGGCATCTAGCATCTCCTAGTGAAGTTAGTAATGATGCATTTAACCCTTGAAGTGTTAAATGTTTTAAGGCTATTTGAATTAGCTCATTATGAATAAAGTTATATTTATTAATGAAGGATGATAAGTATTCTTCATTTAATAGCTTTATTGATTGCTCATCATTATCTACTTGAATTGTTTTTTTCCATAGTTTTAATTGCTATGGAAGGTTTAAAATTAAACATTCCTATATTGTAAATTTCTTAACTGGTACTTTTGGGATAGACCATTTATTAAGGCCTTCTATTTCTATAGAATATTCTATTAGATTAGAATTCTTAACTGATTTACCTTTAGTTAAATTTCTTGAATTAGAACCTATTAGATCCATTGGAAGGTTTCGAGTAAAACTATCCTGTACTCTTTTCTCTGTCACTTGTTGCTAAGATAACTTGTCTTTATTTTAGAATAAGTTTAGATTACCAAATGTACCTTTTAGTCTGTAAAACCTAACACGACTGTCAGCGATTCATGGAAACTAAATGCCATCTTGGCGGCAACAGATCCTACGAGACTTTGATGTCGTCCACTAGGTGGAAGCCAGACCGCATAATACCTAAGCATCTAACTATAATCTAAATTAAAAATAAGTTAACAAAGTAATTAATTATATGAGAAGAGTATAGAATAGAGTGCCTTACTCAGCCATTCACTAGCTCTGATACCAGATTCGAAGGGGGAGATTGAGAGAGCGAAAGAGAGAGAGAGAGAGATCATATGCATTATGTACACACACACACACACACACACACACACACACACACATATATACACACACACGTGTGTGTGTGTGTGTATATATGTACATATATGTACCTATATACATATATGTACATGTATACACAAATGTAGCACATATATGTAGATATATGTACATATACTACATATGTGTGTGTGTGTGTGTGTATATGTATATGTATATATATACACGTGTGCGCACACACACGCACCACACACACACACACACATACATACACATACACATATATGCACTACATACGTACATATACATATATATGTGTGTGTGTGTAAGCGCACGCGTGCACATATATGTGTGTGTACATATGTAGTACACAAACATAAACTGTGTCCTTCCAAAAGGATTTGAGCTCGGATCCTTCCCATTCAAATTTAACCCTCCGATATTCGAATACAAGATTCACTCTGTTGAAGTTGATTTATATTATTTCAAGTATCTATAATAAAAAATCAAGTGTTTTGAATACTTTTTCTCATGCATCAAGTAGGGAGAAAACGGACAACCTAAATAGTCAGTTGGTTAGTTTAACGGCGTAGAACATTTGAAACCTAACAAAAATTGGTGGTTGTTTAAATATTTAGATCATAATCAAATGGCCGGATCAAGAATTTGGATGTCTAAAGATATAGATCTAACTAACTCACTACTTTCAGCCGTCCATTTTACGCCGCTTGATGGATGGACAAAAAGTATTCAAAACACTTGATTTTTGGTTTATAGATACTTGAATAATATAAATCAACTTTAACAGAGTAGATCTTGTATTCGAATGTAGGAGGGTTGAATTTGAGTGGGAAAGATTCGGGCTCAAATCTTTTTGGAAAGACACATGTCTCTCTCTGTACACACACATTTGATGCAACCTAATCATTCTTTCTTTTAAATTTGGATTTCATAAATTTCTTTAACTCCTTCATCAGACATATCAAAGATGACAAACATGTTCTCATCAATGAAATAAGAAACCTCAGATATTCCTATATCTGATTCCAATGCGTGCTTCCATTAAAAGAGAACAAAATACATTGTATTGCAACATAAAGCCCCAAAATTTCTAAAATACTTGGTCTTTACAAGATGCAATCGTTTGTCTCTGGACATCTTAATGCAATTTTATATTATTTAATCAAAACCAACTGAAGGAACGTTTTCTCCCGTCACTCCTATAGAAACTTTGTCCGTCCGTCTGTCCTCATCCGCGAGAGAGATCACTCATTCTTCTCTCTCTCCCATCTCTCCCCTCCTTTCTCCTTTTTCTTCCTCCCCTTTCTCCTCTCCTCCTTTTTCGCCGTTTGACGGTGGCCGATCGGTCGGTTCCCACAGCTATCGACGGTGTACTAGCATAAAAATTTACTCGAGATTTAGAGGTAACAAAAATTTAAACGAATTATGTAAAAAAACTGCAAATCGGCCCAAGCCCGGTTCTAACTGACCCACTGAGTCGCATCTGGGCCGTTTCAGCCCAAGTCTGTTTCGAAGTTAAAAAAATTTCAAATCCTCCTCTGTGCACCGTGGAGCGAACAGAAGTTCCATCGTTAAACCGCGTGTGTTAAAAAAAAAGAAAAAGTAAAAGAAAAAGAAAAAAAAGACTGAATTCTAATTTAATGAGTTCCTCTTCTTCTTCGTCGAGAGCAGAGGAATTCGTAAGGAGCGAAGTTGGGGATTGGACGATGAGGTCGTTTCGACTGCTCGATTCAAAGCTTTCAGCGGGCAGAGATCGGATTGGGAACCCAAGTTCCATTTCTGGAGGGATCTCATCATCAAGGTCGCTCGCCATCTCGGGGTCTTCACCATTCGATCCTCCGAGGTCAAAACCCAATTTTTCATTATTTCATGGTTTATATTTTGGTAATACTGATGCCCGTTTGGGAGTTCGGCTTACTTGATGTGTTCGTGCTTCAAAAAATTAGGGTTTTTGTTGTTACCTGTTAGTTATTGCAAAGCGTTTTGAGCATGATGGTGTTGCAAGTTGAGACTTTTAGTCACATGGTTCGTGAAATATATTTATGCATAACCATTTCCCAAGTTGTTCTTGATATATTTAGTTAATTCACTGTTAGGGTGTTTGATAAAGCCTTTTTGGGGTTATGGTGTGTAGTCTTTTGGTCTTTTCGGGCTGACAAACCTCATTGCCGATTTGTATAATAATAATAATAATAGTTATTATTATTATTATTTTTAGCATCAACATGTATTGATGGTTCTAGTCAAGTTTGTTGAATGAACATGAGAACATGCTGGTATCGCAAAATGTCTTTCTATATCGAATTGATGCAGTCCTTCTTTCCTCAAATAGAAAGGCGGGTTTCCAACCCTTTTTCATTAATGAGAAAATTAGTTAGAATCTAGCGAAACATATGTCCCAAAAATAGTTCCTTACAATAACAAAGTTCTGCATGGAAGAACACAAAATATGTGATGCTTCACCACTGAGACCAAGCACGAGTAAAGAAAAGTACAGGAGAAAACTAAGTCCCTGTCCATGAAAGGGTGAATGTGGCCACAAGCACACCTCGAATATGCTCAAATGTTCATTATTTCCCATCATATAAGGGAAAAAAGCACTTGAGTAGTTTCCTTTCTTGTCGGCATCCTGACTCAAAACAAGATAATAGTGATTATTTGACAAATCAAGGAAAACAACCTTTACCATTTCACCAGAGACATGTTTCTGATCAAGCCACGAGCACTGCATAAGCATCTCATACACAATGTCCTAAGTTTGTTTTCCTTTTGATGTTTTCTTTACATAGTACACCTTGTTGTCTATAAATCCATAACGGAGGGTATGCTCTCTCATGTCAAAAATATGATAAACTATTGAAACCTCTCTAGCAAGTTAAGGCAGAATGTTACAATATCAGATAACCAGTTTGGGTTAATGCCGGGGCGATCGACGACAGAGGCTATTCATTTGCTTCGCCAACTTATAAAGCGATTTCGAGAGAGGAAAAGAAATTTGCATATGGTCTTTATTGATTTAGAAAAAGCTTATGATAAGGTGCCAAGAGAGGTATTATGGTGGACATTAATGAAAAAGGGAGTCCCCATCAAATATATTGACATAATCAATGATATGTACGATGGAGTAGTGACAAATGTCAGAACTTGTGAAGTCATAACAAGCGATTTTTCTCTCACAATTGGTTTACATCAAGGATCTGCATTGAGTCCATTCTTATTTGCCATAGTGATGGATGAGCTTACTAGAGCTATTCAAGATGAGATACCGTGATGTATGCTATTTGCTGATGATATTGTTCTAATCGATAAGACGAGAGCTGGGGTAAATGCCAAATTGGAGTTATGAAGGCAAACTCTAGAATCTCGAGGTTTTAGATTAAGTAAGGCCAAATCAGATTATATAGAGTGTAAATTCAGTAAACAGAGAATCCGAGATTATAATATTGTGAGACTAGATGGACAAGAAATACTGATGAACAGTCATTTTAAGTACTTGGGCTCTATTATCCAAAAGGATGGGGAGATCGATAGTGATGCCAATCATAGGATTCAAGCCGACTGGTTGAAATGGAGGAGCGCAATAGGAGGTTTGTGTGATCGTAACATTCCGTTATGACTGAAGAGAAAGTTTTATCGGACTGCTATTAGGCAAACTTTGTTATATGGCACAGAATATTGGGCTATAAAGAGATATCATGCCCAGAAGATGAGTGTAGCAGAGATGCGCATGCTTCGTTGGATGTGTGACAACACGCGGAGAGATAAGGTGAGAAATGAAGATATTCGTACTAAGATAGGTGTATTCTCTATAGAAGAGAAGATGAGAGAAAACCGCTTACGATGGTTTGGTCATGTGCGACGTAAACCTACAGATGCACCAGTCCGACGAGTAGAGCGTATCAATTTAGGGCAAGTTAAAAGAGCGCAGGGGAGACCGAAGAAAACATGGATGGAGGTAATACGACAATATATAGATACTAAAGGTCTTAGTGAAGGCATATTGCTCGATAGGAATGAGTGGAGAAAGCTGATCCATGTGCCGGATCCGGCTTAATTCTCTTTTGGTTCATGTAGCCTACCCCAAATACTTGGGACAAATGGCTTAGTTGTTGTTGTTGTATTGAAACCTCTCTAGCTCTCTTGCATTAGAGGAAAAAGATGTTTTGTCATCTCAAGCACCTCTCCTCAAAATCTTGGGCTAAGACTGCATCATTGGACTTGGACACTATCAAGAAGAAGGCCCTAACTTTTAAAGGTCCTTAGACTTTCAAGTGGCTTTTGAACCTCCTAACTATTACCCCTGATTAAGGGATATGTTGGTGTAGATCTCATAGGGAATAAATGCAAAAAATAAAAATAAAATAAAATAAATAAGAGCAAAGTCAATAACATAAAGCCATACAAGAGAATAGGAGAGAATCAAGTTCTTTGCCACCTAGAACTTTTATCCTCTCTTTCATAGCTTCACAAGTCAAGACTTTATCTCATAACCCTCTCGTTTTTTGAAATTGACCATATGGGACCCTGCAACCCTAATAAATACTCACAATTACTGAGCTACCTATGTAATTGTCATGGATCCAATGCCGACTCAAATTCAATGCAAAATTCAGGAATTATGAAATCAAACAGAATCAAGACATAACCTTAAAAGTCTCCACCTTACCTTTAACTCTGCAAGCCACTTTGAAGATAACTCGTTGATGTGAAGTTTGCAGGCTTTCATAATCTCTTCTTGTCAATGCCTTGGTCCTATATGGCCCATATCTCTACCTAAGGTACTCCATATAGCTCATTGTAGTACATTTCAATGTGTCTCCACCTTTCCAACATGACGAAAAAACTCCTCGCTATCCTCTAAATTGAAGCCGATGTCACACGTTTTGTGTTGAAACTGGATCCAATAGCAATAGTTGGTTGTGGTACCACTTGTATCACTTGCTTGGGATCTGACTGGAAATCCATCTGTTAGAAATCACCCCATGATCTCTTCCTACTCGCTTATAGAAATAGCCTCATAATTTCTTCCCGCAGCTAAAGTTCTCCCTCCTTTGAACACTCTGATAATTCCACCTTGGATCCTATCACCTAATAAGTCCCCAAATCCAATGTCACTAGGGAACCTCAGATTGCGATGTACAATAGTGAGTTGTGCGGGGTGTCTCGGGGTATTGATCATGTAAATTGAGCATGCTGGACAACTATGTAGCACAGACACTTCTATTATGAAGCCTTGTCGTGTCCGAAACGTGTCCGACACGCGTGTCGGACACACATGTCATGCACATTTTTAAGAATTTGTCACGTGTCCACGTGTCGTGTCCATTTTAACATTGCCGTATCCGTGCAACATAACTGGACAACAAATGATCATGAAGATTTGCAGGTTTGACATCATCATGTTACCTTTCATGTGCCCCATGGATTAGACTGGGTTCGGATGAATCATATATATCATTGTTCTTCTTCTTATTTATGTTCTATCTTGTGTGCATGATGATGTGTTAAATGTTATAGTGCATTAAGATCAAGGGAATTGTCATCCTGACAAGATCTAACTAAAAGATAATGGAAGACTACCCTCTCCACTATTTGCAGTTCCTAACAAGATCTAACTTAGCATTGATGGTCATGTGTTTTTATCCGTGATTGGCGTAAGAATGGTTAAGTGTTTCCTTAGGAATTGATGAGAGCCTCTTTGGTCTGATGTGCCATTTATCTCTAGTCCATTGTTACCTATAACATCATCATCTTCAGGAGGCTTGAAGTGTTTTGGGGGGTGGATATTAGTGGTGCATTACCACACCAAGAATGCTACCAAACCTCAACTATGTGCAATCCTCCGAAGTGCACCTTGCATTAACATGGAAAATCTAACTTGGGCTAATCTCTTTCAAAACATGGGGGCCATTCTACCTCTCGTGGTGTTTCTAAAAGTTCAACCACTTATGTTGATCACTTGGATGTGAAAGTAGATCAAAGATCCCGAGGTTACATTGCATAATATTGGAAGTGCAAAAATATAGTCCTTCCATTTGCATAGTAGGGCTTTGTCGATGTCAGTGAGTTTAGTGGTCCACCCAAGCCACTGAAATTTCTAGAAAAAAAGAAACCTAGCTATAGAAGTAGTCATGTGGGATCACAGTTCAAAGTCTCGGCCGAGTCGGAGACGAGTTGGCCGAGTCTTATCCGTCTCGGCCCGCTCCGAGACGAGTCCGAGTCACGAGTCGGTCGACTCAACTCAGAGGAGACCGACTCGGCCGAGAATCGGAGTTGACTCGGTCGACTCGGCATTATGATGATGATTTTGTACCTCATCGTCATTCAATATGGAAATAACTACATTAGTATGTATTTATGAATGTAGTTTGTGCAATTTACTATATTGTGCATGTATTTTGATATGCTTCTACCGACGACGCGTGTATTTATATTTTCACTTTATGTTTAGTGTGCTAGGTGATATATTTTGGACATGTGATACATGAATGTGGATGTCTATATTTTTTTAAGATTTGTCGTGATTTTTTCAGAATTTTTTGAACTTTTTATGTAACATTTTGCGCGTATCGCCCGATACCGATCCGAGTCGCCGAGACCGATCCGTCTCAGTGCCCGCCGAGTCGGCGGCCGAGACCGCGACTGTGAACCATGTGTGGGATTGAGAGTTGTGAATGTAGGAAGAAGGATACATACCGTAACATTGTAATAACAAGAATTGAAGAGGGTTCAATGTAAGGAAAAGGTGAGAACAAGGGACTGCCCACTCTCCAGAAACCCCTTCTGCAGTTAATCTTCCTTCCATTTTTCACACTTTATAGGAAGAGAAAATTTTGATCTAAGAGCTGACTAAGGAAACCAAGGAAAAGGTTCAATATGTATTTTCAGTAAATTTAATGTCATCAGATGAGAGAGACTGCTTCTCTTGGATGGAACACTACATATTCATTACATTATATTAGGTAAGAATGCTGCAGTCCACATTTTAATAATTTTTGACCTGAATCTGTTCCCTTACAACTTTCAAGTTAGCATTTTTATAGGCCTTCTATTCAAAACATATGAAACATAGTGTGGTAGAGGGTCGACTAAATCAGCATGTTTACTTAGTGAAATATATCGGTAGTATTGTTTTCTTTCAGATTTTTATTATATCTCTAATTAGAACTTACCTAATGTTGAATCATTTCTCAATAGGTGAAAAATGTTTGGTTTGTTCGAGGAGGGTTGACCCCTTTGTGTATGGACCAGGCTTTGGTAAGCACACTTGAACAACATCAAATTATTATGAATTATGTTTATTTTGTTCAAACACATATTAGTAAGATTGTGCTTATTCATAGTATTGCATTTCCATTCAAATGTAGTCAGATTTCATAGTTAATATGTAATTTCATCCATAGTATTATAGTTCTCCATATGATTCGCACCATCCCACTGGGTGGAAGCTAGATCTAACAATACTTAGATGTTTAATCAAAGTCTAAACTAAAAATAAATTTACCTAAGTAATTACCTTCACATTAAAAATGCAGAATAGTATTCCTTAGCTATTAACATGGCTTTGATACCAAATTGGAGGCAACGGGTTGATAAATGTGGATGTATACCGGATGACTGGCAAGTAAATCAAACTGATGCAAGTTTTTATTGATACTTAATATTATTATACAGAGGAAGAAATTTTTACAAGTAAAGAAGATTACAAGAGCTCAGCACATGAGCAAGAGAAAGAAAGGGGTTGTGAAAGCGATGCCCTTCTGAGAATACTCTCTTCCTTATTTATAGAGGTCCTTGGTTTCTGGCACTTTCTTAGTGCATGACAGTTGTGTCTTTAAGCACTTTCTTTATGCTGGACAACTGTTAGGGACAGCTGTGTCTTCTTTTATTAGTGGGACACGTGTTTTTTAACTAACTGCTCCCTGAGGCTCAATCAGTTAGTAAATTTTTACTATTGATGTAGTGAAAAGATTCTCACTAAGGTCTTCATCAATCACTGTTGATGTCTGACATTTGTCTTTGTCGGTTGAATGCGTAGTGATGTCATTGATTACGTCACTAGCCACTCATTGAGCTGCATTGATGGCAATTGGAGTCTTCTTGAGACTTCTAGAGATTGCTGAGGTCTGTGCCGGTGTCACTTTGGATAGCCTGGCTGAACTCTTCCCTTGAGCTAATTTAATTCTCTGTAGTTTGAGCCTTACTAGATTTTTATTGGAGGGATTTCTCATGAATTCTTTTTTTTATCCTCCATTATTTGGCGAACATAGTCTTCAATAGTTTTTGGAGTGATGCCTTCATTAGGATCTTGAGCTTTTTCCAGAATGAGCACTTCGTCAGAATCTTGATTAAGATCCTTCTCTAATTTTTCATCGTCTTATTAGAGGTTTTTGATGAATTGATGGACGCTGTATCCATCTCAAATGTTTGCTCTAGTTAAGCTTGCATAAAAAAAGAAGAATTTATGAGAAATTCCTCCATTAAAAGTCTAGTAAGGCTAGGACTACAGAGAATCAAATTAGCTCAAGGTAAGGGTTTAGACGGCTATCCAAAGTGACGCCAGTACGGACGTCAGCAATATCTAGAAGTCTTAAGAAGACTCTAATTACCAGCAATGCACCTCAATCACTTGGTAGTGACGTAATCAATGACATTACTACGCATTCAACCGATAAAGATAAATGCCAGACATCAACAATGATTGATGAAGACCTTAGTGGGAATATTTCCACTACATCAACAGTGAAAATCCACTAACTGATTGAGTCTCGGAAAGCCGTCAACTAGGAAACACGTGTCCCACTAATAAAGAAAGACACAGTTGTCCCTAACAGATGTCCAGCACTAAGAAAGTACCAGAAGGCAAGAGCCTTTATAAATAAGGAAGAGAGTATCCCAGAAGGGCATCGCCTTCACAACCTTTCTTCTTCTCTTGCTCATGTATTGAGCTCTTGTAATCTTCTTTTCTTATAAAACTTTCTTCCTCTGTATATAATATTAATTATCAATAAAAACTTGCATCAGTTTGATTTACTTGCCAGCCATCCAGTGCACAACCACCTCTGCCAATCTGCCGCTTCCAATTTGATATCATAGCCATGTTAATGGCTGAGTAAGATATACTATTATGCACTTTTAATGTGAAAGTAATTACTTAGGTAAATTTATTTTTAGTTTAGACTTTGATTAAACATTTAGGTATTGATAGATCCGGCTTCCACTTAGTGGGACGACACCTTGTAAGTCGCGTAGGATTTGTTGCCGAGATGGCCGTTGTTACTCATAAATCGTTGACAACCGTGCTAGGTTTTACAGACTAACAATAGGTTAGATAATTTAAACTTAGTCTAAAATAAAAGTTAACCAAGTAACTATTTTCATAGTAGAAGTGCATGATAGAAACTTTATAATTGACCTCTTTTGGTCCAATACTTTCTAATCAAAAAGTAATTGTGCATCCTCAACTTATAATTCAGAGGAATTCAGAGGAGAAGTTCATAACCCCTCACAGGCTATTCAGCTTCATCTTGATTGAAAGATATAGACGTAATAGGTTCCAGTTCTAGAACCTTTAATAGGGAAAATCTGTTAAAAATGCTAATTTAATAGAATATCCGTCTAAATTTGAAGATCTTAATAAATGGTCTATTCTTAAAGTTCCATCTAAAGAAATTTATAATATAGGAATGTTTGATTTTAAATCAACCATAGCAATTAAAACAATGGAAAAAACTATTCAAGTTGATGATAATGAAAAATCAATAAAACTTCTGTTAGAATATGATTTAGCTTCTTTTATTAATAAATATAATTTTATACATATTAATTTAATACAAATTGCATAAAAATCATTGACTCTGCAAGGATTAAATGCTTCCCTTTTGACATCTTTGCGAGATGCAAGATGTTTGGACTATGTCCACTCCCTAATGGGAGTTATGCAGACTAGTCTATGCCATTGACCAGTTTACTTTAATGTATATCCTAATTTAAGTTTATTTTTGACTGACCCAAATATTTTAGAATCTGCAACTTTAAATATTAAGACCCATGGATATATTTTTCTTTCTGAATCTGAGACAATTACAGTAATTTATAGGATTTATTATAAAGTCCTAAATACACTAGACCCAAAAGCTAGGAATTTAACTAAATCAGGTAAAATTACACTAGTAGAAACAAATTTATTGTCTTCAAATATAGCAACGAATAGGATAATAAAATGAGAAGAAATAAATTTTTCAGAAATTGGTTACTAAAATGAAGTTCCACCTAGGCCAGTAATAGAAACCGACCTAGATCAAATAGTCCAAATTGATTATGGGCGTGTTTGGATGTAAGGAATCCGAGTGAAGTGAGGAAGTGGGGAAGTATAATTGCTCATTTCCCTATCTATCCAAACACCGGAAAAGGAAAATAAGAAAACCCCCTTTTCCTTTTTCATCTCTCTTTTACACAACCATTTTCTCACTTCCAGAGTGCTACAGTTAATTTTGTGGTCATGTAAATCTCATTTATAATAAGTTATAGCATAAAACAGTTAATTTTTTGGTCATGTAAATCTCACTTGCATTCTAATTACAATCTATTTTTTATTTTTCTTAATTAATTTTTATTTTAATATTATTTTGCGGTCAACTTTGTGGTCAACTTTTCCATTTTCACTTTTCATTACCATCCAAACACCGGAAACGACAAAACATTTTCCAAACCACACTTCCAACAACCATCCAAACACCAGAAAACTTACTACTCATTTCCCTTTTTCCTAAAGGAAATAAATCTTACTTCCTACTTCCTCACTTCACACCAATTCCTTAAATCCAAACAGACCCTATGGAGAAGTAGAAGTTTGATTCAAGCATAAGCAAATTGTTAGGATCTCTACTTCTAGAAATTCAAATAATGAAACTCAATATGCTAAATCAAATATTAGCAGAAGAGACCAAGAATTAGAAGTTCAAGGAATAAAAATTTTTGATTCTACAATAGCTCATCTTATTTATGAGAAACCAAATCTGAATTTTCCAACACAATCTGATATGAAATTTCATCTTTAGTGGATTTTACATCAGGAAGTAAGATAAGAAAATTCCTCAAAGAGGAGTTTAACGAAAATATTCAATTTAAAGAATGGTTTAGAAAAAACTTTTCTCTAAACAAAAGATACTATTATAATAACAATACTATAATGATTTTAATAAAACAAATAAATTAAAATTCGTTTCAGAATGGTTTATTGAAAGATATGCCAATAAAAAACTTAATAAAATTAATGTTTTAGAAGAACATTATAAAATATGAGCTGCTCAAAATGGTAAAAAAGTTAGATCCATGTATCCACCAGGTGAAATTCTAAAATCGTCTGGTGTAACTACTGATGTCAAAGAAGCTGAGACTTTGGTTAAGATAATTGACCATAAAGGAAACAATTAAAGAATTACAAAAATTGTAAAACAAAATAACTATACAAATGTGTATATTCAAGTCTTAGGACAATAATTAACTAGAATAAAATATCCTCTAGAAATGTTAATTAATAAACTAAATCAAATTGCTTAGTTTGAAACTCTTTTAATAAAAAAGAAAGAAGTTAAAATTGATTATGTTCCAATAAAACCACCTTCGAAATAAGTGGATTTAAATTATATCCACCAACAGTAGGAAAAGAAGACATAACTTTTATGATTAATCAATTAAAAAGGCCAACTTAAATACTATTGATGGTAACTTTTCAGAATCTCAAAGCTTTGAAGAATCTTTAAATGAAGATAATACTGATGAGGATTTAATAAATCCCACTCAGATAGTTGATGTTCAAGAATCATTAAAACGAATGAAGTTAATAAAATTAACTTTGATCCAAGAAGATTAGATAGATATACTAAAAGACCTACTCCAATAGATATATTATATGAAGAAAATGATTTTTTTAATTCAAAATTCTTATGATGGTGAAACCATTTATGAATGGAACATAGATGGTTGTGCAGATAAATAAATACATGATCAATTACATAGAATGATAATGTATGCTACTGTCTGTAAACAGAATAATAATTCTGATAAAGACATATAGCTAATTTTATTACTTATGGTTTCACAGGAATTTTATAAGGCTGGTGGGATCACTGTATAGGATCAAAACAAAAATTAGAAAATTTTAATGTAATAAAAGTAGAAAATAATACATAAATTCAAGATCTTGTATACACTTAATTGTGACAATACTTGAACATTTTGCTGGAGGTGTTACTGATCAAGCAGAAAGACTAGAACTCTCATGTAAAATCTTAACTATCCAATATTAACTCATTTTAGATGGTATAAAGATACATTTCTTGGTAGGGTTATGTTATTAAATCACGCTAATAATCCACATTAGAAATCCAAGTTTATTGATGGTCTATCAAATCTATTTGGAGAAAGAGTTAGGAAAACCCTTACAGATAAAAATAATGGTATTATTCCATATCATATGTACACATATGATAGTTTATTCCATATCATATGTACACATATGATAGTTTAGTAAATGTCTGTATACAAGAAGGTTTAGTCTTATGTAATGACTTAAAGCTAAAACACCAATTACAAACTCAGAGATTAACTGAGAGAAAACAATTAAGACAGTTTTATCACCAATTTACTATAGATGGTCCAAAGCCACTATCTAAAAATAAAAATAAAATACTTTCTTATAATAAAAGAATGAAAAAATATTTTCATAAAAGAAAGAAAAACCAGAATCTTCTACTAATAAGAAGATGTCTGCAAGATCTAATAAATCTAAGAAAAAATATAAAATGTTATAAATGTGATAAATTAGGCCATTATGCTAGCAAATATTATACAAAGAAAAAGAAGAAATCGAAGATGAAGGTCTTTGAAGAATTCTATTAAAAATAATGATGACCAAGAGTCAGAAATCTCATCTGAAGAATCCTAAAATGAAAAAGAATGCCATGACTGTAATGGACAATATTGTATCCTTACAGATCAAGTTAATTATTATAAATCTATATAACAGAAATGAATGTATTATGACTATTATCTATTAATACTCTTATACATTATGAGAAAAAGACCTTTTAGATTATATCATCAATAATGATAGAGATAAAAAAATAAAAGATAAAATGTTAGATTTAATAATTAAAGATAAAGAAGAAAAATCTCTAAAAATAGGTAATGTTTACAGGTTATCAGAAGTAATAAAGAGATATAAACAAAAAGAATATAAACCTGTAAAAATTCAAGATCTGTATGAAGAAATTAATACCTTAAAAACAGATTAAAACCTTAATAAAGGATAGAATAACTAACTCTAAACTCTCTAAATTAGAGAAAAATAAAGAAAAAATAATAGAAAAGTCTGATAAAGAGTTAGATAAAGAATCAGAATAGGAGTCACCTAATCATGTTGCTGAAACATCTCAAGGAGATCAATTTTCACAAACAATGAATTTAATAATAACACAAAAATGGTATATTAAAATAAATTTACTAATTAATAATGAATTCTTTATTAATAACACTAGTAAATAGTGGTGCTGATCTCAATTGTATTAAAGAAGGTATAACACCTATTAAATATTGTGAATATACTACACAAACCTCAAGTGTTGCTAATAATAAAGCACTAACTACTCCGTATAATGTCACAGATGTTAATGTTTGTAAGGATAAAATTTGTATTCTTATATATTTATAATAGTAAAAGAAATTTCATAACATGTTATTTTAGGCACCCTTTTTTAGGAAAATTAATTCCTATAAAAAGAATAGATGAAAAGGGAATTAATACCTTTTATAAAGGTCAAAACATTACCTTTGAATTTATAACAAATTCTATAGTTAAACTTTTGAATGAAGTAAATGAAGTTTGTCTTAAAGAAAATCAAATTAATTTTTAAAAGAAGAAATTGTAAAGATAAATATATTTAGACAATTACAATCTACAATAATTCAAACAAGAATTAAACAAGTTGAAGAAGAATTTAAATCTCAAACTTGCAATAATTTATCTAATGCATTTTTGGACAGAAAATAACATATTGTTTCATGAGAAATCCTTTAATGAAAAGAATATTCCTACAAAGGCTAGGCCTTATCAAATGAACCAAAATTATTTAGAACTTTGTAAAAAAGAAATTAAAAATCTCTTACATAAAAATTAATAAGAAAATCATATTCTCCATGGAGTTGTACCGCATTTTATGTTAACAATGCGATTGAGTTTCCTAGACTCGTAATTAATTATAAACCACTTAATAAAATATTAAAATGGATCAAATATCTAATTCCTAATAAAAGACATTTACTTAATAGAATGGTAAATGCAAAAATCTTCTTTAAATTTGATTTCAAATGTGGTTATTGACAAATTTAGATTGCTGAAAAAGATAAATATAAAACAGCTTTCACTGTACCCTTTGGCCATTACGAATGGAATGTAATGCCATTTGGTTTGAAGAATGCCCCTTAAGAATTTCAAAATATAATGAATGAAATATTTATTCAACTCACTAAATTTATACTATCATATATAAATGATGTATTAGTTTTTTCAGATAACATTGATGAACATTTTAAACATTTAAATGTGTTTAAACATCTTTTTATTAAAAATGGATTAGCAATATCTGCTCCTAAGATGAAATTATTTCAACGTGAAATAAAATTTTTAGGACATAATATTAATAATGAAACTATAATTCTAATAAATAGAAGTATATAATTTTGCATCTAAATTTTTAGATGAAATAATTGATATTAAACAACTACATAGGTTTTTAGGAGCTTAAAATTATGTAACTGATTATTATAAAGATTTAGATAAAGATATAAAAATTTTGTATTTTAGACTTAGAAAAAATGCTACGCCTTGGACAAATGAGCAAACTGAGGCAGTTAAAAAATAAAACAAAAAGTTAAAAACCTTTCTTGGTTACACTTAGCAAATTCAGAATGTTTAAAATTGTAGAAATAAATGCCAGTAATATTGGCTATGGAGGAATTCTTAAACAAGTAAACCCGAATGCTAATTCTGAGGAACTGGTTAGATTTAACTCTGGAAAATGGAATTCAGCCCAATTAAATTATTCTACAATAAAGAAAGAAATTCTTTCAATAATTAAATGTATATAAACATTTCAAGATGATCTACTTAACAATTATTTTGTTAAGAATAGACAGTAGTTTCTCTACAACAGTTATTGAAAAGGATGTTAAAAATTTAGCATTTAAACAAATTTTTGCTAGATGGCAAGCAGAATTATCCATCTTTGAATTTGATACCGAATATATTCAAGGAAAAAATAATTCTCTACCTCATTTTCTTACTCTGTGAATTTTTACAGCCTAATGCAGGGTAGAGGTAAAGGCCGAGGAGGCCAAGAAAAACAACCATGGCTGTAATGTCAAAGCCAAAAACAGGAAGACCAATGTCTTCCCCTAATTCCTCAATCATCATCAGGAAAATTCCTTCTAGGGAAGAATCTTTCCAACAAAAGAATTCAACATTTAAAGAAATTCTTGAAGTTGAAACCATGCATTTTCAGAAAAATATTTTTGAAATAATAATTACCAATTCCTAAAATGAATGAGCCATGGTCTCTCTATGGTAAATATCTTGAAAAAAATATTTTATCCTACAATGGAAGGTAAATCTAAAAATATTCTGGAAGTCATGCTTATTGTTAGTAAAGTAATAAAGGTAGAATATTTTTACCAAAATCTAAATGAGAAAACTGAAATTAATTTCAGTAAAGTAATAATTAGAGAAATTCTCTCTTCAAACTTGGGGATTACATCCTAATCGGGCCAGGTTAATGAAGTTTGGTGATATACAAATCTCATTTAATTATTGGGATTATGTATATGCTTTTCATAATATTTTTTATTATAAAAATTCTAAAACCAAACATTCTTGGTTTATTCGATTCTCTCTAATAATATTTACCAATGAACTAATGATGGCTAAAATTTGGTGTCGAATTGAGCATTACTCCAAACTGTTCAGGTTCATTTCGCTACATGGATGAGTCTCACCCTAAATTTTTCAAAGAGGAATCTTCTTTTTTTTCAGGGGAGAGTATAATGTATTTTTTTGTAGAAAATGAAATCACTTATATATTTAAATGGACTATTAAGGGAGAATTCAATGAGAATAATATTTGCATACTACATAGAAAATTCCTAATAAAATGGTGGAATAAGATAGATGAACACGTCAAATTGACCGAAATTAAAGAAAAAAATAAGGAAAATAATACTTTGCTAGAACAACAGTTACAAAGAGAATTTAGAGAAGAGAATCCTCTTTTTACTCTCCTCTTTTTAAGTTAAAAAATTCTCTACGAAGGAAATACCTTTTGATGATAGAAGATGAATTGAAAAAGAGGTGCTTCCAATATATGCAACTCCAACCAAACATTTGAGATGGATATAACATTCATCAGTTATAAAAAACTTCTTATAAGACGATGGAAGAATTAGAGAAGGATCTAATCAAGATTCTGACGAAGAGTCCATTCTAGAAGAAGCTCAAGATCCTAATGAAATAAAGGCATCAATTCAGAAGCTATTGAAGACTATATTCGCTAAATAATGGAGGACACAAAAAAGAATCCATGAGAATCCCTCCATTAAAAATCTAATAAGGTTCAGGCTACAGAGAATCAAATTAACTCAAGACAAGAGTTCAGTCAGGCTGCCCAAAGTGACGCCAGCACGGACGTGTGCTGGACGTCGGCAATCTTTAAAAAGTATCTAAGGAGACTCCAATTGTCAGAGACTTCAATTGCCAGCAATGCACCTCAATCAGTGGTTAGTGACGTATTCAATGACATCACTACACATTCAACTGATGCCAGACATCAACAGTGGTTGATGAAGACCTTAGTGGAAATCTTTCTACTACATCAACAGTGGAAATCCACTAACTGATTGAGTTTCGGGGAGCCGTCAGTTAGGAAACACATGTCCCACTAATAAAAGAAGACACAACTGTCCCTAACAACTGTCAAGCACTAAGAAAGTGCTTAAAGACACATCTGTCCTGCACTAAGAAAGTGGCAGAAACCAAGGATCTCTATAAATAAGGAAGAGAGTATTCCCAGAAGGGCATTACCTTCACAACCCCTCTTCTTCCTCTTGCTCATGTGCTGAGCTCTTGTAATCTTCTTTCCTTGTAAAAATTTCTTCCTCTGTATAATAATATTAAGTATAATAAAAACTTGCATCAATTTAATTTACTTACCAGTCGATTTCATAGTTAATATGTAATTTCATCCATAGTATGGTAGCTCTCCATATGATGCACATTTTTCCTAACTATATTTATCTGGCAGTAGGAACTAATGGCATTTTGCTCTTAATTTTAATAGAAAGAGTCCAAAATGGCACCTTAAGATTGCCATGAGATATCTTCTGTGATATTTTGCCTTCTAATTGAGATCCTCGATATTGGATTTAACTACTCTGACTTATGTATTCATCTCATGTACATGCTGCCATACTTTCTACAATTTGGTAATTGTTGCATTTAGCTTAACACTCACTTCTAGACATGTGATAAAAACGTAAGTTACACAATCATTATCTGCTTTTATGAAAAGCACTTTTATCCTTGATATGTGGCATGTCAGAAACTTGGTTACATGACTTTAAACGGCACAATCAATTAGATGTCATAATCAATTAGATGAAGTCCTTGAGCATTAGATGCATTCAAGCACATGGCATTGAGGATTGCGGCTGCCTATAAATTTGTGATATCCTTTTTAGAGGATATTGCTTCCAACTTCTGCTATGGACGATGATCGGAGATGATTCGGCTGAATAAACTTTGTTGATCGTGATCGCCATCTGGTTCACGTGTCGACAAACTGGGAAAAATCGGGAGAGTATGAGTTCTTCTTGGTCATTGCAAGCACTTTCGCCCTCACAAAGAAGTTAGCTCTGAAGTTCACCTCGCAAAAAAAAAAGAAGAGAGAAAAACAATAGGGTTAAGAGAATTCGTTTAGCAACTACTCCTAAACTATGAAGAGAAATAGGATAAACTAAGATAATCTAACTTACCAACGGGATGACCCACCAGGACTAGTTAGTCATATCCCCTTTCATGCTAAAACTAGGTTGACGGCTATGCATGTTTATGATTAAATATGCAAAATAAGAAGAGAATCTATGCAAAAGCAAGAAACCTAACCTGAAAGAACTATAAAATCCTAAGATGATGCTAAAAAAACAGTAAAAGACTAAACCCTAAAAAGCAATAAAACAACTAATTAACAGAAAGGAGAGGAGTTTAGGAAGCTTCTTTGCCGCGGATGACCGGGCCTTTCCTTTGCTAGCCAGCGGCGCACAAAAAGTCAAAAATTTGGGACACCGACTGTCGAACGAATCGATAGTTTTTAGCTCTTGTTTTCGCCGAATTTCTTGAATGGCTGACATTGTTGAGTTGTACGCTGCAGGGCTGCTTACACAGAGCAAGGAGAGACTTTCTAGTCAATATGGGACTAAAATAGCTTCGAATTTTGAAAACTAAAAAAAATTCATCTGGGTGACCCAATAGTTAGTTGCTCAGACTTGGGACCCAGTTCTCAGAGTCTAACCTGCCCCAACCCACAGGTGGACTCAAAATTTGACTTGGGCTCGGAGAGGTCTAGGTGGCCCACTGTTGGCCGCGTGGACTTCCAAGCTGAATTTCAGAGAAAAGAAAAAAAGAAAAAGAAAAAGAAAAGAAAAGGAAAAGATAAAAATAATGGGAAAAGGGATTTGGGCGGCTAACTATTGGCTGCCTGGACTTCCACAATGGAATTCGGGAAAAAGGTAAAAGGAAAATGGGAAAAAAGAATTAAAAAAATAAAAAAGGGTTGGGTGGCCAACTGTTGGCTGCGTAGAGAAAATAAATAAAAAAAAGATCTGGACAGCCAATGGTTGGCCGCTTAGGAGGGCTAAACTTATTTCTTTCATAACTTTCATAAACGAAGTTAGATTTGGATGATTTAAGATGTGTTGGAAAGCTCAAGAAGAGACCTATCTAATGGTATAACGCTTGATGAGAGAACTGGATCACATGAAATGTGAAATAACCAAATTCTCCTAGAAAAAGAAAAAAAAAATCTAGAGAATTAAGAGAATAATGAGTTTGATGAAAAGGACTGAGTTCAAGTGGTTCCCGATTAAAAACCAAGTATAAAGAGACTCTTGTAGCCGTGAAAGGGTCAAAACGAGGTATCAACATAAATCACTATAAAACCAGCCCATGAAGGTCAAGGGACAGCATGGCATGTGTAACATATCAAACTATAAAACAATCTCTATATTGTGACTTTGTCAAAAATCATGCAGCTAGACGTTATGATATTGCTGGAATTTTTTTCCCCTAAATCTTTGGACTACTGTTTGTTTCATTCCTGAGAACAAACAAGTTACAAACACTTCACCATTGTTTTTGACTAAGTCAAACAAATATGCTATTGTAGTCTGTTTTTTAACTACGGGTTGTCAATGCATTCATTCGGGGTTAGTTTTTGCTATTCATATAGGACATTAGTTTCTTTTCTTTCTTACGAGTTTCTTGCTTCCGCAGCAAGAAATGCATATTAGTGGGGATATTTTATTGCAAGGGGATCTAATTGATCCAACCAGTGGGAGAATGTACCAGATGCTAAGAAGAGTTCAGCACATGATAGGCAAATTCGGGTCATTGTCTCTTCAAGAGAATGCTGATGATACACTCATCCTGAAGACACTGCTTGAGGTAATAACGTTTAGTAGTCTTTTCTTGTTTCAAGTCTAAAGCTTCTGAATCTGATAGTTCTTTCCTTTCTGATTTGCAGGAAAGAGCTACCAATGTTATCAAGACTTTATCTGAGAGCAACTGGACTTCGACTTGTATCATTACAATGGGAAAGCTTCAGAGCATCTGTAAGGGTTCTGCTGAAGCTTCTGCAATCTTGAGTTACCTATCTGAATGTGGAAAAGCACGATATTTTTCGATCAGAAAGGAAGACTTTATTGAGGTAGTTAACTTTGATTGAATTTATTTCTACTAAGACAATTATATACATGTCCTGTTATTACATTTATGTTCTATTTCTTACAGACTTTGCCAGGACTAGTACTTAGTTCAGTTACTGTATCCAGGGCGTGAAACTTTCCCTTGTGTCAGCATCAGTCCCTGAGTTGTCTAATCTCGACTATCAAGCTTTGCACTTGATTTGGACTGTAGAAAAACTGCAGCAACAACTCGATGTGATGGATCAACGCTGCGAAACGTATGTTCTCTATCCTTGATGATAGTCTGCTAGATAAACACTGGAGAACACACACATTTCTGTTAGAAATTCATTTTGTGAATATTTAATTCTTGAAATTCACGTTCATATTGTATTGCAGCTCAAGAAAACTTGCATTGGCTTCCTTCAAGTCGGGGAATAAACAAGCTGCATTTAGACATGGTAGGCAGTCCAAATTGTTTTCAGAAAGCAGGATTAAATGCACGTCACTTTTGGAGCGGGTGGAAGAAGTTCTGAGGGTCATTGCAGATGCTGAATCTACGAAGAAGGTAAAACCATTGTCTGCTAGCAAAAGCTTCTTTCAGTCTTCCATGTCATGGTGTTATGTGCTTGTCACTGGTGCATAATTTATATGCCATTTTTTTTCCTTTGTCAGGTTTCCGAAGCCATTCAAATTGGTGCTCAAGCAATCAAGGAAAACAGGATCAGTGTGGAGGAAGTTCACATCCATCTTCAAGAGCTCGATGAGAATATTGCTGCACAGAATCATGTCAAAGAAGCTCTAGGTAACATGTTAATAATACTCTGCAAAACCTTCTTCTTGATACTTGACTATATAATTCGTATTTTCCTTATCCGAAATGAACTCATCATTAAGTGTCATTCATTTCTTCACTATGTTCAAACTTCAAAATTAATACTGGCAAACAGTGGTTTGTATCTGGGGCTTAAAAGAACGATCTAATACTAGCATTTGGCTCGTCATTGGTTCGGTTCATATTCTAAGACCTTGCCGTTCTTGCAGAATCTATGCCACTCCAATCTGTGCATTTTGATGATGAAGACGTGGAAGATGAGTTCATGAAACTAGAAATGGAGCTTGCTGATGAACTGCCCAGTCCCCCCACCCGGGAACCTGCCTCTCACAAGGAGGAAACAAAGAAGACTCAGGATTCTGACGAGTCATTAAGCCAGGCCATGTCAGATCTTAACCTTGAGCCTGAGGCTGCTGCTTAGATTACAGGACTTCTGGCAGTATGTTCTCCGCTGCAGCATTTCATGTGACAACTTTGTAGAGAGTGCATCCTCGTGCATAAAATGAAAAAATAGATTGTGATTTGGTGCTCTTGTAACGCGAACATTTGATGACAAGATTGTACAACTTCATAAGCTATATCATTATATACAGATTAGTTGTGATTCACTTTGAGGATGAACGAAATATGAGACAATTATCATCAATCAGTGGTCTGATCTACACATATCCACCAAATGGAGTGTCTAAGGTATATGTTTCACAAGTAGTTGATCTTGAGTTAGATTTTCGCTTTTTACAAATGTAGAGCTCGTGTTTTTCTTGACAGTTTGTCAGCTTGTGCGGAAAATATAATCGGCTGCTCTAAAAAGCCTGGATGCCCTCGTTAAATTTTTTTTTTCTCCTGAAATCCAATCAAACAAAAAGGCCTGCATAGCCCTGTAAAGTATAAATTTTCAATTAGTTACATTCAAATTAAATTCAGCTGACAATGAAACAAAAAACATAACAAAATGCATTTCCTTCTCAAGTTTTTCTTGATCCCATCAAAAAAAAAAAAAAAAAAAAATCCAAACTTTTAACAAACCCTCTCCTCTTCAAATATCTCACAACAACAACAACATCATTCTCCTACAAAACCCTCTTCCTTCACTGGAAATCAACTCCCATCCTCCATGAGGCTAGGAAGCTGCATGGCCTTGGCCTGTCCATGGCCACCTCCGCAAAAACTTCGGCCCAGTCCCAGGATCACAGCTTGTCAAACCTACATTGCCCTCAGCAGCCTGCAAGATGCCCTCCTTGCGTTCAACCAATTGCTCCAATGGAACTCTTTTGCATGGAACTCAGTCCTCAAAGGCCTTTTGTTGATGTGGATCAATTCTCAGAGGCCATAGATTTCTGCAACAGGATGATGAGTGGAGGGCTGGTGGCTGATCATTTCACATACCCATTGGTTCTTAGAGCTTACTCTGGGTTGTCTGACGTCAAACTGGGTATGATTGTTCACAAATCTATCAAATTTCTATCCCAGGTGAGAATTTTCTGAAACCATCTTCACTATTTTGATTCCTCGATTAACGCAGAACTCCTTGAATCTGCTATCACAACATTCGTCCTTGTTGTCTGACTTCGAGCACTTAAGTTTTAGACTTGTCTCATTTTTATTTTGGGCCAACCACTTCTTTAACACATCAAACACATCTGATTTCTGCTTCAAGAAATAAATCCAGATCTTTCTACGTGCATATTTATTAAAGGTCACAAAATGTAATGAGCAACCAAGAGAAGGAACAAAAGCCTTATTCCATACATCAGTATAAACCAGCTCCAACCTTTCTGTCTTCGGGGACTTCTTCACTTTCGAGAAACTGATTTTTCTTTATTTCTCGTAGACACAGTCTTCACAGAAATCTAAATTGATAGACTTCAACTCTGACAGCTTGCCTTTGGAGAGCATAGTCTTCATCCCCTTCTCGCTCATATGCCCAAGTCGGCGATGCCACATACTGGCATTCACATCCGATGATGCAATTAATTTGAAGCCGTAGAACCCGATGTCATGTAGAGGGTGCCTTCCTTTTTGCTATGTATCGTGATCATGGCACCCTTCGTGATCTTACACAAATCACCAGCGAAGGTAATTTTCATCTTGGCAACCGCAAGCTGACCAACATAGATCAGATTTCTCTCCAACTTCGGTACATGCCTGACGTCCTTTAATTTTAGTGTCGAGCCATTTTGAGAGGTCGACTGTTACATCGCCCTTACCAATAATGTTGCACAGTTCATCATTTCCCAAATACACTTTTTCAAGATCTCCTTTCACATGATTTTGAAAGATCGTGACAGAAAGTGACATGAAAGGAGGCACTCAAATCAATAATCCATGATTCGCTGGATCGACCAGGAGAGAATCAGGGCATCAGATTCATCACTGCCCTTGACATATATTGAATCTTTCTCTTTGTCTTTACCATCTCCATCCTTCTTCTGCTTGCAGTCCCTTTGAAACTAGTTAAGTTGTTGAGCCTAATTATTGTCTTGATGGATTGTTGCCTATACAGAGTTATTCACATATTGATCTGCGCAGTCAGGTTGCCGGGGGGTTGGAAGGGGACGGGGAGCCCCCTCCCGGGGGTGCGGGGGCGGAGCCCCGACCCAACATTAGTTTGAGGAGTCCCCATTGTAGATCCCGGAGCAAAGTACGAAGCATTCCGATATGGAGGTTGGGCGAGTTCAGAGTTTCAGGCTGTGGGTAGTGTCAGAGTCTCGCTCCAGAGTAGCAGCTTGGTATCACTCTGGAAGAGCACTCCAAAGCATTTAGGCAGAAGAACACTAGGAGTGACAGTGCAAAGTGGCGACTTGAAGATGCATAACGGAGAAGCGATCTAGCCTGGAACCTTCATAGCCTGTGAAACTCAAGAACATGTGTCAAGGGTAGTTTGGTGATTTCACAACTTTTAACTCTAGCTTTCTCTTTAAAAAGGAGATGTGTTGTTATTACGGTTCATGAGCGAGTGTATGCTATTGTAAATACAGAGCGGCTGTAAGGTTCTCTCTTCTCCTTCTATAATCTCTTTCAAATATAGTGGATTTGCGTGCGACTATGTGGTTTTTTTCTATTTGGCTTTTCCACGTAAATTTTGGTGATTTGTATGCTTGATCTGCGTTCTTTCTTTCTTCCTGAAATCATCTATCTCCTAATAACTAGTATCAGAGCTGCGGTTCGAGATGGCAGAAGAAGAAAAGATTAGAGTCGAAAGGTTCAACGACACGAACTTCAGATTCTGGAAGATGCAAATTAAAGACTACCTGTACCAGAAAAATCTCTATCTTAATCTCGGTGGAAATGCCTAAAAGCCAAAGGAGATGACCCTGGCGAGTGGGAGGTTCTAGATCGTAAAGCCCTAAGGGCGATTTGATTATCCCTAGTATCGACGGTTGCATTCAACTTCTTTAGAGAGAAGACGACCCAAAACTTGACGGCGGCCATATCGAAGATGTACGAGAAACCTTCGGCATCGAACAAGATTTTTTGATGAACAAGTTGTTCAACCTGAAGATGGAGGACAATGGAAGTGTTGCTGAGCATCCCAATGAATTCAACACGCTGGCGAGCCAGTTAGAATATGTTGGGATCAATTTCGATGATGAAATTAGGACACTATTTCTACTGTCTAGTCTACTAGAGATCTGAGATGATCTCGTGATGGCGGTGAGCAATTTCTGTGGGACAGAAACCTTGAATTTTAATGATGTGGTGGGTGTTATTCTCAGTGAAGAGGCATGTAGGAAGTCATCGGGTTCGGCGGAGAAATCAGGAAGTGCCTTGAGTGTTGAAAGGAGAAGAAAGTCGATGAATAAGAAAAAAAATAATAGCAAATCTAAGTCCAGTCCTGGGAGAAGCAAATCCAGATCAAGAGGTGCCGGGTGTTGGTATTACAGTGAGAAGGGACACATTTAAAGGGATTGCAAGTAAAAGAAGGATGGAGATGGGAAAGACAAAGAGAAGGATTCTATATATGTCATAGGCTGTGATGAATCTGTAGGTCACCTAGAGGAGGGGGTGAATAGGTGACTTGCTAATCACATGGACAAACAATGCAGAATTAAAAAATAATTAAACAAATAAAAACAAATATACTAACACATAAAGTATAACAGAGTGAAGCCGATTTCCCGGTGAAGGGCTCTGAACTTTCTCCTTAAGATTCCTTTAGACTAAAAGTTGAGGCGCCACTATGGCTCTCTTGGTTCACTACTAGTGTGAGCACAAAATCAAGCATGTAATGGATATACAAGGAATAAGAGTATGTAAGAAATTAAACAATCCCAAGCATATATTCAATTGAGCACAAGTATATCAAACATATAAAGATGTTAACAATAAGAACATGCAAGATATAAACACAAGTGAGTAAAAAGAGAGAGAAGAAATCGCAAATACTAGAGATTTGTTTCCTGGTTTGAGCCACTTACTCTACGTCCCTGCCTTTAGCACTATGAAAGATTTCTACTAAAATCATCCCGCAAGATCACTCAGTGCCGCAACACCTACAACGAGCTCCCTCAAGAACTCTTACACCCGCAAGTCCCTCACTTGTTCCCGCAAGAACAACACAAGCGAACCTACAAGCTCACTGAGGCCGCAACCTCTACATTGAGCTCCCTCAAGAACTCTACACAACGTGAACCCGCAAGCTCGCTGAGGCCACAACCTTTACAATTCCTCTAAAGTACAAATTGGAACACTTGTTGATCTCTTCTCTTGATCACCAACAAACACTCTCACAATAAGGATCCTAGAGGATGAATATAGCAATAAAAAGCTCAAGTTTGTGTGAGAAAAACAAGATAGATCTTGTGGCGGAAAACTCAAGAAAAAACCTTTTGAAAACTTTAGATAAATACTCTTGAAAAACTCTTTCGGATATGGGAGTGAAGCTCTAAAACTTGTTGAGAAACTCTGTAGAAGAGCTCTCAAAGACACTTGTGAAAATCTTACCAAATCTGGCCAAAAGACCCTTTAAATAGGGCTTCAGAAAACTTGCCGTTGGGCTCAGTTTTCCGGTGAGATGATCGGCCGGTCGACCGACCAACGGGCAATTTTTCGACCGTTGGGGTTGCCAGTCGACTGGTTGGTCGACCGCCCCCAAAAACAGAAAGGGGGAATCCTCTGTCGGTCGACTGCGTGGTCGACTGGCTACTATCCGAGAGTTGGGTAATGCCAGACAGTTGACCGGTTGGTTGACCGCACCCAGGGGCCGTGCATGTCTGTATGTCGGTCGACCGCAAGCAGCCCCAGAACCTAAATTTTAACATCTTTTAAATACAATTTAAATCCTATAAAATCTCTATAAAATGCACACAAATAAGTTCATTAAAATACTTTGAAGTCTAAATATGTGTGATAAAAATCAACACATATTACAAACATATTGAACTATTTTTGATGTAAAGAAATTAAGGCTTAAATAAAAATCGGTATTTTTCAAAAACAAACTTTCTAAATGGAAACCGAATTTTTTCAAAACTTAATCAAATATAAAAACAAGATATTGAAGCACATTTGAAGCATAGTGTGCATGGATAAAATCCAATACACATAGTAGATGAAATATTCTTGCTTTTGATAATAAGCTCAAAATAAGTTTTGATAAATACAAAACTTAAACACATGATATAAACTCATCAAAATAAGTTTCTAAACAATATGAAGCAACAATATATATGGATTAGATCTAATATACATATAAACTATATAAACTTGTTTTGATGGAATATATTCATGAAGCCAATATATGTATTCTTGGAAGCTCAAAATCAAAACGAAAACTAAAAGTATTTCTTATGAAAACAGTATGTAAATTTTTTTTGTGTGCATGTATGAGCTTGAACAATCACAACTAATTTATCATTTACATTTTATCTAAAAAATCTTAAACTTACAAAATAAGACTCAAGTCTTCTTGAAAATCTTCTCTTGAAAATCCTCTTCTCCATCTCGACTTGGTCCAAACTTGATCCATGAGCTAGACTTCTCTTTGAGTACTTGATACGATCTTAACACGCGAGCTCTTGAATCAATATGTGCTAGCTTCAAAACTTGACTTCGAATCTTTTGTTGAAGCTAAATACCGACTAAGATTTTTATTGAATATTTGAAACTTAATAAACACAAGATCTAGTGCAAAAACTACATGAGTTAATCATCATCAAAACTAGAGTGATCGGCCTTTGGGCCAACAATTTCTCCCTTTTTGATGATGACAAAACTCATGGAGTTATATATGCATGGATTAAAGGTAAGCTTCATAGAAGCTCTCCCCTTAACTTATGCATAGCATAAAGACATAAAGATATTCAATGAGGTACATAAACTAAATAAACATAAACAATATGTATAAACAAAAATCTAGCATGCATATATAAACTCTAAATTCTTCTCCCCTTTTTTATTAATTCATCAACAAAGAGGTAAAGAAAGACAAGAAAGATGTATATGCAATTTACATTCATGAAGAGGAGTAAGTTAAACCTCCTGCATACATGCATTACATGGAGAAGGGATAACTAAACCTAGCCCATATAAGTATAATATATGAAGAAAAGTGGTCAAGTTCTTCTTTATATATAATACACTCATCATGATCCTATATATAGAGGAGATGTTAAACTCCCCTTGCATATAGGCAATACATATCAAAACAAATTTTGAAAAATAAATTTTTGATACCACTTAAAACAAAATTTGAAACTACGTGTAACAAACAAAACAAATTTTGATACCACTTGTAGTTGACAAAACACATGTTGATACCACTCGTAGATAAACATAAATATTATCTTACAGATAAACATCAACATGAAATCATTTTAAGTTTTAAAAAAAACTTTTTTCCTTTTTGAAATAATCACAAAACTAATGCATAAGCTTGTTGGAAACAAAAGTAAATATTTTGCAGTAAAATCAAGCTTAGCATGAAATCAATTTGTGCTATACAACATGTATGGTCAATGTAAACAAGCACAATCAATCATATATATGCATGTATATCAATGAAAATACCACTTGAAATTTAACGCATACACATATAGAAAAACTTTAATGAGTATACAAAAATGAACTAACATGAAGATCATGTGTATAACTCATATCGTCCACCCTTGCATGCACAATTTTAAAGGAATATTCAATAAGGCATACACGGCATGGTCACCCAACCAACCGCCCTTTAAGGGTAGAAGTTTTCAAAAATAAGATTTTAAAAATAATTGTAGATTGAAAACACTACCAAGTGAAGGATAAAAGACTAGATTAAAATTAGTTAAAGATTCTTCAAACATAAACTAAATCATATATCTCATGAAGCATGCTAATACACAAAAATTGACACTCAAGAACTATAAGGCACATAAATGAGCTCAAAAACAAAATAATGAGTAAACAAAAGATTATAGAGTGCTCAAAAAATATATAATAGACATAGTCATGGAGATAAATCAATAAGGCTTAAAACAAAAACTGAAATGAAAATCTTTTTCCTTAAACATGATATATCATATGCTTACTGATTGCACACATTTATTGCATTATTCTTTATTACATTTTCACATTTATCATGTAATAAATATGCTAAATCCTTGTCTTAAATGTGCATTATGCAGAAGATAATCATGGGGAGAAAGAGGATAAAATCAAATAAATATCAGTTAAATTCAAATTTAACTAGATCTATTTGGTTAGAGGAGGATGATTCCAAATCCAATTGGTTAAATTCAGTTTTTGGTGAATCAAGTGGTTAAATCTAAAGATCAACCGATGATAACGTCAAATGCAGAGTCCAAATCCAAAGGGATAAATGGATGAGAGAAGATCAACGGATGAGATGAAGCAAATTTGACTCGGATTCTAACTGGATACATTTTAGTATTTGAATCATAACTTTCGCTATAGAAATTCAAATCTAATGATTCAAGATGATCCAGAAAGAAGACCTAAAAGGCTACAACGCTTAAGTTGATCACTATTTCGAATTCTTTCATTTGATAAGTTATATTCAGCAATCAACACGCCAACAAGTTACAGATCAGAACTGAATATCTACTTCAAATCAAGTTTGGAGATAAGAGGAGGATTCAAATTCAGAAATATTCAGCTTTTTCTATCTTCATACTCCTCTAACCTCTGCATTACTCCTATAAATACCTGCAATCTCAATGGCAAAGGAGAACGATCAAGCAGAGAGTAGAATTTAGGCTAATTTTTAGTTTGAAACTTAGGTTTTTTATTTTCTTTCATATAATTTTTATTTTCTTTATGTAACTGTGAAGAGAGGATACTTTCATGGAGGAATGAGACCAAGTTTGTACTGAAGGTGACACCGGTATAAGTGATCTTTTCTTCCATTGTTATTTGAATCGAATTGAAGTTTCTTTTTCTTCAAAAAAATAAAAAATAAAAATAATTACTTACCTCTTCGACCCCTGCTTACCTTTGACCCGTATCGACGATGTACCTTTACTTGAAGGCGAGCAAAGTACGACAAATAGGATCTTGGCCATTCCCCAATTACACTATGAATTGAAGGGGCATGCTACACTATCATAGAAATGAATATCCATCACCATAAGCCATCAAAGACACTTGCAAGGGCAAGGCAACTTTGAGGCTATCAGTTTCATTTGGATCCACAAACACAAAAGAGGGAAGTAAACGAAAACAAGAGTAAAGAAGAAATAGAAATTTTGATTCGATTCAAATAACAATGGAAGAAAAGATCACTTATACTGGTGTCACATTCAGTACAAGCTTGCTCTCATTCCTCTATGAAAGTATCTTCTTCTCTCAGTTACATAAAGAAAATAAAAATTACATGAAAGAAAATAAAAAATATAAGTTACAAACTACAAATTAGCCTAAATTCTACTCTTTGCTTGATCGTTCTCCTTTGCCTTTGAGATTGCAGGTATTTATAGGATAAATGCAGAGGTTAGAGGAGTATGAAGATAGTGAAAGCTGAATATTTCTGAATTTGAATCCTCCATTATCTCCAAACTTAATTTGATGTGAATATTCAGTTCTGATCTGCATTTTGTTGGCGTGTTGATTGCTGAATACAACTTATCAATTGACAGAATTTGAAATAGTGATCAACTTAAGCGTTGTAGCCCTTTAGGTCTTCTTTCTGGATCATCTTGAATCATTAGATTTGAATTTCGAAAGCCAAAGTTATGATTCAAATACTAAAATGTATCCAGTCAGAATCTGAGTCAAGTTTGCTTCATCTCATCCGTTGATCTTCTCTCTATCCGTTTATCCCTTCGGATTTGGACTCTGTATTTGACGTTATCCTCAGTTAATCTTTTGATTTAACCACTTGATTCACTAAAAATTGAATTTAACCAATTGGATTTGGGATCATCCTCCTCTAACCAAATAGATCTAGTTAAATTTAAATTTAACTGATATTTATTTGATTTTATCCTCTTTCTCCCCATGATTATCTTCTGCATAATGCACATTTAAGACAAGAATTTAGCATATTTATTACATGATAAATGTAGAAATGTAATAAAAAATAATGTAGTAAATGTGTGCAATCACACCCCCACACCTATCTTTTGCTCGTCCTCGAGCAAAACATCAAAATTTAAACCTAAGAAATTATTAGACCACTTTCGTAGGTCACGCGATTGCACTGAGTATGTGCAATAGGCCGTCAAACCTCTAGGTTATCCCTAGAGGACGAGTTTTATCTCGTGAGGGTTTTCAGTGGATTACACCCACAAAATCCATAAAGAAAGAGAAAAAATGTTAGTATTTTGAAAACACATTTGGAAAGAAAAAAATATTTAAAATATTATTGTAAGATTTAAGTAATCTATAAGTTATAAAAAAACTGAAATTTTCATTCGTAAACTTAGTTTCTATTCAAAAATTTGTTATCAATCAAAGGAAGGAGTCAACTTGTACTTCTCATCTAGTCTATTACTTTACCCTAAATCATATGCGCCTTCGTGACCGTGAAGTTTTGACTAAGGGTTCTTTAACTCTAACTCTTATGTCTTATTTATTTTTTTTTATATTTGGTGGTAATATTCTTAAGTTTTATTAGGCTTTCTAATCTGCCCATGTAACGAGCCTTTAATCGGCGACTCCTAAACTAAACGGTCTTAGGGCACCGGGTGAGAAGACACCCCAAGGACTTAAGGACTCGAGCAAATAAGGCCACAAAACTAAGAATTTTATTATATAAATCGCCTTTAGGCGTGAATAATTATGCTTTATGAGGCACAAATACCCAGCTTAATCAGAGGATTTATATATATATTTTATTATTATTTTTTTCTTTTTCTTTTTTTAAAAATAAGGCATAAGAATTTTTATTTTTGAACCCTAAGTGTTTAAGTGTATAAAGCATGCATATTTCATCAGGATAAAAATCAAGATTAAATTACTTTCACAAATTTTCTTCCTAACCTTAGAAATCAAACAAATAATCTTATTTTGATCAAGTATAAGAAATCCTAATTTTGATTTTCCTATTACTTAAAATTGACTTAATTTCTTGCAAAAATTATGTCAAAATATTATTTCTATTTTCAAAAAGTTTTTAAAAGTAAAGAAAATGTTAATTTTTTTCTCTCTTTTTTAATAAAAAGGAAAACCTAAGTTATGTTAGAACCCTCCCCACACCTATCTCATGCATTGTCCTTAATGTATGAATTAATGCATAGATACATGACAAAGAAGAAAGGGAAGGAAAATATTACCTTAAGGTGGTGGTTCCGGTGGTGGTCTGATTGGTCCATGAAATGCGGCCCAATCGAATTTACGTGGAGTTCGGAGGAACCCATCAGAAACGTCTCTAATATAACCTACTAGACTGATGTATATATAAATGATCTTTATTAAGAATTTTACCCCATCTAATTGTCGGCCCGAAGGCCTTCCTCTCTAGTTTTGATGATGATTAACTCATGTAGTTATGTTTACTAATTATCTTGTGATTTTAGTTACAGATCATTGATCAAGATATTAGTTGGTGATTGCTTCAAAAAGAGGAGTTTGGAAGCCTTCACTTGGTGATTCCCGTGCCCGAGCATCAAGATCATGCCTTTGCACTCGGTGGATCACGTTTGGGATCGAGTCGGCTTGAAGATTGAAGATCGTCAAGAAGACTTAGGTATCCTAGTCTAGTTTAGTGTGTTTTAGATCCATTTGTAAAGCTTAGTATAGTTGATATGCTCAAGTGCACAACACACACGTTTTATGGTTTTCGGTTTTTAGTTTAACCGATATTTGTTTTCATGAATAGTTGATCAAAACAAGTTTACATGGTTTATATGTATAATAGATGTATTCTAGTTATACATGCATGCTTAAACTTCTTATACAAACTTATTTTGACTATCCTATTCATGTATTGAAAAATCAAAGTTTGATAAAATACATGTTTGGTTTTTTGGTAAAAATGTTAAGACAAAAATAGTTTCATATGCTTGATATTTGAGCTAAAATATTTATCACATGTTTACATATCAATGCAAAAAGATAAAACTATTTTTGGGTATTTTTACAAGAGATAAAAGAATTTTTAGAAATATTTTTAACATGTGTTTCTGTCCCAGATTTATGGCTGACAGGCCAGGTCGGCCGACCGCACGGGTCGACCGCACCAAAGGCCGGTCGACCCTTGCGGTCGACCGACGTGCACAGGCTTGTGCACGTTTGGCAGTCACAGGGACGGTCGGCCGGGCGGCCGACCGGACCAGAGAGCTTTGTTCTCTGTATCTGGGCGGTCGGCCGTGCGGTCGACCGGGTTTGCCCAACGGTCATATTTCTGACTGTTGGCCCGGCCGACCGGTAGCCTGTCAGGCTGCCAGATCAGCCTAACGGCTAGTTTTGTTTTGGGGCTATAAATACCCCATTGCTTAGGGTTTTTATCCAAGTTTTCATGAGCTAAAATTTCTCTCTATTCTTGGTGTTTAAAGAAGTTTTCAAAAGAGTTTTAGTGTCAAAAAGATTCATTTATTTGTTTTTAAAGTATTTTGTTATTTTCAAAGAAAACAAGTTTTTGGGAATTGATTTCTTGTTCTTCATTTCTATATCAATTTGGTATTTTCCTAAGAGATTTTCTTTGATCAAAACACTTTGTTTTTCCACACTTGAGCTATATCTTCTATCCTATTCTATAGGATCTTTGTTTTGTGGAAAAGAGAGATTGTTTGTGGTTGAAAGAAACAACTTGTTGTAAACACCCTTGCTCTGTTGTATCCCTCTTTGGTAGAGGTTGATCGGGTGATTGGTTTGCTCCCTCTTTGGTAGAGGGTGAGATTGTGGTTTGCTCCCTCTAGTGAGAGGTAGAGTTGGTTTGTATATCCCTCTTCGGTAGAGGTGTTTGTTGGTTGTTGTTTGGCTACGGGCCTACCCCTCGGTTGTGAGGCGGTGTTTGAGAGAGGAGTTCGGTACTCCTAGTGTTGTAACAAATCCTCCTCGGTGGAGGTCCCTCGGTGCGAGATAGTGGATTGGAAATCCTTCACGGTGGTGAAGGCGGGGATGTAGAGCTAGGGGCTCGAACCTCAAAACATATCTTGTTGTTAGCGTTTGATCCATTGTCTCTCAACTCTCTCTCTTTACATTTGTGCAAAGCATCATTCATATCATCATATCATATTTGCTTGTGTTGTGCCTTGCATTATTTCATATTGCTTATCATCCTTATATGTTTAGCTTGTTTGTGTGTGCCTCACTTGTACTTAACCACAAGAGCTTCATATAGCACCTCAACCCATATCTAGGGGAATCAAGAGGAGTTAGTCCAGAGCCCTTCACGGGGAATTCGGCTACACTTGTTGGTTGTATTAAGTGTTTGTGCAAAATTGTTTTAAGCTTCCGCATTTAGCGCACTTAGTTTCTAGATTAGCATTATCACCTATTCACCCCCCTCTAGGTGATTGACAATTGGTATCAGAGCCTACGCTCCTGATACTTAGGCTTAACATCCTAAGAGTGAGATCCTTTGTTTGCTAATCTGTTTGCTTGCACACATATAGTTTGGACCCATGGACTTCATGACCCCACCTATATTTGACCCTTCCAACATTCTTGTTTGGAAGACTAGGATGTCCATTTACCTACAAACCCTAGGACATAAAGTTTACCTTGCCATTACTAAGGAATCCTACCTTAGTGATAGCAAGCATATAGGGGCCAATGCACCAGCCCTTGAGGCCATTAGAAGCACGCTTTAAAAAGAATATCTTATGCATGTTTCAAATCTTGATTCCGCCTTTGCAGTGTGGAACAAGTTGACAACCATCATCACCTCCGAGCTTCAAATGCCAATCCAAGAAGAAGAGGAATCTAGTGGAGATGAATCCGAGCCACAACAATGCTATATGATCCAGGGAATGACTCCCTTGAGGTACAATCGGAAACTCAACTAGATAGTTTTGATGCTAGTTCTTCATGTGATGATTATGATTCCCATGCCTTAAATGAAGAACTTTCCATTGTTTGCGAAAAATTATTGAAAAATATAATTTTTGAAAAAGAAAAGTCTAGGGATTGAAAAAGAAATAAAAGTTTACATTCTAGACTTAACAATATTTTGCAAGAGAAGGTTGAGGTCTATAATGAAAGGGATTCATTGAGATCTCAATTAGAACTTGCACTTAAAGAAAATAAATTTTTGAAAAATAAAAATGATTGTGAAACAATTTTGAAGAAAAATGAAAACTTGTCTTCAAAATTGATTTTGTTTTAAAAGAAAATAATTCTTTGAAAAATAAAATAATTTCTATTTCAAATGATTTAAATGTTTATTTAAAGAAAAATGAGTTCTTGCAAAATAAGATTGATTCTCATGTTTGCCATGCTAGGGTAGTTCCATCTAGATCACCTATTGCATGTGCCACCTCTTCTTTAATTGAAAAAAGATATATCTATGCTTAAGAAGAGTGTTGATTGTTTGGGCTCCACTTTGAGCCAATGTGTTGTTGGGCATACACGATTGGAATCTTTGTTTCGAAAGAAACAAGTTCCATCTTTTCATGCACACCCTCCACGGCATACACATGCTTCTCACGGACACCATAACACGATGTATGCTCATGTGTACACTTGTACACATTGTGGACGTAAGGGCCACCTTGCTAAATTTTGCTATGATCGTATACATATTTCTAATTTAGCAAAGAAGTTTGTTTGGGTTAGGAATGATACTAACCCCCATGGACCCAATAAGATATGGGTACCAAAGATCACCCCTTTTATGTTTGATGTAGGAGTGGTCTCTCACATGACGTGAGAGTAGCGGTACCTTGGAGTGGATGCGTTCCGTACTTAAAGGAAACATTTTGGAAGCATCACTTTCAAGGGAAGGTTTGGTGGAGAGGACCACCATGTTTTGGAGACAAGGAAAGTTGCCTTCTAGGTTTTGGTAACGATTCCTAACTCCTAATTATTGTTTACATGCTTTTCATATTCATTATTTATAGCATGTTTTATTGTTTTGAGATTATTATGAAAATGCCATGATTATTAGACCATTGACATGCATGTATAGCCTTTGAGACACCCATGTTTAATATGGATCATTATTTTGTGTTCTCATCGTTTGTTTAGCTATCATGTTTATCATAGCTCTAATAACATGTGGATTTACATAATAATCATGTTTATGTTTATCATGTTGATTTTTATCTTGTTTGATGCTTCGTGATTTGAATATATGTTTAAATGTTAGTTTTCATTAAGACTAGATATATATTTGTACATATAGTGGGTCACAAATAAATCTATATATGTTTGAGCTTGAATGCTTATTTTAACCCATTAGATGTGCTAGTATAGTCTAGTTTTGATGATCCATGCATTTTAAACTTGTATTCCTATTTTTGGATTTGTTTTATGAGTTTTCATTTCATGTATATGTCTATTTTTTTGCCAAACTTTAAGATATACATGTATACCACTTGAGTCATTTGCTTTTCATGCAAATTATACATATGGACTCAATTGTGCTTAGGGATATGTATGTATACTTTTTGTGTTGACAAATCATACATATACCTTGAAATGAAATTTATTTTAATGAAAAATTTAGATTTTCATGTTTCCATGTGTTTATGTTTAACTTCATGTATATGTCCATTTTATCCAAACTATTGTTTATACATATACATCCTTTTGAGCCACGTGCCTTCATGCATATATCTTTGTGGACTCATTGTGTTTGGATATGTATGTATACTTTAGTTTGTATAGGACATACATATACCTTGAAGATTAAATAGTTTTGATGTTTTTCATGTTTTCTTGTTTTCAAGGAATATTGAGCTTATTGACCATCTTTTATGATTATGATCTTCACATTGTATTTGTACACTCACATTTATTGTTTACTCATGTGTTTGTTTTCATGAGTCATATTTATGCTTAATTGATTATGAGTGTTGACTATTTTGTGGATTCATGTTTCATGAAAAATAATTTTGTTTTATTCCTTACTTGAAGGATTTCGTACTAGTTTACAAATTTTTTCATATAACTAGTTACGGTATTCTTCATATGGTAGAGTTTTCAAACACACTTTATTTTTCAAATCTTTTTTTTTGAAAACCCCTACCATCCACGGGCGGATGGATAGGCGATCATGCTCATGTATGCTTTATATTGAAAATCATTTTAAACTTGAACATAATTGGGAGGATAGTTAAATGATGTATACACTTGACCATTATTGTTGTTTCAATTGGTATCATTGAAATTCTTTCAATTGGTATCAATTTTGACCTTTCTTGTATACTCATATATGTTTGTATGTATGTATGTATGTTTTTCAATTTCAAGAATATCAATTTCAATTGGTATCTACTTTTCATACATTTATATGTTTTATTTATGCTTATTATATCCCTATATCTTTAAGCACAAATTTTGTTTATGCTAGAGCTTGAGTTTCAACTTTGTTTCAATTGATTTAGCTTTCAATTTGTATCTTAATTCGAGCCTACGCATTATTAGTATTTCATAAAGGGGGAGAAAATTTGATTTTGTATTTCAATTGGTATTTTGTTCCCTCACTTTATGATAGAAAATAATAATTTCAATTGATATCATATGTTTAAAATGATCAATTATTTCAATTGGTATCAAGATGTTTTCATTTTTAAATTGGTATCAAGAAGCACTTCATTGACATATTTTTTAATTGGTATCATATTTAATGTCACCCCTTATTGATTTTGTTTTTGTTTTAGACAAAAAGGGGTCAAAACAATAAAAACAATGTTCTCTTTTTTAATTTTTTATTGTTTTTATTAACCCTTTGTTGATTCATTGTTTCGAACAAAAAGGGGGAGAAAATTTATTGATTTGATTTTGCTTTTAACCCTTTATTGATGATTGTTTCTTTGTATTAAAAAGGGAGAAAATTTTGTTTTGTTTTAATTGTTTACCCCTTTGTTGATGATTGACAAAAAGGGGGAGAATTATTTGAGAGTTTAACATGCATTATATAAAACTCAACTCAAAATCTTTCTCAAATAGAGAAGATGTTTTTAATATGCATGATTGGAACATATTTTATATATGCATATTTATGTTTTGCATATATTATGTTTATTTTAGTTTAATTTTAATTGGTATCTAGAGCATGTTTTGTTTTTGAACATTTCATTGGTATCTAGAGCCTTTTTATTGTTTATGCATAATTATGCATTGTCATTCATTGCATATTTATTGTTTATTTGTTTATGCGTGAGTTAAGGGGGAGCTTCTTTGAAGCTTAACTTTAATCCATGCATATATAACTCCATGAGTTTTGTCATCATCAAAAGGGGGAGATTGTTGGCCCGAAGGCCTTCCTCTCTAGTTTTGATGATGATTAACTCATGTAGTTATGTTTACTAATTATCTTGTGATTTTAGTTACAGATCATTGATCAAGATATTGAAAATCACCTAGAGGGGGGGTAAATAGGTGATAATGCTAATCAATGCACAATTTAAAAATATGATGCAACAATCGCCCAAAACAAGACTAAGAGCCGAATGCCCCGTAAAGGGTTCTGAACTCCTTCCTCCTGATTCCTCTTGAAATGAGTTAGAGGTGCGCAATGCAACCTTGTTGTATGGGACTATGATTGACAAGATGAATGAAAACAAATGAATATTGCAATGAAGATTGAGAGCAAGTAATAAGAGCAATGAAAGTAAAGCAAGAAGTAAGAGCAAGTAAACCAAACGCAAACACCGAGAATTTTTCCGAGGTTCGAGCACCCAGCTCTACGTCCCCGCCTTCCCCAGAAGGATTTCTAACCACTATAACTTCACAAAGATGTTACAAATATACCGGAGTTCCCAACTCCACAATCACAAGTACAAGTTTTCTCTTGGTAGTCAAAAGACCACAAACTCTCTTTTGCAAAACTCTCTTCCCTTACAATAATCCTTGTAGAACAATGAGTAGGAGTGAAGCTCTTGTGAGGAAGGAGAAAAGAAAAAGAAATCAGAGAGTTCTTGAAAACACTTCAGAAAATGAGAGAGAATTTCAGCACAAAACCAAGAAACCAAACTCTTTTGAATGCCTTTAACTTTTGAAATTTTTGCAAATTTTTCTAGTAGTGAACTTCTCCCTAAACACCCCTATTTATAGTAGAGGGATAGGGTTTAAAGATAAAACTCACTTAAGGTCAATTAGAAAGTATTAGGATCAGTAAATATCATTTAAACCCTTTTTAGAGAGAAAAAGACAAAAATTAAACAGCTCAGAAAACTAGTCGTTACTGTTCAAACGGCTCTCTCGGTCGACCGGTCGGTCGACCGAAGTACAAAAAATAAGAGCCGTTGCCGGCTCGGTCGACCGCCGGGTCAACCGAAAAATACAGAGAGCTAAGTCTTACAGTCAGGCAGGTTTCGGTCGACCACCCGGTCGACCGTGAAACGTGCACACGGATACGCACTGCTGCCAGAATCTCGGTTGACTGGGACGGTCGACCGACTTGACCTGACACAGGGTCGGTCGGCCGGTCGGTCGGCCGGCTCAGGTCAAAAGTCAAAACATAAATAGATTTTTGAGGGGATTTAAAATAAAACAAAGTAGTTTTGAATAGAGATTTATATAAAACATAAAAATGAGTTTGTAGGCAGAAGATTGTATACAAAAATATTTTGTACATATTATAGGAAATATTTTTGGAAATAAGATGTGTGCAAAAACGTGTGTGATAGAGCTTCAAACCTATTCACTATTCTTTAACAAAAGTATAAAACTAGAAACAATCTAATGAATTATCTTGAGCAATCTTGAAGTCTTGAGCCATGCAATGCCTTGCTAGAGCCTTCTCTTCTATGTTCCTTCCTTGATCTGCAAAACGCCTTCTTTGCTTCATGAACCTAGAAGTTCTTGCAATAGCTAAGCAATAGCCTTCAGATATGGTACTAACCTGAAACTTATCTTAAACAAACTAATTAGTACCAAATAGCTCTTATTTGTTTTGTTATCATCAAAACTCTAAACAAATGGAGAGTGTAACCTTTTGGGCCAACAATCTCCCCTTTTTGATGATGACAAAACAAATAGGCTATAAATAAAAATATAGGGGAGGAGAAAGCTCCCCCTCAAATTATGCTATATTAAACAAAGAAAAACAATGTAATTTGTAATTTGCAAGTAAACATCATGAAACCATAAACACCATGAGATATAAAACACTTGCAAAACACTTAAACTCAAATTACAAGAATTCATGAAAACACATCAAAAACTAAAAACATATATAAACTCATATGGAACCAAAACTATATGAACTTCATATTTCCATACATAAACTCATTCTCCCCTTTTTGTCATACATCAAAAAGGGTCAAGAAAACATTGTTATTCAATAATACAAACATTAAGTTCACCACATATGAAAGAAAATCTAGCAAAATCAAGTGGTTTAGTGAAAATATCGGCAAGTTGCAAATCCGTAGAAACATAATCAGTATCTATATCTCCTTTCTCAAAATGATCTCTAAGAAAGTGATATCTAATCTCAATGTGCTTGGTCATACTATGTTGATTTGCATTCTTAGTCATATGTATAGTACTAGTATTATCACAAAATATTTTTATATGCTTATAATGCAAATCATAATCAAGGAGAGTATGTTTCATCCAAAGGACTTGTGCACAACAAGCCCCCGCGGCAACATACTCCGCCTCGGCGGTTGAGAGAGCTACGGAATTTTGTTTCCTAGAGGACCATGAAACAAGACAATTACCAAGAAATTGACATGTCCCACTAGTACTCTTTCTATCTACTCTACAACCCGCATAGTCGGCATCCGAATAACTCGTCATTGAGAAATCTCCGGTTTTCGGATACCATAGACCCATTCCAATCGTTCCCTTAATATAACGAATAATGCGTTTTACCGCAATAAGATGGGACTCTTTGGGACACGATTGAAATCTAGCACAAAGACACACACTAAACATTATGTCCGGCCTACTTGCCGTCAAATACAAAAGACTATCTATCATGCTTCTATACAATTTAATATCAACATTTTTACCTTGGTCATCCTTATCAAGCTTGGTTGTAGTTGCCATGGGAGTGTTGCAAACTTTAGAGTCTTCAAGTCCAAACTTCTTTACGAGTTCCTTTGCGTACTTGGCTTGACATATGAAGTTCCCATCTTGCAATTGCTTGATTTGGAGTCCAAGAAAGAAATTCAATTCACCCATGGAAGACATTTCAAACTCACATTGCATAACCTTTTCAAACTCCTTGCATAAAACTCATTAGAAGATCCAAAAATTATATCATCAACATAAATTTGCACAATTAAAATGTCACTATCAACATGCTTAGTGAATAGTGTTGTGTCTACTTTGCCTTTAACAAAATCATTTGAAATGAGAAAACTAGAAAGCCTTTCATACCAAGCTCTAGGAGCTTGTTTCAATCCATACAAAGCTTTATCAAGTTTAAAAACAAAATTTGGATGAACATGATCAATAAAACTGGGAGGTTGTTCAACATAAACTTCTTCATTAATAAAACCATTCAAAAATGCACTTTTCACATCCATTTGAAAAAGTTTAAATTTTTTGAAAGATGCAAAAGCTAGTGTCATCCGTATGGCTTCAAGTCGTGCTACGGGTGCAAAGGTCTCCTCAAAGTCAATTCCCTCAACTTGAGTGTAACCTTGGGCCAGTAACCTAGCCTTATTCCTAATCACATTTTCGGATTCATCCATCTTATTCCTGAAGATCCACTTAGTACCAATTATTGGTCTATCGTGGGGCCTAGGAATAAGGTGCCAAACTTAGTTGCGCTCAAATTGATTGAGTTCCTCTTGCATGGCTAGCAACCAATATGAGTCCGCCTCGGCTTCGAGGATGCTTTTGGGTTCAAAATGAGAAATGAAAGCAAAATTACCACATAAGTCATGGAGTTTGGAGCGAGTTGTTACCCCTTTAGATGCATCACCTAAGATGAACTCCTTGGGATGATTTGTAGCATATTTCCAAGCTTTAGGAAGCAGATGAGAGCTTTCCTCTTTATCCTCTTGAACATCACCAATGGATTCTTGCTTTTCTTCTTGAGCGGGTGAGTCCTTCAAGGATAGTCTCTCCATGTCTTCACCTAATGGGTCAATCTCTACAATATTCTCAACAACCACATTAGATTCTTCAAATTTAACATGCATGGATTCTTCAATGGTAATGGAAGATCTATTGAATACTCTATAAGCTTTACTAGTAGTAGAGTATCCAACAAAGATAGCTTCATAAGCCTTAGCATCAAATTTACCCAAGTTATCTTTAGTATTCAAAACAAAACACTTGCATCCAAAACTTTGAAATATGCAACATTAGGTTTTCTAGAATGATACATTTCAAAAGATGTTTTGGAAGAATTTTTACACAAATAAATACGATTTGAAATATAGCATGCGGTGTTTACGGCCTCGGCCCATAAATATTGAGGGAGGTCATATTCACTTATCATGGTCCTAGTCATCTCTTGAAGTGTTCTATTTTTTCCTTTCTACAACTCCATTTTGTTGTGGAGTTCTAGGACATGACATTTCATGCTTGATTCCCCTTTCATCACAATAAGTCATGAAGAGTTGGTTAACAAACTCACCACCTCTATCACTCCTTATTCTCAAAATCGAAAAACCTTTTTCTTTTTCAACCCTTTTTCGAAAAACTTTGAAATGAGAAAAAGTTTGATTTTTGTGTTCTAAAAAGAAAACCCAAGTGAAACAGGAAAAATCATCAACTAAAACAAATGCAAATCTACTACAATTTAAGCTCTTAGTTTTAGTTGGTCCAAAAAGATCCATATGAATTAATTCTAATGGCCTAGTTGACATGATATCCTTGATTGGTTTGAAGGAAGACTTGGTTTGTTTCCCAAGTTGGCACGCACCACAAATGCGGTCTTTCTCAAACTTCAAGCAAGGTATACCCTTCACCAATTCCTTAGAATTAATCCTAAAAAGATGGTCAAAAGATGCATGTCCTAATCTTCTATGCCAAAGCCAGAATTCTCATCAAAAGCATTCAAGCATTTAGTAGAACAATCTAAATTAAGCATGTCAATGATATAAACATTATTGTCACAAAAACCGGTGAGAATACAATCATTGGTTTTAACATCAAAAATCTTGCAAGAAGAATCATCAAAAACAACTTTAAGTCCACGGTCACAAAGTTGACTAATACTAAGTAAGTTATGTTTCAAACCATCAACAAGAGTTACATTTTCTATAATAGGAGATGCACCAATTTGAATGTTACCTATACCGATGATAGTTCCCTTGGAGTCATCCCCGAAGGTGACGGTGCCACCTTCCATGTACCTTGATAGGGTTGTAAAGTTATTGATGTCCCATGTCATGTGTCTTGAACAACCACTATCAAGGTACCACCGCTCCTTACGTCTTGGAGTCTTGGTGTGTACCTACATCAAATAATTTAGGACTTGATTTTGGTACCCACATTTTCTTGGGTCCTAAAGAGTTAGTGCTATGAACCCAAACAAGATTATTTGATCTATTTACTTGGTCATAACAAAACTTAGCCAAATGTCCATTTTTACCACAATAAGTACATCTATACACTCTACCATATCTAAAAGCATAGTGAGTGTGAGACTTGTGAGCATGTGTGGATTTAGCATGAGTGTGGTGTGAAGTGTGAGCATGAGGAATCTTAACATGAGAATCTTTAGCATGAGAGGTGTGCTTTTTAGAAAACATTTCTTCAATTTTCTTAGTGTTAAAAGCACAATCCTTCAAAACCTTTTCAAAGTCAACAATTTTAGTTTTTAGAGAAGAAATTTCTTTTTCATCAATCTTAGGAAATTTTGCTTTACATGCAACTTTGTAAGCACTAAATTCATTTTGAGTAGAAATGAGATTGGAGGACATTTCATCTTTTTCTCTAGAAATAATAGCAAGTTGATTTTTAAGAAAAGCAACTTCCTTTTCTAATTTAGAGCATTCAATCTTTTTATTATCATAGGTTTCAGAGAGTTCAACAAAAGCATGTACAATAACTTCTTTACTTAATTCATCATCTTCATCAAGAGGTTGTGGGGTTACCTTTGGTGTGTTTGCCATGAAACACATGTTCGCCGTGTCCACCTCGTCTTCGGATTCACTTTCTGAATCCCATATGGCTTTGTAGGCTTTCTTTTCAACCGGCTTCTTTGGCTTGAAGGAGGAAGTCATCTTCTTCTTGAACTCCGGGCAATCCGCCATGATATGTCCGGGCTTTCGGCAATTGTAGCAAATAATTCTTCTCTCCTCTTTACCTTCAAATTTTCTTCGGAAGTTGAGCTTGTTCTTCCGGTATATCCTTTTGACATTTCGCACAAGAAGGGAGAGCTCCTCATCTTCTTCTTCATCTTCTTCATCGTCCTCAAGAGTGGATGAAGACTTGAAGGCTATGGACTTCTTCTTTAGCGGAGCGGCCTCTTCTCTTGCCTTCTTTTCCATCTCATGGGTTTTTAAGTTCCCAATGAGACTAATGAGGTCCATTTCATCCTTGTCGTTCAATTCTTTCAAGGTGGTGGCCTTTATCTCCCATGATGAAGGAAGAGCCCGAATCACTTTTCGCACCTTTTGGTCATTGGAGATATCATCACCTAAAGAGGAAAGAGCATTGGTGATTTTAGTAAACCTTGTAATCATGCAATCAATGGTTTCATCATCATCATCATTTTAAAGATTCATATTGGGACCTTAAGAGATCTATCTTAGCTCTCTTAACTTGTGAAGTCCCCTCGTGTGTAACCAACAAATGTTGCCAAATCTCATAGGCGGATTGGCAATGTATTACCCGTGTAAGGTCGTCCTCATTCAAGGCGGTTAGAAGGAAATTTGGGCCTTGGAGTTAGCCTCATATTCTCTAAAGGTAAAGTCGGTCCATGTGCTCTCATCACTATCGGGTACTACATAGGGTTTTGTCAAGGATTTAGCTACTAAGCTACCTAAAGATTGCAAAAGATAGTCATCCTAACCTTCCAAATAGGGAAATTAAGTCCATCAAATTTAGGAGGGGTTTTTGATGTTATCGGCCATGTTTACTAGTGAATGAATGGATGAATGCAAATGTTTGATTAGCAAATTTTAAGGATCTCTCTAAGGATGTTAAGCCAAACCTAGAGTCCAAGCTCTGATACCAATTGAAAATCACCTAGAGGGGGGAATAGGTGATAATGCTAATCAATGCACAATTTAAAAATATGATGCAACAATCGCCCAAACAAGACTAAGAGCCGAATGCCCTATAAAGGAGTTCAGAACCCTTTACGGGGCATTCGGCTCTTAGTCTTTTTTGGGCGATTGTTGCATCATATTTTTAAATTGTGCATTGATTAGCATTATCACCTATTCACCCCCCTCTAGGTGATTTTCAGATATTAGTTGGTGATTGCTTCAAAAAGAGGAGTTTGGAAGCCTTCACTTGGTGATTCCCGTTCCGAGCATCAAGATCATACCTTTGCACTCGGTGGATCACGTTTGGGATCGAGTCGGCTTGAAGATTGAAGATCGTCAAGAAGACTTAGGTATCCTAGTCTAGTTTAGTGTGTTTTAGATTCATTTGTAAAGCTTAGTATAGTTGATATGCTCAAGTGCACAACACACACGTTTTATGATTTTCGGTTTTTAGTTTAACCGATATTTGTTTTCATGAATAGTTGATCAAAATAAGTTTACATGGTTTATATGTATAATAGATGTATTCTAGTTATACATGCATGCTTAAACTTCTTATACAAACTTATTTTGACTATCCTATCATGTATTGAAAAATCAAAGTTTGATAAAATACATGTTTTGGTTTTTTGGTAAAAATGTTAAGACAAAAAGTTTCATATGCTTGATATTTGAGCTAAAATATTTATCACATGTTTACATATCAATGCAAAAAGATAAAACTATTTTGGGTATTTTTACAAGAGATAAAAAATTTTTAGAAATATTTTTAACATGCGTTTCTGTCCCAGATTTATGGCTGACAGGCCAGGTCGGCCGACCGCACGGGTCGACAGCACCAAAGGCCGGTCGACCCTTGAGGTCGACCGACGTGCACAGGCTTGTGCACGTTTGGCAGTCATAGGGACGGTCGGCCGGGCGGCCGACCGACCAGAGAGCTTTGCTCTCTGTATCTGGGCGGTCGGCCGTGCGGTCGACCGGGTTTGCCCAACAGTCATATTTCTGACCGTTGGCGGTCGGCCGGGCCGGCCGACCGGTAGGCTGTCAGGTTGCCAGATCAGCCTAACGGCTAGTTTTATTTTGGGCTATAAATACCCCATTGCTTGGTGTTTTTAACCAAGTTTTCATGAGCTAAAATTTCTCTCTATTCTTGGTGTTTAAAAGAAGTTTTCAAGAGAGTTTTAGTGCCAAAAAAATTCATTTATTTGTTTTTAAAGTGTTTTGTTTATTTTCAAAGAAAACAAGTTTTTGGGAATTGATTTCTTGTTCTTCATTTCTATATCAATTTGGTATTTTCCCAAGAGATTTTCTTTGATCAAACACTTTTTTTTTCCACACTTGAGCTATATCTTCTATCCTATTCTATAGGATCTTTGTTTTGTGGGAAAAAGAGATTGTTTGTGGTTGAAAGAAACCACTTGTTGTAACACCCTTGCTTTGTTGTATCCCTCTTTGGTAGAGGTTGATCGGGTGATTGGTTTGCTCCCTCTTTGGTAGAGGTTTAGATTATGGTTTGCTCCCTCTAGTGAGAGGTAGAGTTGATTTGTATATCCCTCTTCGGTAGAGGTGTTTGCTGGTTGTTGTTTGGCTATGGGCCTACCCCTCGGTTGTAAGGCGGTGTTTGAGAGAGGAGTTCGGTACTCCTAGTGTTGTAATAAATCCTCCTCGGTGGAGGTTCCCTCGGTGGGAGATAGTGGATTGGAAATCCTTCACGGTGGTGAAGGCGGGGATGTAGAGCTAGGGACTCGAACCTCGAAACATATCTTGTTGTTAGCGTTTGATCCATTGTCTCTCAACTCTCTCTTTACATTTGTGCAAAGCATCATTCATATCATCATATCATATTTGCTCGTGTTGTGCCTTACATTATTTCATATTGCTTATCATCCTTATATGCTTGGCTTGTTTGTGTGTGCCTCACTTGTACTTAACCACAAGAGCTTCATATAGCACCTCAACCCATATCTAGGGGAATCAAGAGGTTAGTCCAGAGCCCTTCACGGGGAATTCGGCTACACTTGTTGTTGTATTAAGTGTTTGTGCAAAATTGTTTTAAGCTTCCGCATTTAGCGCACTTAGTTTCTAGATTAGCATTATCACCTATTCACCCCCTCTAGGTGATTTACACTAATTTCCAATTTCACAAATAATTTCGGAGTCAATTTTATCAACACCCTTGTCCCAAAATGGAGTGTGAAAAGATGGAATGATTGACTTGGACTAAGAAAGTACGGGAACTAATACCGACTCAGGAAAGTGATTTAAGTCAAGTAAAGGTTAAGGAGTCGAGATTAGTTTAGGAAGTGGGTCCAAATTAAGAAGCTGAAACTTAAGTCCACATTTATTTTCCCACAATGGAATGTGACTTAATAATTGTGATTCAAGTTCAAGAATAACAGGTGTAGGAATGAAAACTGACTCTAAAATATTACTCAAGTTGGGTAATAAAACAGGAGTCAATTTGATCAGGAATTTGAACTGGATCACAAATTTGAGAATCTAAGTCCATTTCTCATTAAGTTTCAATTTCATAAAAATGAGAACTTGCCAATTTGTCAATGAGACTTTCAAAAGTATGAAATTGGTCAAGTTCAATATGATGATCATAAAAGATGGCGATTCAATTTCATGATGAATTGGCACAGGATCCAATGTTGACTCGGGAAGAAGATTGAAATGAGGTGAAGACACCAGAGTCATTATTGAATCAGGAAGTAGAATTGAATATCAAGTTGAGGTTCAGAATCATATTCATTCTCAAGTTCAATTTCAGGAAAGGGATAACTTGCCAAACTGTCAATGTCATTTTCAAAATTTAGAGTTTGGGCAAGTTCAAATGGGTGTGCTGAAATGGAATCTTGTTTTCCAAAACGACATGATTCTTCGGCTCTAACAGAATGGTTAGTGACATCAGAAATGGTCAAACGGTGAGAATGGAGAGATTGGACCATTAGATCTATGTCATGATTACGAGCGATTTGAGCTTGAGTCATGGCTTCTAGCATCTTTTCATAGTCGATTGGTTTATCGTTTTGTTGCGAGTGGACTTGAAAAGATGAAGTTTTGTTTTGAAATTTGTAGTGAAATTGTGAGTCCGTCAGATTTTGTGATTGTTGCTTGGACTCACGCATACTCATTTCAAGATTGATGGTTTTCTATTTTGAACTAGTGGAACTGAGTAAGAATCTTGGAAATATTGTGGACAAGGTTGATAAGAAGGACAAGTTGGTTGAAAATTAGACTTGGGGGAGGTGAATCCCCATTGACTCTGTGAAGAGTTGAAATTATTTTAAAATTATGGTCATAAGATTTGGGGCATGGGTTATATCATTTCGGATAAGACCAATCCTGCACACTTGGTTGGTTAAAGTTATGATATGCCGGGTTGGTAATATCTGAAAAAAAGGTTGGGTTGTAATATGGATTACCATTAAAATTGAAAAAATTGTTGTTATAAGCCATATCACACAAGAAATATCAAACACAAACAAAAAAAATAAACAAATAAGCAAACAAAGAAAAGAAAAAAATCTAACCTAAGTTAGGGTAAACCTTAGACCTAGACGACTCCTAACTGGTTAACGGGGGGTATATTGCCGAATCTGACCACAAGTTAATCGTCAGGTAGGGGCAAGATTGGTGGGAGGTATCCGCGCAGAAGCGACTGCCCTAATTAAGCCAAACCACCAGCCTTCGGGGTTTCGCCCCTTAATCCCCACCTTAGTCACCGATTTGGCAAGAGTCAGATTCAAATCAACTTCCCCCTTAGGTCAGTCTCCTATTTGAGTATGAGATGTCCTTGGGCCAACGTCTACTCAGTTTTAGTTAGGCTTAAGTTAGTGAGTGAGGAGATTGTTGTTTTGCTCGAGGACGAGCAAAAGATAGGTGTGGGGGTGTGATTGCACACATTTATTGCATTATTTTTTATTACATTTCCACATTATCATATAATAAATCTACTAAATTTCTTATCTTAAATGTCTATTTTGCATAAGATAATCAAGGGGAGAAAGAGGATAAAATCAAATAAATATAAGTTAAATTCAGATTTAACTAGATCTATTTGGTTAAAGGAGGATGATCCCAAATCCAATTAGTTAAATTCAGTTTTGATGAATCAAGTGGTTAAATTTTAAGATCAACTAAGGATAACATCAAATACAAAGTCCAAATCCAAAGGCATAAATGGATGGAGAGAAGATCAACGGATGAGATGAAGCAAATTTGACTCAGATTCTGATTGGATACATTTTAGTATTTGAATAATAACTTTCGCTACCGAAATTCAAATCTAATGATTCAAGATAATCCAGAAAGAAAACTTAAAGAGATACAACTTTAAGGTTGATCATTATTTCTAATTCTATCATTTTATAAGTTATATTCAGCAATCAACCGCCAACAAGCTGCAGATCAGAACTGAATATCCACATTAGATCAAGTTTGGAAATAAGGGGAGGATTCAAATTTATAAATATTCGATTTTCGCTATCTTCATACTCCTCTAACCTCTGTATTTCTCCTATAAATACCTACAATCTCAAAGACAAAAAAGAACGACCAAGCAGAGAGTAGAATTTAGGCTATACTGTAGTTTGTAACTAAGATTTTTAGTTTTCTTTTATGTAATTTTTATTTTCTTTATGTAACTGAGAGGAGAGGAGACTTTCATGGAGGAATGAGAACAAGCTTGTACTGAGGGTTGAAAGATCACCTAGAGGGGGGGTGAATAGGTGATGGCTAATCTAATGGTCACTTATGAACAAATAATGCGGAATTAAAACTAAGTTGACCAATAAACTTCTTTTAATTGAACACTTATGTAAAACACAAGAGTGTTGCCGAATTCCCCTTGCGAGGCTCTGGACAAACTCCTCTAGATTCCCCTTGAATGGGTTGAGGTACCGCGTTGGCTCTCTTGATTGAATACTAGTGTTAATAACAATCCCAAACAAGTATAGCAATTATGAGCACAAAGGTATATCATGCATATAAGAGATAAAGACTATAAAGTAATGCAAGATATAAGTGAGACAAAAAGAGTAAGAGAGTAAGAGTGAGCAATCACAAACACAAAGGGTTTGTTTCGAGGTTCGAGCACACTTGCTCTACATCCCCGCCTTCGACACACGAAGGATTTCCACTATGCACGATCCAACCGGATCTCTCCTTGGTGCCGCAACACCTACAAGCCCTCGGACTCCCAAGTCCCTTACACACCACAAGCCCACCGGCTCGTCGAGGCCGCACCTCGTACAACAAGTCCGCACCCGAACTCAAAACACCGCGAGCACACTTGCCCGCTTCCTCAAATACAAAGAAAGATCTTGGTGATCTAAACACTTGATCACCTAACAAAATTCTCACTACAACACTCTCCTATAGGATAGATATAACTATGGATGCTCAAGTGTAGTGTGAGAAATCAAGGAAAGAACTTTGATGGAAAACTCAAGAAATCACAATAAACACTCTCTTGATAAAATCCCTTTTGATAGGAAATATTGGCACTCTATTTTGTGGAGAAAACTCTGCTAAAAGAATGGAAATAACTGGACAAAAGCTCTCCTAAAATCTTGGCTTCAAACAATGACAAAACCCTCTTTTATAGAGGCCAGAAAAATCTGACCGTTGGGCTCTGTCAGTACTGCCGGTCGACCGGTCCGGTCGACCGCCAACGGTCAAGAAATCCGACCGTTGGAGCCTCCGGTCGACCGGCCCGGTCGACCGCGCACCTGGAGCAGAGAATTACTTCTCTGTCGGTCGACCGGTGCGGTCGACCGGAATTTCCAGAGAGCAGACTCTCTGAAGCGGTCGACCGGCACGGTCGACCGTTCTCCAGTGCACACAGGCAGGCATGCACGTCCGGTCGACCGGGCCACTGTCAGTTCTGAAAAATCAGAACTGCCAGAACCTGAAATTTTGGGATTAAAGATTAGTCTTTTTGGCTTAATAAAAAATCCCATAAATACTTAGAAATTCTACAAAAAATAGTTTTATGATATAGAAACATGCTTGCACAAAATCAAGGCATGTTATTAAAGATTTGACTATTTTTTTTTTGTAACTTGGAAATATTGGCTCATAATAAAAACTGTTTTTCTAAAACAACATGTTTTTCCAAATTTTCATCAAATACAAAAACAAGATATACTTTAAAGCATAGTGTGTATGGATATGATCCACTACACAATCAAGATGAAATATCTAGTTTTTGACATAAAGCACTAAACTTGGTTTTGGATATAAGATATGTAAACTTGAAATACCAAGAACCAAATAGAATCTTGTCACAATGAAAATCTTTTCTTAACAAGAAAATCTTTTATGAAATGAAATTTTTATCATGAAAACAATTCTATCAAGAGTGTGTGTGTGATATGACTTGAGCAATCCACCAACTATTCTATCCTTTACATTTTAACTAAAACAAAAACAAAATCTTATACCTAGACACAAGTCTTCATCTTCTTGAAGTCTTCCCTTGAAGTCTTCTCATCTTCTTGATTTGGTCCACATGCAATCCACCGAGCTCATCTCTAGATGTGGTCTTGATGCATAGGCTCGTAAATCGACGGTGCTATCTTCCAACTTGACATTTTATCCTTTGTTGAAGCTCCACACCTACTAAGATCTTGATAAGGAATCTGTCACTAATTAAACACAAGATCATTAGTAAACATAACTTCATGAGTTGATCATCATCAAAACTAGGGTGATAGGCCTTTGGGCCAACAATCTCCCCTTTTTGATGATGACAAAACTCATGAAGTTATATATGCATGGATTAAAGTAAAGCTTCAAAGAAGCTCCCCCTTAACTCATGCATATCAAATAAATGATAAAGATATGACAATGAGGCACATGACATGTATGCAAATGAATGGAGATAACACAAAAACAAATCTTTTCTCCTATATTTGCAAACCAAAATATATATGCATAAATACAAATCTTATACAACCTTAAGTAAGGAAGACAATACTTCTCCTCCTTAAGTAAGGAAATCATGCATATATCACAAATACTTAATACTTCTCCCCCTTTTTGTCAATCATCAACAAAGGGTTCAAAGTAAAAGCAAATCAAAACAAAATTTTCTCCCCCTTTTTGTTAAAAAAACAAAAGAGCAAGAAGGGGTAATACAAAGTAGTCGATAAAGATTTATATGCTATATAAATTCATGAAGAGGAAGACGCTAAGTTAACTTCCCTACACATATGCATTACATGAAGAAGGGATGACAAGCCCTAACTCACATAAACATATTATGTAATGCATAAGAGGAGATGTGAAGCTCCCCCTACACACGTGTACCATATAAAGAAGAGATGTTAAGCTCCTCAATACACAATACACTCAACATGAATCTATATGTAAGAGAGATGTTAAGCTCTCCTTGCATATAGGCAATAAGTTCATATCAATATATATATATTTTTTTTTAAAACCAAAATCTTGATAAGCAAACATATAGTATATAATATACGTGTGTAAATCAAGCACAAAAGATCACATATATGTATGAAAAGATA
>JAVJIF010005878.1:0-278528 GCA_038442645.1 Agave tequilana | reverse complement strand
AACAGAACTTTGTTTTTTTTTTTTTAAAAAAAAAAAAAAATGAAATTATTGCTTTGTCAAGAACTTGTTATAAACTTATCCTGGTTCACAACTAGTTGTAAAATTAGCCACCTTTACTATGCCTTGATTTAGGATTTTGTGCCAATTTCAGGAAATAAGGTTTGCTTAATCGAGATGATGTGAGATTAAACTATAATTTTTAAATTAAAAATGCTATAAATTTTCGCAACGTAGAACACATGAGGTATTTTGCACTATTTCATGTCTTGGAACTTAAACAGTGTGTTTCCCACCTTTGTATTGCCAGGCATTTCATTTGCAATTGAACATGATATCACCTGAAAACGCATTCAGCTGTCATGCAAGTAATTGAATCTTGTAGAGGACCATAAGAGAATGAAAGTGCCCTGTACAGTGTTATGACTCTCTCAACTCGATGGAGATTTTTTTTTTTTCTCGCACCCCGTGGAATGTGCTGGCTGCCATGCCTGGGTAACTTACAGCAATCTGTAATCTAATTTTTGACGCGTACTTTTTATTTTCTACATTATTTTCTCTGTTATACAGTTTCAGGAATAATTCGGTCTGCCCGGCCAAAGAATGTATGATAATAGAGGAAGGTGAGAGTGTTTTTTGTTACACTTTGTGAGATATGTATTAGTTAAAATGTATTGAAGATTCACCAGCCCTGTGTCAAAATGGTTCTTACCCTTCTTTGTATTGTAAGGACACTGCGAAAGTTAATATGCCGAGTTCCTAAATGCTACAGAACTGTTTCTGGTGTATATATTTTTTTTTCCCCCCTTTTTTTCTTTCTTTTGGCATATATATTATGCTTGAAATTTTATATGTAAATTGTCTCTTGTTCACAATTTTATATGTAAATTTTGTATAGGAGTTGGAGGTCTACGTGGGAGTTAGAGGTGTGAGTATGATCAACTTCCTCTCTCTCTTTTCGTTTATAGACTTTGAAGTGAAGAGTGGGGAGGGAGAGTTCATGTTCTATCATGATCGTATTAAGCTTTTGGTTAGAGTTGTCAACTCCAATCAAAACTTGCTGTCATGATCGGGGACCAGAATTATTGGATTCAAATATGGAACTTCAAGGATCCAAACTCGATAAACTTGAGCAACTGTTTTTATGACTTGATAGTTTTTTTAGTTCAATCTAAATAATAAATTTTTTTAAACACAACTTATACGATGTTATTTGATTATGTTTGAGATTGAGTAAGAAAAACTATGAAAGAAAATTTTTGCTTTTGTTCTTTAACGAAATTGTCATTTTTGGAGAGAAATAATTGGTTGAAAAATCTGAAATGTGAAATCTTATAAGTTACTGGGTTTAAATCTTTGTTTTAGTGAGTTTGGGTTCACAGGTGGGTCCTTCGAATTTATAATGGGTCCGCACGTGGATCCGACCTGAACCCATCTGTTGCCCCCTCGACATCTCACGGGTGCGGATATTTTCACTCCAAAAATTGATGAAGGCACTTAAGGATCGCACCTCAATTTTTGATAAAGGCACCCCTAAAAAATAAAAAAAATGGCAAAAAAAATCTCCTTCTCCTCCTCTTTCTTCCATGCTGGTGACCACCGGCATCCCTATTTGCTGGTGAACCCCCCTCAGCCTCTCCCTCACCGTCGAACCCCCGCCCCCCCCCCCCCCCCACAAAAAAAAAAAAAAAAACCCTTGCTCCCATCTGTTCGGTCAGATCCAACTGAACATATAGGGGAAGGGTGTTGGGCGGGAGATCAGGGGAGGGGGGAGATTATGGGAGGGGGAGGGGGGAGCGCTCGGGAGGGAGGAGGAGGGGATGGGGGAAGGAGGAGCTGGGGGAGGTCCGAAGGCGCTGGGGAATGGGGATCGCCGGAGAAGGAGGAGGGAGATCGGAGGAAGAAGAAATAGGCATTTAGGATTTTTTATCAAGGGCGGAATTGTCAAAAAAAATAATATCACACTTGTAATAGTTCATAAGGTGCCTTCATCAGTTTTTGGGGTGGAAATCCGCTCCCTGTCCCCCACTCTCTTTCCTTCTTTAAAGCTTCGGTGAAAATGGTCTGAAATTGAAATTGAATCCCGCTCTCTTTTAAACCATCAATTCAAAAAATCCTCTCTCCTCCACCGCTAAAGGGATATGAGCAAAAAGTACAAAGTAATAAGAGTCGTTAGAGAAATGAAGATTCAAAGACAATGCTGGATACAGAAAGGAGCTTACTCAGGCGGTGCAGAATCTGGTGGATCCTAAACTTGTTTTCTGTTTTTTTCCCCTTTTCTTTTAAATATGTGCGCATTTTATATTCTGCCTTTTTAACTATTAGAGACATACCAATTGACAAAGAAGCTTCTGTTTTAGCCGCTCCTTGCTGCATCTGCAGTTGAGAATGCTGCTATGACAACTGAGGTCGCACATTACTCTTTTCCTCAACCACTCTCTACATGCTCAGGGCACGTTTGTTTCTCGGAGTCGAGGACGTAAAGCTGGTTTGTGGCCTGACACACGCAGGCCATGTAAGCGTTTTTCAAAAACGCGTTTGGCGTGGCGTTTCTCGACAATCGTCATGATTATGCAAACTCTAACAAAATGCCGATGTGGCCAGAGCGAACGCTTTCCTCGGGCGAGCGGCAGAAATCAGTGAAAAATCCAGTGTAACTTGGGCTCGCCAGAGCGAACGCTTTCTAATTTGTGTCTAGTTTCAACAAATACTTTTCTGGCAGCTCCTTAAATCGCTTCGGATCGGACGGTGACAATTGCATTTGAGGGACATTCAGATATACATGACAACCGTTATTTACATATCCTCTTGATATATCTCTGATCTTGTTAAAGTGAAGTAAGCTCTTATTACAAGTGAAACCTCTAAATATTTTTCAAATCTTGTGCAATGGAACTTCACTTATTGTGAAACAGACAATATTATTTCAAGTGAAACCAATATTTTAACAAACTCTCAAGCCTTCAGCAATCTGCATAAACTAGTTTTTCACTGATTAGAATTTGATTTTCTAGTGAGTTTACATATCAGTGTCCTTATCAGTAACCATCTTTTATACTGATGGAAATAACATCTAATAGTATTACACCACACTTTTATACATCACTGTTAGTAATGGGCTAAGAAGAAAACAGGGTCATCAACGAGCTATTATTAGTATAATTACCTGATTATTGAAGTGATTCCACAAGAAAAGAAAATTACTGGAAGGCACTACTCCCAGGGAATTCTCAGTTCCCAGAGAACTCCCAGGATCCCTGTTGATTTCTGCTAAGATTTACCTCACAAGATAGCAGATGGTTGCTATTGTTTGTTTTATTTGTTCCAGATACACTATAGAACCAGAAAACCATGACTGTTTACATTTAGCTTACATGTTCTACAAGTAATCCATTTTTACCCAGCCGAGCCCGGCTATTTGTTGAGACTCACTCCTTTCAACTTCTTTCTGAACACAAAGCGAAGAAAGGAGCCAAGCAGCGGCCAAGTTGTTACGATGGCAACATAAGCGAGTAACCACATCGATCTCCCACCCTGTCGTGAAAGCTGATTCATTGATCTCTTTACTTGAAAGGTCATGTCACTGAAAATTTTAGAAAGTCTTTCTTCGTGCGTGTTTTGCCCAGAAGTGAGGGCGGTTTCATCAGCCAGAGGTGTGCTCGTTTTAGCTGTGTCTTCATTCTGCTCTCTGAGAGCATCATTGCCATCAGGCTTCAGGTAGGCATCAAATGAGGTTGTTGCTCCATCATTCCTCACTGCAGTAATTAGTCCATCTTCCACGATATTTAGGTAGGGGGATTTATCAATAGAAGACTCGAGAGGAGAATGTGAAGGCACGCCAGTATTGTCTATCTGCACGAAAGTCAATAACTTGGCTTCATACCAGAGTGAAAATGTCGGTTCTAAAGCTTAATAACTAGCATCAAACATAAATATTTACTACTATTTTGTGGGTTCTAAAAGCTGTTTCAGAACTTGTTGGAAAGCATTCATGAATCTTTCACCAATAGTTTGTGAAACAGTGGTTTGAAAGCAAAGAGGAAAGAGTGAAATTACTTGAAGGAAAAAAAGATGGTGGAAGTGCTTCCTTAAAAAATTTGAAGTATTTTTTGGCTGAGCATCATAAACAGAAGAAGGTTTTACGATAAATACAGTACCTGTTTTTGTCCATGCATATAGGGGCTAGAATGTAAAACAGAAAGGAACTCACCGACAGCTCCAACCCACCTGCAAAGAACACAAACCATCTACATAATTAAGCTGCATACGACTACTACTGTTGAAGTTCTGCTCAACCATCCATCTATCACGACACATACTATGGGCCTGTTTGTTTCCCCGCAAAACGCCGCAAAATCGCAAGTCGTAAAATCTCTTTTCCATTTTCTGCTGTTTGTTTTGTTGCAAAACATCTTGCAAAATACAACTCTCATTTCCCACTTGCAGTTGCTACAGTTAAATTTGTGGTCATATAAATCTCACTTTTACACTCAAATTTTCCCACTTGCAACTGCTACAGTTAATTTTGTGGTCATGTAAATTCTACTTGTAATACACTCGCAGTCTCAAAGAAGTTACTTGATAATCAATATATAATTTAATATTATTAAATATTTAATATATTTAATATTTTTAATAGTGTTAATTTCTTACCAAATTATTTTATATTCGTATTTTAGTTTTTTATTATTTTTAATATTGTTTTAATATTTATATTTTATTATTTTAATTTAATATTTTGATTTAATATTGTTATTTAATACTTTATTATTTTATTAATATTTACACCAATTTTCTTAATATTTTATTAGATTTAATATTTTATTAATATAACAATAATACGCTTAATATAAAATTATTATATATTTAATTTATTTATTTCTTAATATAAATATTACTTTATTAATATTATAATATACTTTAAAATTATATTAATATTTTATTATGTTATATTCATTATAATAATATCATAATAATATTTTATTATTAAATTTATAATTATATTTTTCTTTGTTAATTTTATATTCTTATAATATTACAATATTAATATAATAAAATTTAATATTATAATAATCTTAAGTATTTTATAATATTATGATATTATAACTATATTTTATTATTTTTCTTAAGATTTTTTTTAATATTTATGTTTTATTAGTATCCTAAAATTTTATTAATGTTCTTTAGATTTTCTTAAAATTTTATAATTATTTATTTAGTTAATCTTTTAGTAATATTTTACTATTTATTCTAATATTTTATTAATATTATTATTATAAATAAAATATTAAGATTATTAATTTTTATCTCAAATTTATTAATACAATTTAATTTGTAATAGTAGATTTAATTTAATAGTATTTATAATATTTAAATCACTGCTACAGTTAATTTTGTGGTCAACTTTTCCACTTACACTTTTACATTACCAACCAAACACCGTAAAACACAATATACTTTCCATTTACACTTTCACTTTATCAACCAAACACCGTAAAACACAATATACTTTTCCATTTACCTTCACTTTATCAACCAAACACCGTAAAACACAATATATTTTCTCTGCTACAGTTCACTTTTTCCATTCTCATTTTACGACTTACGACTTACGACGTTTTGCAACGAAACAAACAGGCCCTATATGGTTAATTGGAGCAATGTTGTTGAGTGTTTTTTTTTTGTGTGGGTAGGGGTGGGGACGGGCGTGTGTGCGCACTCTCAGGATTGTATGAACAACAAACAAACAGATGAGTAATAAATGTCTCTTAAAAAGAGCACAAATCATGCTACATGTGTCTAATTATGAAATATAATGCAAGATTCACGCTGTCAACAGATAATTTTGTACATATTCCATTTCCCTATTGTAAGATGAAACCTTTATTTAAGAAACTGGCAAACGTTCTACAACAACAACATTTATCATCTGGACATCAATTTAATGTTGTTTTGAGCCAGTGCTCGGTTCCTTGACAAGAAAACTACGGACAAGACAATGTTGTGTCAAAATGCTCTCAATGTTGTCCATCGGATGCCTGCCATTCACTGGTACTTTGTTCAGCATATTCAGGATGATACCATTTTAGGCCAACAGACTAATCTATTAGCAATGCTTCTAGTTGACTCAAGTTGAAGATTAATGGGTCTGCCTATTTCTTTAGGAGCCAATGGTTCGTTCTGCTAATCATCTCATCGCATTATATGTTGGGCTCCCTGTTCCCAGAAAGACAGATGTCATCCTTGCCACCACTAAACCAAATTTGCTTAAAAGGCGCCATGTTAAAAGTGAAATGCATTCAATATTTTTTGTCCTGCTGGTCCAAAAATGCTAGCCAGAGTCATAAAGGCAGGCAGCGCTGTTAAGCCCTCAAGCTTTAAGTTATGATGTTACTGATTAACATGTGGCTCTTACATCGCTAACGAATACCTACTGTTCAAAGAAATAGCTATTGCTTTCCATTCCTCCATTAATGAGTAGATGGAACAACAGATTAAGATAGAACAGAAGTTTCATAGACATCTAAATAGGAATCAACAGTGTCAAGATCTAGTACAGGCCTTTTTGCACATACCTACCACCGAAGCACCCATCGAGACTGAGCATCTAACTGCTACAGTGCTACCGAATGCTTGATTTGACACTCTATCCAGCATCCTTTTCTAAATCACCAGCCAAGCTGAACCAACATTAGTAATTTGTTCATCCGGAGTCTAGATCAGTTATTGTATTCAGAGCCTATTGTTTGGTGGCCAATGGCCATACAGTTTAAACACATCCGACCAGAGCAAATCTTGAGAAATTTCCCCAACACCAAGAAGATGACGAGGTTTGTTTTAGGATATTGTATTATTAATCTTTAAGGCATAATGTTTAAAAAACAATATGATGTCATGACAAGTTAAAAAAGAAGCTGCAGCAGCTGGAGAAAGTAAGACAACTGGGTATTGAAATACCATAAGTTGCGTGCAGTAATCCCTTTGAAAAATGCAAGATGACCACCATGTGGTAAAGTTGCCAATACAATATTCTTGTTTGCCCTATGAAAACAAAAGGCTGATATTGTAAGTAAACCAAAAATATCAAGTGAACAACATATTTCTAGAAGAAAGCATCATTCCCAAAGGGGAAAAGAGAACCCCTATACCTGCATTCATCCCAAGGAATTGCCTCACACGTACAAACTGGATATCATCCAGAGCACTGATGCAGAGCAGCAGAGGAACAGATACACCCTTGATAAAACTAACAGAACTGCAGTGGCGGTAGTATGTATCTACTGTCTGAGCAAACAAAAATGCCATTCAAAGTAGCCCATAAAACAAAATCCAAAAGTTGGGTATTGAGAACTAATACCTCAAAATTTGCAACAATACAAGTGGCATGGTTATCAAACTCACGAACAGAGCGTGACTGCATAAGTGGGGGAAAAAAAGTTAACAAAATAAAATGGCAGAACAAGTGTAACAAAAAACTATTAGAATTGACCTTGCCCTATACATTTCTCTTTGTCATCCTTCAAATTTTGAAAATAGGAAATAAAAATAGATGCAATATTCTTAAATGGTGAAGGGTGGATACTGTATTTGAGTGCAGATGCCAGATGGAGTGATGGTTGCAAATATAATAGAAAATTAAATAGCAAGACATGTCCATTTGGCTATCACTACTAGTTTAAACAGTGTAATTATCTAACTCAAAAGTTAGGCTAACTGTAGTTTACAAAAGTCCGAGGCGACTGGATTTTCAGATGGAGTAATGGTTGCAAGTATAATAGAAAACTAAATAACAAGACATGTCCATTTCGCTAATAGTTTAAAAAAGTGTAATTATCAAACCTCAAAAGTTAGGTTAACTGTAGTTTACTGTTTACATAAGTCTGAGGTGACTGGATTTTCTTACCCCAAACGATATTATAGAGAAATGCCACCCTTCTCATGTTCCTACCTCCTATCCTCTGCTTCCTGTTCTCATCAGAACCTAGCACTTGCCTTCTTTCTTCATCAGAATTCAGTTTGGTTTGACTCCAAATTGTACCAGCCAGAGAATAAAGTTAGAGAAAAAAACAGCTTAGAAAACTAAAAAGGTTTGAAGATTGCAGTTTCGCAAACCTACAGCTTAAAACTTCAGTTTAGAGAACTTCAAAGCCAACAGTCCCCAAAAGTTTTTTGCTATGGCCAACAATTATATAAAGCATATGTGGACACTAATCCCGGCCTTGAAGAGAAAGGGAGAAATAACATGCAAAGCACACGCACACACAGAAAGCCCATGTCTTCGTGTGGAAGAGCCATCCAACATTTTCTCGTGTTGAAAGAAAGAAATAGACATTTATGGTAGGGTTTGAACCAAGGGCCTCCTTATTCCTAATGCTTTTCCTGTCTTGTTGGTAACCACGTGTACCCAGAAACCCAAAGTTTAAACTGATGGGCGTGGGGCCAACAGAGAGCAGTAGTGAATCATACATAGCATCATTCGTAGTCTTAAAAACGGTTGGTATAAACATCACGGCACTTTCATTGACCTTAGCATTCTTCAGTTCCTACATTTATAAGTGTAAATTAAGAAACATCTGAAGAGATGAGAATGATATAGCATAGAAAAATGGATGATTTATGAAAATTGTAATTGAGAAGAAAAGCAATTCTCCAAGGAATAAATAGAAACATTCTAAGTACTTGGTGGTCCAAGAACACATTACTGGACTTAATACAGTTATTAAATGGAACAGTATCTGAGACTTTAAATAAATAAACATACACTACTGATTCCATCCCAGTTTGCAAGCCGAGTTAAGACAGACTCTGGTGTCTGCACAAGAGGCAAAATCCAAGAAAAGGATAAATACTTATAAATAATAAAATAAATAAATAAATAATGATTACCTTTACAAAAGGTGAGTGGCATTGCCAAATTTCATCATAGACGCTATGACAACTTTACCAGGTGATATAAGTTTAATAGGAACGTACAATTGAGCATAACCTTAAGACCAATAGCGAGAGCTCTGTCATACAATCTCTGGACAAGCTTGCGATTAATAAACCTGTCGCAGACCTACAAACGTGCATGAAAGGTAAATAACGCCTGGCAGATCAGAAACGAAAATAAGAATTCAAACTGCAACAACATCAACAATGATGATGATGATATAGCGTTATCTAAAACCATTGGGGTCGTCTACATCCATTCAATTCTGCTAAGCACCATTTCCTTTGTTACATTAATGACTACCATATCCTTTTAACTGCCTAAGTCCATGTTCGTTTAGGCGGTCGGGCCTAGCTTTAGTCTAGTCTCTCAAAAATACAAATTCAATATATATTACTAAATTCATCCGACAAGAAAAATTAAGTTTCAAGCAATCATCCATGTTAAGCTAAAGGCTCGCTGAAGTTTTAACTTATAGGGTGAATAAACAAAATCAAAGGGCTCAACATGAAAAACTTGCAAAGAAAACTGAATCAAGATCGCATGACACCTCAAAGAGACACAATGCATAGTTTAGAGGCACAACCCAGGGTCTGTTTGGATTTAAGGAATTGGTGTGAAGTGAGAAAGTAGGAAGTAAGATTTATTTCCTTTAGGAAAAAGGGAAATGAGTAGTAAGTTTTCTGGTGTTTGGATGGTTGTTGGGAAGTGTGGTTTGGAAAATGTTTTGTCGTTTCCGGTGTTTGGATGGTAATGAAAAGTGGAAATGGAAAAGTTGACCACAAAGTTGACCGCAAAATAATATTAAAATAAAAATTAATTAGAAAAATAAAAATATAATTGTAATTAGAATGCAAGTGAGATTTACATGACCAAAAAATTAACTGTTTTATGCAAAAACTTATTATAAATGAGATTTACATGACCACAAAATTAACTGTAGCACTCTGAAAGTGAGAAAATGGTTGTGTAAAGAGAGAGATGAAAAAGGGAAAAGGGGGTTTTCTTATTTTCCTTTTCCGGTGTTTGGATAGATAGGGAAATGAGCAATTATACTTCCCCACTTCCTCACTTTCGACCTTCATCCAAACACGCCCAAAGTAATGCTGTATGGATTCCCTGAAATCAAAATCAGGATCTAACTGTTATCAGAATTCAGAGGAAATCAATTTCAACAACAACGTGAAGGTGCTGCATAGATTATAGTGGGAAATGGTCAAAACCGAGCATGTACTCAATGAACAGTTGATCATCTGCACAATGAACAGTTGCCCTTCTGGTCAATCTAACAATAATTGATCCTAATAATATTGGGACTGATTGGGATATTGCTATCTGGCTTTCTAGATAAGACACTTTAACATATGACATCATGAATGCACATATCACTTAACAGGCTTAACCAATTCACGCCCCCCCCCCCCCCCCCCCCCCCCCCCCCACCCCCAACCAAAAAAACACCCTCAATAGGGGCCCAACATGGACATGGAGGATACCATCAAAATCCATATATGCCTTGTGAAAAACTCATTGATGTGCATTTTGAAGTGTTTAAAAAATGAGGGATCCAATTATGCACAGAGATATAAAAAAAAAATTAGTAACATAAAAACATGAACGACATTTTATCAAATGACCGAGTGACATTAAGTCCTTCGAGTAGCTGCTCATTGATTGACTGATATATGTTGATCATTAATTCTGTCCAAACGAAGTATAAAATGAAACACCTTAAACAACGTGAAGGATATCTAATTCTTGGAGAAGCTACTTACTGCACTACATAGATACTTAAGAATTATATGCTACAACTAGAAAAATGTCGAAGATGAATTTGGGCAAACCTGAACACTTGGCTACAAAATAATTGGTCAAACAATAAATTTAATTAATCCAAAACATAAGTTAGACAAGTAACATCAAGTTAGACCTGTAGCTACAGTTTAAAATAATTTTTAGCTATGAAATGTTCTACACTTGACTATGAGGAAATGATGTCAACAAATGTCAATACTTAAAGCACAATACATCAGTTAGGTCCCCAACTTTTAATCCTTGAACAGAAAATCCTAGCCATGGCAATGAAAGAAAAGTGAAAATTCATAGAGCAAGAACTAAGCAACTGAAAACTGAAATGAAATTTTCCAACATGATATTGCAATATACCAATTCAAAACGGAGAATATAGTACATTGAAGAAAGAGCATGGCTAAAACTAATGAGATAAGTAAATTTTATGCAGGAAAACTTGAGCAAACTGACCACAAGGTCCCAGGGGAACAGATAGAGGCGCACCAGCAAGAGGAGTGTTCTCCCCTTCTTCTCATAGGTACTTAACCTGAAACCGGCAACACAGAGATTCAAAATCCAAACAGAACACAATATGCTTATTACATTGAAAGTCAGATTGGTTCCATAGTCAAAAATTTCCAAAATAGACCATATATGAGAGATTTTAGAGATAAAGAATGCCAATCCTAATATTTAATTCAGAAATGCAGAAAATAGAAATGAATCTATCCAAATTTCTCCCAAGTAACAACACAGAGAGTTAAGACACAAACTAAGCATGGATGCAGAACATCTTGATATAGCAAGAGGTTGTGAGGTTGTGAAGGTGCCATACAGCTGGCCATTCTTTGAACATAAAGGAAGATTCCACAATGGGATATTAAATTGTCTTTCTTTGTCCCTTCTCCATCACGTTCAGTGTGCTCTAAACTCCAGAAAGTGTCTTACGTCTTCTCTTCATATATAGGTGAAAATCCTTACGTTTGTTGGTTGTAAATAAGTGGATTATTCCTATATACAACCACATGTGAATCAATGTCGCAGACTTGGTCCCCTGGATAAACTCCAGGCCAAGACAAACCGCGAAGACCAGGAATATTAATGTGCTTCACTAAATACAGAAATTCCTTGCTATAACTTTAAATCTCTTTGGCTAAAGTAGAACTTTCCTTCATAATGCATGAGTTAACAAACCACTACGAATATTATTCTTTAAAAAATACAAACAATTATGGAATGATAGATTATTCTTATTCTTAGATAAGCCAACTACTAGACATCAAGCCACTATGCATGAACGTTAAAAACAGGCAACAATGACGTAGGTTCAATTGTATACCAGAATATTTGCTCCGATGCTTGTCCCGACAGCAAAGAGAGGAGCCTTGGGATACTTCTGATGAATATAATTAATAAACTTCACGTGCATCTTCCGTCCATCCAGCATTATAAAGACAATCAGACTGACCAAAATGGTAAGAAAAATATTAAAAAATGCACATGAGCTCAAAACAGAAAGTAAATATAAAATAACCACTCATCTTTTCAAACAAATTCAAAAGTGGATATGAAAGCCAGTCAACCTGGATTTGGGGATTGGGTTGTGTTGGTCTCTCAACCTGTCGGGTGGAGAAGAAACTCCTTCACTCATTTTCTCCCCCTATTTCAACTAGAGCTGGGAACTTGGAATCGTCAAGAAGACATGCAAGGGCATACTTTCATAGAGATGATTAGAAGTGCATACAATTGCAATGCAATTAGAAATTTGTTCTCATTTGGCTACTTTGGCTTTTAAATGAGTCTAGAACTCTCTAATGGACACCTCTACCTTTTTCAACAGTAAATTTAATCACCTTAACCTTATTGCCCCTCACATAGTCCACAACTGTAATGACACTCCTTGCATGTTTGAACTCTACAATTGTTCTCAGTCTACCTCAAATAAATATATTTTTCTGACAGCAAGTTTTATCACCTTTGCTTTCTTCTTGACTCTCACGTGGTCTAGAACTCTAAAGGACACTCCTAGCTTGTTTGAGCATAAACCTTACATACAATAGGTAGATTTTCTTATATTGCAACTGGTATACTAGATTTATTGAAAAGTGTCCCCCTATTCATAGATTTTGGACCAGGAGATCATCAACTAAGAGGACTCACATCAGTTACATGTCATAAATTTTGCCAAATTTTCCCTGGAGCCCTTTCAATAGTCTCTGATGTATAAATGACCCATTTTGTTGGGTAAAGGCTAAAATGATGATGAGGATGGTTAGATGACACCAACTACATACAAAATGCATAATAAGACGTGCATGTTATGTTGCAAGGCTACACCCAAATGGGTTATGTATGTGTATCCATTACATCTCTGACAAATATGCATGAATATATGTTGGATATGTACAGGTCACAGCCGACATGTGTCCACTTTAAGAAGTGGCCCATGAATGACTAGTGCCGCCTAGAGAATAAGCCCAACATAATTTTAGTTGAAATGAGTTCATTTGGGTTAACTGGGTGGGTTTTAATACTTAGAACATATTTCCCAACCCAATATATAAACCCTAACCAACTAATAACCTAGCAAACATGAAAAAGGAGGAGATTTAATATATTCACATCGGATATAAATATACATACATGAACATGCAGGTACATGAATGTTTGTGTGACCTTCTAAATTGGAAATCCATATCAATAAATGTGATCAGTATCCATAACTACCAAGAAGCAAAAAATCAAATGATTTCAACATAATCTTCTCACGCATCAAGTGGCAACAAATTAACCAATTTCGTGAAAGTTTTAAGGCACTAATTTGCCACCACTTTGATGAATGGGTAAATCACACATAGATCGATATATATATATATATATATATATATATATATATATATATATATATATATAGATATATATATATAGAGAGAGAGAGAGAGAGAGAGAGAGAGAGAGAGACTTGTGTCATTCCAGAAGGATTCGAGGCCTAATCCTTCCCACTCAAATACAACCCTACCACATTTAAATGCAATATCCACTCCATTGAAGTTGATCTATATTATTTCAAGTAACTAAAAATCAAAAAACATGTATTTCGAAACTCTTTGTCCATCCGTCAAGTAGGCACAAAATAGACTGCCAAAATAGTGAGTTGGTTAGTTTAACGGTGTAGACTATTTAAAATTTAACAAAAATTGGTATGTGAGAGTTCTTAAGTGTTCACAACATGATGAAATAATCGAATCAAGAAGTTGTATGTCTAAAGACGTAGACCTAAGCAATATGTTATTTACGGCCGCTATTTTGCGCCTACTTGATGGATGGGCAAAAAGTATTCAAAATACATGATTTTTCATTTTTAGTTACTTGAAATAATGTAGATCAACTTTAACGGAATGGATATTGTATTCGAATGACAAGGGTTGTATTTGAGTGGGAAGAATTCGGCCTCGAATCCTTCCGGAATGACGTAACTCTCTCTCTCTCTCCATATATATATATATATATATATATATAATATATATATATATATATATATATATATAGAGAGAGAGAGAGAGAGAGAGAGAGAATGTATATCAGCCCGCGGGCTGAGAGTACTCTCTCAGCCTGCGGTGACGTGGCTCAATTTGTCACCTCACTGACTTGCGGCCCGCTTTTAGGGAGAAGTTAAATTACCAAATACCCCTTATGATAACTTTTCCTTATTGTTTATTATTATTTTTCCCCCCTTTTATTTTGCCGCTCTTTATAGGATATAAATTACTTTTCGCCTTATTTCTTTACCTCTTTTTTGAAAGATCTAGTTTCTCCTTTTCAGCCTGGGATAAATTTTTTTTGAAAATATAAAATCTTTTCAGATCAATGTTTTCAGCCTGCGATAAAATTCTACTTTATAGTTTATTTTTTTTGTATATAATGTAGTCAGAGTCTTTGGTCGCATTGTACATTTAAACTGCGACCTTAGTCAAAGACTTTGGTCGCAGTGTACATGGTTAAATGCGACCAAGGTCGCAGTGTCGTTATTGATAAAGATGGCCAGCAATGCAATCTAAGGTTGCATTACATGGACTGCGACTTTGGTCGCAGTACGTTAAGTAAGTGTTTTCCTCTAAATGAAAAATGAAAAGTTGTATGTTGTCTGATGCGACTTGGAGTCACTCCGTGAGATGCGACCTGTCATAAAGATTTTATGAGATCTTTTTAACGTCAAGTCTACGTTGACGAACCCGCACCATTCGTTGTTTCCCGAAGCTGTTGTCCACGCGTCGGCTCTTCATTGGGTTTAGGCGTTAATGTCTTTTAATGCCAAACCGGCGCTGGCAGTTGGAGACCATTAAGGCCGACGGTTCTGATTAATGAACCATTAATTATGGTTATTATGGGCTGGCTATAAATAGGGCTCACACTCTCCCTTTAACAGCCCATAATTAGACTGTTTTCATTTGAGAGCAATTGCTCTGAGAATTTTCGCCTTCTTCAGAGTCTCTAACAGGGGCCTGCCTCCATGGATGAAGATGACCGTATGCACGAAGAAGAATATTTTGGCCGGTGAACTTGATCGATGTTCGTCCACAAGGGAAGAAGTCATGGTCCTCGTCGTCCGCAAGAGAAGAAGTCATGGTCCTCGACGTCCACAGTTTTTTAATACATGGGGACCTATAACACCACTGCTCTTATTCAACAAGGGCGCTTTTGATGTTTAATCTTCTTTGTGCTACTATATTGTAACACTCAATCTTATTGTATAAGAGAGCGTTTTGTATCATTTTCACATGCCTGGAGATAAATGTCTGGACATAAATAAAAGACCTCAATAACACTACTGCTCTTAGTCAACAATGGCTCTTTTTGATGTTTAGTTTTCTTGTACTGCTATATTGTAACACTCAATCTTATTGTATAAGAGATCGTTTTGTATCATTTTCACATGCCTGGAGATAAATCGTGGACATAAATAAAAAGCATATTTATTTTTTAATAAACTACGACCTTTGGTCGCAGTCATGCATTGCAAACAAAACAACTTGGACCAGAGACGACACTGCGACCAAGGTCGCATAAGACTACAGTGCAAACAGAAACAACTGCGACCAGGGTCGACATTGCGACCAAAAACTGCGACTAAGCAACTGCTGCGGTGACGTGTCACCTTGTCGCAGTGTTGTTGTTGATTAAGACTAAAGACCAGCAACTGCGACCAAGATTGCAGATTATTTTTTTAAGACTGCGGCCATCAACTGCGACCAAGGTCGCAGTGTTGTTGTTGATTATTTATAAAGACCACCAACTGCGACCAAGGTCACAGTGATGTTGTTGATTAGGAGTAAAGACCAGCAACTGCGACCAAGGTCGCTGTGTATTTTATTAAGACTAAACACCAACAACTGCGATCAAGGTCGCAGTTTATTTTATTAAGACTACGGTCAGAAACTGCGACCAAGGTAGCAGTGTTTTGTTAATTAAGACTAAAGTCCAGTAACTGCGACCAAGGTCGCAGTGTATTTATTAAGTTTGCGTCCATGGTCGCAGTATTTCAACCAATACATAGTAGTAAAAAATGTAATTCACACAATTAACTTTAGAAAACAGATTTATATATATTTAAAAAGAAAAACAAAATACAATTTTTTAACTTCTAATCGTCGTCATCACCATCGTAATCAGATTCGTCGTCAAGAGTCATGCTTTCGTCTTCTGTATCGCTTTCGTCTTCTGTCTCTTCCTCCTCTTCAGGTACAGTCTCATCGTCGCTTTCTTCCTCTTCATGTTTGTGTTTTGGTTCATCAATGAACTCCCAGAAAGGGTCGTCTGTATCAAGCTCAGATTCTGACCCGTAGCGAGGCATTGTTTCAGAACTAAACATAAAATCATCATTTGATGCTTGGCTTCTTTCCGGTGAAGACGGTGGTGATGGTGAAGACATTGTTTGAATGTATTGGCTTCTTTCCGGTGAAGACGGTGGTGATGGTGAAGACATTTTTTGAATGTATTTTCCGAACAGTGAGAGTAACGAGTTTGAGCAAAAATAACTTAGTATGTTTTTAATCCTTTGCTCATGACCCTTTATATATTTTTAATCCCGGAATTTCAAAAGGTTTAAGCTCTCGGACCACGTGAATATCTCTCAAATATTTTCTACCTTTTCCAAAAATTGTATACTTCCTAGGTGACTGTTCAGTTATCCAAAACAGTTTAAAAGTTAATACACTATAATTTTAAATTACTTTGAACTCCAAAACAGTTCATTATTGCGACCATAGTCGCATTGGGAACTGATAAATGATTAAGTAACTGCGACCATAAATTGTCAACTGTTAGTCATCAAATATTTGTCCTTCGTATAATTTCTGAATGTTGTCTGATACTCCTATGAACAATTAAATTGGTTTTTTTATATATATTATGCGACCATGCGACTGCGACTATGATCGCAGTACTGCGACTAAGGTCGCTGTGTTTAAGAACAACGGATATGTAATTAAAAAGAGCTTTATAAGTTAATACAGTGAGAAAGAGACCTTACAAAAAAAAGAGAATTAAAAGCTTTTTAAAAGAAGACAAATTTGGTTGAATATCAGAAGATCAGGAAATCCTAATCCTCGTCATTATCACCATCATAAGCAGATTCGTCGTCTTCATTCTCCTAGTCTTCCTCTTCATCAGTTATTTCGTCATCATCTTCCTGTTTTTGAGATTTTTTTTCACCGATAAACTCCCAGAATGGATCGTCTATATCAAGCTCTTCGTCTGACCTGCTGCGAGAAAGCGAGCCTACAGCATCAGAGGTCATGCTTTCATCAAGCATGTCTCCGTCAAGTGGCAGAGGAATAATGTCTTCCTCACTAACCCACATGCAAACTTCATCATCCTCATGAATAGGAGGATCAGTTAATACATTATTTGATGTAGTTAGATAGTCAAAAGGGGTGAAGTCCAGACTGGTATCAGATTCACTAGAATATCCTGAGGAAAAAGGACCGGTGGGGGAACGATTGAAGTTGAAATCTACGTGATCAGAGGAAGAAGGTGGGGAAGACATGATTCAAGAATGAATTTTTTTTTTAAAAAGTTTTGTAATCAAATTGAAAAGGTAGAGCAAAAATATAGTTTGTAGGTATGAGATAATATATTAGTTACAAGCATTATATAAAGATAAATATTGTGAAAGAACATGAATAGTAACAATAATTGTTGCAGGGGACGGTTGAGTATGGTTTAATACGTGAAGTACAAATTAACTTTTTATAGAATTGTTTGCCTATATCTTTAGATTACGTATGGTGCACATCTTTCCTTTCTCGGAGATTAACATTAGTGCGTCTCTTTTTTCTAGACTGTTGTTGTATCACGGTAGATATAATATTAATTACTTCTTTTACATAAGGCATGAGAAAGAAGATTGCGAATTTGGTCGCAGTACCGAAGGAGGTCGCATTGCTATACGATAGCATTTTTTGTCTGGTATTCTTTATTCTGTATTAGTCTGCGATCATGGAATGTTTTTTTACTTTTCAATGCTAGAAGTCGCAGTCGTCATATAAAAGGGGTATTTTTGTCATTTGTTTCACGATTGTTTAGGCGGGATTTTTGATTTTTTTTGGCGCCCACACTTTGCGACCGATTTGTGGCCTATATTCAGCCACGTCCCGCAGGCTGAGAAACTCTCTCAGCCTGCAGGCTGAGGTACAGTAAGCCCATATATATATATATATATATATATATATATATATATATATATATATATATATATATATATATAAAAGTAGTATAGACAGACACATGCATATACATGTAACGATGTATGTGTGTACTTAGACTACTTTCAGAAAGATTTGGAGCTAAATCCTTCTCGTTCAATGTCAGTGTTAGGCTAGTCAAATGGAAGAGCTACTTTGTTAAACTTTGTCTACATCATCTAAAGTGCTTAAAAGCCAAAAAAATATTTTTAGTTTCCTAGCCATGTATCAAGTGGGCACAAATATTGGTGGGTCAAAAGTGAAACGTTGCTTAGATATATATATATGGTTTTGGTTATACAAATTCTTGATCCACCCATTTGCTCATAATCTAAATACTAAAACAACCCCTCACAGATCAATTTTTGTTATGTCATAATCATCCTAGACTGTTAAATAAGCAATTTGCTAGTTAGGTTGCCAAATGTGCACACTTGATAGGTAGCAAAAACACTTAAAACACACTATCTTTTTTATCCATATGTACTTTAGATGATGAAGAACAACTTTGAGAGTAAACCATTTGAGTGGCATGCATTAATTTTGAATGAAAAGGATTCAGCTCCAATCCTATAGCTCAAAATCCTTTTGCAAGTGCCCTGTGTGTGTGTGTGCATGTAGGACTTGATGTATCAAAAAACACGCGTCTCCTATAATCTGTAGAGGTACAACACTGTTTGCATGAACTAAAAAAAGATATGGGATATGTGCAAAAGCATGCTTTATTGTTTATTCAAACAAAGAAAGAAGAGGTGGAGGACTGCAATATGCACCTATTCATGTAGATCTGCATAAGCATCTTATTTATCTCTCAACTAGGAAAATATGCATAGAGGCACAATCACCTACACAAATGTCGACACATCAAATATTTATATAAATACCAAGTTATCTTCAAAATAAGTGAAGGCATCATGGGGTTGAACCATCTCTATCCCAGTCAATATATATGATTTGATAGCACATATAAACTACTAGTAGCTGTCCATCCGGGCAAGTAATTGCTATGGCCCAAAATGACTTTGACTTCTGAGTGATTAGTACTGCAAATCAAAAGACAAGCAACAAATGCAAAAAACAAAATAGTCTTTCTTCTATATGGAAATAAGAATATATTCCTTAGAAAACTCGGGTTCTATCATAACAATAAATAACGGGTTGGACAATCTTCCAATAAATTGTTAGCGTGTTGGACAAACTTTCATTAAATGGAAAGACTTCTGAGTGATGAATACTACAAATCCAAAAGCCAAGCAACAAATGCAAAAAACAAAATAGCCTTTCTTCTATATGGAAACAAGTATATGTTCTTTAGAAAACTTGGGTTCTATCATAACAATAAATAGCGGGTTGGACAAACTTTCATTAAATTGTTCTCCCTTGAATCAATTCAACATGCATGTAACAGTTTACCAAAAAATACCAAATACTCACTGTTATGGAGATGCCACCGAGGCCCCGATGATTACCAACAACAACATTCCAGCCCTGCTTGGCCATCCTGTGGACTAAATGTTTTATGTACTGCATTGCACATTAGATAGAAATAGAACAAGTAAGCACTAATATAGTCTAAGACGCAGGAAAAGTTTGATGGTAAAGGAAACAAAAAAGAAAGGAAAAGAAAAGGAAAGAAAATCACCTTTTTGTTGTAGAATGTAAAAGCACTTGTTACAAACTAAATCGTCATGTGAATGTAATGCTCAATGGAAATCAACATTAATTAAATAAAAATATCTCCTCATGATCTATGACATTTTAAATACTTCTAACCAAAAATCAAAATATTTAGAGGTATGCATGTTTACAGTGCCCTGGAAAAAGTGATATCTACAGCCAGAACATGGTGTGGAAAACTGAACTTATATTCTTCATATTCTGAATCAAATCTTGTTATTTAAAATTGTTTAACAATGAAATCATGCATTCAGAACATTCGAAAATCATTCCTTTTTTGTTTTAAATGATTTATATCATTATAAATTCCAATTAGTATATGCTCCTTCCCTTGCATGCTTCTCTCTCTCGAACAAAAGAACATGTGTGGGAATCTTCCTAATAGTACACTAGTCTTACATCTATGCAAACATGCTACAGAGTTTCTATCTCAAACACGGTATGTTTCACAGATTTTCTCTCTAGCCATCTACAATTAATTAATGATAGCTTAGTCTAATTTTTCGAGAGAAAATAAGCCCTTTTTCTCTTCATAATACTCTGCTGCCTCGAAAAATGCCAACTACAGGATGGACAAGCACATCTTTGTTTTTTTTTTGTTTTTTTTTTTTACAAACACATGACCGACTATACCGCACATTAGAACTACAAAGTATCTACAACACATAGGCCTTTCTGATCAAAGGTGAAACCTTGTAAGATCTATGTTTCTTTTCTCTATGAAAAGTATAACTGATGGGGATCATTTGTAAGTGATTAAGGCTGTGTAATGAGTGCGTAGTTGCCTCTTCAATCTTAGGTTCAACAAAGATATAAGCTAACACATTTTAGGCCAGCGAGTGTCTACCAATAGTTGGAACTTCCTTTTAGCAAATATAAGATTGAGGAACGTGCATGATTCCGAGAACTGACAGGTTTATATTAACAATGGAGCTAAAATGAGGATCAAATGCATTGTCTATATCTTAAACTTCATTTAACCACCCATGTGCATTTTTGTCTTTTGTTTGCTCACATCACATACTTCTTTTGTACTCCCATGTATATTTTTCCTTGTTATTTTGTTTTCTTTCCCTTGTTTAGATGTAGACTGTTTCATCCCCTTCAAAGAAAGTCTTCTGTTTCGCCTTTTTGCATTTGTTTGATGACTGTGTTTGCGACAATTACCTTTGGCCAATGTATCATATTCACCCCACCCTTCTCCGGTACTCTTTTCTTAGTCTAGAAGCTCCTTGGTCCGTACAAACTTAGACTTCATGAAAAACAAGGTCAGTTTCCCACCAACTAAGTAGCCTTCTAGCATTCATTGTAAACCCCTCGTTAGTCCATAGTTCTCTTTGCTAGGTTTTAGGTAAAATCTAGAGGGTTGACATCCACTTGAAAAATATAGCCAAATCCTTTGTGGAACCTTTTAATCCATAGTTGGCCCAATTTTGAAGGAGAAAAGATTAGATGTTGATGATGATGTGCATGATGATAATACAATTTTACCTCCTCCCAAGGTTTAAACCCAAGTCGCCCCTTGCCAATCATACATTTACCTCCTCCCCTTTACCATGCACGCTTTTCTTGGTAACTTGAACGCTTCTTTCATGCCCCTTCAAAGAGCTAAACCTAAGTTATCCTTGTGTCATTCCTCCCCATTAGCACTATATCAAACACCATTTGGTTTTTGTTCTCCTTTTTTTTTTATCTTTTTCTTCTTCTTTTTCTTGTTTTCTCCCCTTTCTTTTGGGAGAAAGAGCAATATTGTCGTGCCCTTTCAACCATTTGAACCTGGATCCCTTGGTAATCCACCCTATGGCAGAATCCCAAGCACCACTTTACTCCCAATCATGTTGGAGACATATTCATTGTGGTCTACAATATCATATGGATGCTCAAATAGAGTAGGATAAAATTTGAGCATAAATGAATGACAAGCTGCAGTTGTATTTTGGTATCTCACTAGATCATTACTCTCATTGTATCCAAAAATTTTAAGCACAATGAAAATTTTGAGCACAAGTGAATGAAGAGTTGCATTCATTATGCCAAAAATTTTGAAGACATTGATTCTTACAACACTTTTTTTTTACATAAAAAATATAATTCTTAAGATATGAGTTTCAGAAAATGCATGGAATGCAAGACTTTTCTTTAAGACATTTTATTGGATGCATTACAATAATTTGCCTAGTATTTTATACCAGAGGTGGATCTATATGGAATCGAGCGTGAGCAGACGCCCATACTGGAATTTACAAAATGTTTAAAAGTTTATATCGAACTTCCACAAATATTACATAAAATTCTCTTTGAATTTAATCACTATTGTCCATTAAAAAGAGAACATTGAGGCTTAGTTTAGGTGGTAAGATTTTGAAATTCTTTCTTGGAGGTCATAGATTCAAGTCTAACGTAACTTCATTCTTTTTTTATCTTAACTTAATCTTTGCTTACTAATACACAATAAACTAAGATTTATAGTTAGAATTCTTAACAAATTTATGTAGTAAATCTTTATTATTATAACTACAACCCTTTTGATTGAAATTCTAATCTTATCGTGACTCATTCGTGCCACGTCCAAAACAAATTTACAAGCTATTAACAAATTTGAAATCTAGCCATATATTTATATCCTCATCTCATCTCAAAAAGAAATTTCAAAATAAAAAATAGCATTTATTTGATACAGACAAGAATTCAAGACACATATCTCTTCACGATTATACATATCTAAAATTTCTTAGTGTCATTGATCTCTCTCTCTCTCATCCATATGTCAAAAAGAAAGTGAAATAAAAAATTGTAACAATACCCAAAAATTTAGTTATAATATTTACGTCCATACTCAAGAAAAGTTTGAAAAAATAATAAAAAATAAAACTTTATTGGAGAGAAAAAATGATACATCTCAATTTTGAATTTTTTTTGAATAAAATAAAGGACATTCATTAGAAAGAAAAAATATGATACATCTCTCTCGTCCATATGTTAAAAAGAATGTGGAATAAAAAAATGTTACAATACCCAAAAATTTGGCCATAACATTTACATTCACATTCAAGAAAAGTTTGAAATAATAAAAAAGCAAAATTTATTAGGGATCTCGATTTTAAAAAAATGAATAAATAAAGAATATTTATTAGAGAGAGAAAACATGATACATCTCTCATATCTATATGTCAAAAACACAGTGAAATAAAAAAATGTTACAATAACCAAAATTTAGTCATAATATTTACATATATACTCAAGAAAATGTAGCAATAATAAAAAAAACATTTATTAGGGATCTCAATTTTGAATTTTTTTGAATAAAATAAAGGACTTTTATTAGAGAGAAAAATATGATACTTATCGCCAAAAAGAAGATGAAAGTTTTTTTTATTTCCATTCAAGATTAGAATTCTCTAGAATCAGAGCAAAATGCCTATAAAGAAAGAAAGGTATGAAAAAAATTAATAAATTTTATTTTACATCAACTCTAATTTTATTGCATGTGCGTAGCATGTGCCCAAATCTAGTATTAATAATAAATGCATATTATAGTTGTAGTGGTCAATTTCTGACCTGCACCAGGATCAAGACATGTGTCCCATCTCATCAGAAACTCTCGAAGAAGACATGCATATATCAAGCAGAGCTTCTCTCTGAGAGCATCCTCCAGCTGTTTTCGAGATCACTCCTCCTTCCGAGGAATCAATGGCCCTAAACTCACTCCTTCTGAGGAATCAACGGCCCTGAGGACACCCTTCTGAGGAATCCACTGCCCCGAGGACGCTCCTCCTTCTGAGAGCATTGCCACCCCAAGATCAATCTTTCCCGTCCCGAGCAACTGACCTTTGATATCTACCTACATTCATGGAGTTCGTTACGCCGCCAGGTCATCTCACATTTTAAACATTGCAACAACTCCTACTTCAGCGCAGATTATTACAGAAGAAAGCAGAAATCACTCCCGCAATCAAGAGCATAATCCAGGCCATTATGAAGAATCACAACATGTAGATCATACAGTTATTGAAATCGGCATGACTCGCACTACCAATAAGAACTCCTCAGGTATATATACACTGGGAGATCGACGAAAAGAAAGCCCGACCCATAGATATCACCAACACTTCCCCATAAGGACCAACCGCCATGAAAAAAGAAGAGATCGTACCCTAAAGATTCAAAGAATCCTCCTCCTCAAACCACTGTCTCACTGTAATATGAGACTACAATAGAAATCTAACTCTACAGAATTCACTGTGATATTTTAAAAATAGTGAGTTCTTTTTCTCCTCCCCGTAATTTTTCTCAAATTGGGTTTTCACGTAAAATTTTGTGTCTTTGCATTGCTTTATTATTCTGATGCAGACATAAAGTGCTGAAGCAGGCAAAAGAATTCCAGTTAGATGGACTCGAGCAGTTGAACATTTTTACGCATTTCCATGTATTTTCTCTTTTTGTATTTTAGGTTATTGGGAGTTGAATATTGTATTTCCTCTTTATTTAGTATCACATCGATTGTGGTTTAGGAACTCAGCTTTATAAAATCTATTTATAGAATAGACTATTGAATTATTGGATTAGGGAGGAAGAAATTTGAATAAAATCCTGTGTGAGATTGTTGTTATCTCAAATTTGTTTCCTAATTATCCTCTAATCAACCCTAATTTATTTCTTTTCTCTTTCTTTTTCTTTCCCTGCCGCACCCTCTCTCAATCCCCCAATCAAAGAAACCCATCTCCTCATTCTCTCTGCTCTCTGTAAAACCCAGCAACCGCACCCTCTACTCCAGCTTCTTCTTCTTCTTCTCCATCTCCACCACGCACCCAACAACTTCACAAAATATCCAACAGCCAAAGAACCACAGCATATCCATCAACATCACCCTCTCCACCACTTCATCTTCTCCATCTTGTTTTCCATGTTAAATACCCAATCCGTCACCACCTTCTTCGACGAACCTGAGAGCTCGCTGTCGGCCCTCTCCTCCTTGGATCACGACCACGACCCATCGAGTTCTCAAGCTGTTCTTAAAGAAAGAAATCAGATTGGGTTCATCTGAGGTTAATTGGGTTTGGATCCAAACCCAATCAAGACCCGCAAGCAATACAGAAGAAGAAGAGATCAAGACGGGCTTGCAGATCAGAACCTGCCTGACTCTCTTCAAAGAACTAAATCAGAATTCAGGTTTACGTTATAAACCCAATTGCTACAATATTTCGACCCGGATCCACTAGATATGGTAACGGGTTAACAGAATAAACCCGTTAACATCTTTCTCTGATTTTTGAGACATAACTCTGGCATTCGAGCTTCGATTCAGATGATGTTGGTATCGTTACGATCGTGATGACGAGATCTACGCACCAGCATCCTCTTCTGGTCAAATCTCTATAATCATTTGTAAGTAATTTTTCTTTAACACGATCATTTATTTGTGGGTTGATATCTGCCTCTATTATTTTATCGATTATATATGTTGCCACAAATATTGTTAGAGTGTGAGATTTTGTTGCCTTGTATTTGTTGATCATAACATTCATTATACAAGTTTTGTCATCGTAGCTGAGTAGTTGAATCAGTATATTTTAGATTTAGAACGGTACCACTGTCATTGCACATTTTGTTAAATCCATCGGTTACATTATTTGTTTTAACTATTTTCCTACTGAAGATCGTATTGTTGGTGGAACGTAGCGAGGTTTTGTTTTATCACTAATCTCTGATTCATTCGCACGCACATGTTTCACATCATATTCTCTCTTACAAATCTTATTACAAATTGAGTGTAAATAAATTCCCTGAGAAATTTACTCTTACATTTTTAGTGCTTTCATTGGGATCTGAGTCTCAATGTCCAGGATTCTCCCTATTAAACCCCTCCTCAAAAAAGTCTCTCCAACAAGCCATAGTTCTGAAAAAACAGCCAACCACCGGTAAATGGACCACGTTCAAGGGCAAATATGTAGCTACCGCTGGGGACATTATTCTCCCGAGCGGCCTCAGCCCCATCGTAGAAGATACTGTCTTCGCGCCTTCGCGGCGGGCAACCGGAGATATCCACTCGCCGTCAACTTACGAAGCCCGACTCCTTCAAATGTTTGTTAACATGAATAAGGAATTGGTAAAGCAGCAAGCTCCGCGACCGCAAAGGGTGCAAGTAGAGCAGGATCGAGAAAGTGCGGCCCATGAACAGAAGGAGATGAAACGCCTAAACGACTAGCTCGCCCAGATCACGGCCTTTCAGAACACCCGAGTATTGCTTCCATCTCCAGAGAGGCCTACTGCCACGGAAGCTACAAGCGGTGAGCAGTCTCACAGTTGGAGGCGTCATAGAACAGCCTCCCACACTCCATCGGAGCAATCCGATGGCGGGTCGAGTTCACCTCATCCTCGCACGAAGGATCGGCCTGATCATTCTCGAAGGAAAACTGAAGAGTTTGTCTGTATCCAGGATCTCGACAAGCTCCTGTAAAAGCGAGTCGAAGAAGTGAGTATGTCACATCACTATAGATTCAGGGCCATCGTCACTGATGCATCCAATTCTCCCTTCTCCAAGGACATACTGGAATATCAATTTCCTAAGAAGTTCATAATTTTGACATTTGATTGCTACCCCGGTTAGAGCGATCCGGTTCAGCACCTCCGCTAGTATCAGCACAAGATGGTGATCCATTCCAAAACAACTCTATTTTGTGTCGGTCTTCCCCTCCAGCTTGAGGGGATAGCCTCCGACTGGTTCTACTCCCTTTCATCGCACTCTGTCCACGGTTTTAGAGATCTCACCAAGTTGTTTCTCGCTCAATACTCTTCCAGTTGGGAGTTCAAGCAGAACAACCATCACTTCCTCTCCATTAAGATGAGGCTTCTGACAGCCTCAAGGCATACACTAGCTACTTTCAGAATCAGCTAGCCAAAGTACACAATTGCATTGAAGACAAATTCGCTCTCGCATTCATCAACGGACTACAGATCACTCATCCACTGTATAAGTATATAGTCAAATACAATGTTACTCGTTGGAGCGAGGTCCTATACCGAGCCCAACTATACATACAATTGGAGGAAGCAATGAAAAGCTTTGCCAACCCATCTTTCAACCGCGACGACATTGAAACAAAACCGAAACCGCAACACGGAGGCCCATTCGTTGACTTCCAGGGTCGCGGATAGGGCGCTCTCAAGAAGCAACCATTCTCGCACCCTCAGCAGAGCTAACCTTGAGTCTACCAAATATCCAACAGCTTCACCCCGCTGAAACTCTCAATCCAGGACTTCTTCGAAGCCATCAAGGGTCAACCCTGTATGAAGCATCCGGAGGCAAAAATACACGACCATGCTCGTCTCGGAGCGAGAGACTATTGTTCCTTCCACGACAGCCAGGGACACCAAACTTCTCAATGTCGATCTCTCCATAAGTATCTTGAAGATCTTGTCCAGCAGAGCTATCTTCGAGAGTACATCCTTGCACCTAGAGCCTCCTCCGAGAAAGAGAGGCAGCAGGAGATACCGTCTCCAAATCGACCGCAACATATTCTCACTCAATATAGGACGGTTGACTAACACCAACCTCAGAAATAAGAGCAGAAAATTTCCTCAAACATATAAAAAGCCCCTTGTATTTCATTCACTTCTTATGTATTTATTAAAATCATTTAATAAAAATACATTCTTAACGGCTTCCCCACATCTTTCTAAGGATCCGCGGAACCTACTCATCGGCCCTAGCTTAGCCAGCCTACAAGCTCTCTTCCACAGAGTTATGACGAAACATTCGAGGAGGAATTCCCCTATTCGAGATCCAACGGCTCCAACGTCTAGCTCCGGACTCTCTATATCCTCTACAGGACCTGTCAATTCGCTCACCAACCCTATGCGGCGTATTCACGAGCGCGTCTTTCCGAGAACCTCTATCTGTGAGTTCTGAGGAGGAAGCCCCCTACTCGAGAACAATAATATAGGTATTCATCTCTAGAATCACTCTGGATCATCCTTAATCATGTATTGCCAGTCTCAACTCATGGCTGAAGGGTCCCTTCACCCGGAGACTTCCGTCCGTGTGTGTTCCTAGAAAGGGAGTCCCCACTCGAGAACGGTTACACAACCATTCGCCTCTGGGCAACTCCTCAGGCTCATCCCTATTTTGGCAACTCACTCCGGTAGGCTTATCCCCAAACAGACAACTACCCTCCGGAAGGTTCATCCCTGACTGGGCTACTGCCAGTTTGTCAGTGTTCCGAGGAGGGAAGTCTCACTTGAGAATCAAAATACAAACACCTGTCTTTGGGCTCCAAAGGCTCATCTTCAATTGGGTAATTGCTCAAGGATCGTCCCCAATTGGGCAACTGGATGCCTAGCTTCGCAGCTGAGGGCTCCTCTCACTCGGAATCATGTGTTTGTGCGTTTCGAGAAGGAAAACCCCGCTCGAGAATAATATTACCAACATCAGCCTCCGGACTTCCATCAATTCAGCAACTGAAGTCCGCACTTCACTCAGAGAACAACACCTGGTTCAACCCCGCGACTGAAGTTCTCACTTCACTCGGGATCAGCGCCTCTCAAACAGGTTTAACCTCACGACTGAAGTCCTCATTTCACTCAGAGATCAGCGCCTCTCGGCCTGGTTCAACCCCGCGACTGAAATTCTCACTTCACTCAGAGATCAGCCCTCTGGGCCCGGTTCAACCCCTGACTAAAGTCCTCACTTCACTCGGGGATTAACGCCTCTCTGCCCGATTCAACCCCACGACTGAAATTCTCACTTCACTCGGAGGACAAATGCATATACACTCGGAGATGAAGACATCATCCGGAGATGATATTGCAGAGAGGTCATATTCTTGCCATCTGGAAGTCAGATCTCCGAAGAGATGAACATTCCATAATACAAATCAGACAAGATCTAAATAACTCAGCCATTTACATAAAACACAATTACATTTCATTAAATTTCATTATGTCATTACATCTAACAAGTGGAATACATGAAATCCCTTACATCCCTGTGTTTACTTACTGAAAAGAAATATATGAGACATGAGAACATATTTTGTCACCATTTATAGACCCCGACACAAGAACAGCAAAACCTTATTCGTCGAAGGAGGTCTTTTGAGAGCAGTCTTCATCCTTATAGCGGTTCCTGAAGCAAGTAGTTGTATCTCGCTAGCAGCTTCCCACACCTCCAAGGAAGCTAGGCACATACCGCCCACCACTGTGATCCCTGAGAAGCCCTCCAAGAGGGAGGCGACGACATTCAAAAAAAAGGGGATATGACAGAACATACCAGAAGGAGAAAATATCTCTCCACCGCGATACTCTGAGAAAGAAGATCAAGCTTAGAGGCAAGAAGCCATCTGCTAACGCACCTGATAAGAGTTTTCTCTCTTTCATCCTCGTGCGCCCTATATGGAGGGAGGGTCAGATTCTTTAGAACGACCCTCACCCCTAAAAAACCGGTAACAAGGAACCAGATCATCGGCTCCAGTCGAAGCACGCCATTAAGCAATCACCCCCGACGACAGGGCCCTGTCACGATGGCTGATGTATTATGACGGCTCATCACGATGACTGATATATCACGCCAAACAAACTCCCAAGCAGCGGGAGTTCGACCACCATATTCTCCACCTTTCTTTCCTTCATTGACGAAAAGAAGAAAAGGACATATGGCCACTGAACAGGACAACAGAGGAAGATCCAAAAACAAAGTTTTTCAGAGTAGAGGGCAGAGATTATTTCAGCACAAAGGATTCAGTCCATTTATAGATAGAGGAGGAGCCAAACAGACCCCAATTCAAATTCTCGATCCCACAAAAGTCGGATCACATCCCGAAAATTTTGGTCAACCGAAGAGTTTCCAAAGAGAGCTCAGAATGTGAAAAGGTATTTTGACCAGTCCCTTCAGAGTACAAGCGACGCCTCAACTTCTCGAGTCAAGGCCAAATTAGTTTGCTCCACTCTTTCTCCTAGGAGCTTGGAGAAAGAGGAAGCGAAGGGGGCATATATAATGGTCAATTTCTGACCTGCACCACGATCAAGACACGTGTCCCATCTCATCAAAATCTCCTAAAGACAGACGATAGGGAATGCCAAGCAGAGCTTCTCCCTGAGAGCATTCTCCAGCTATTCTCGAAATCACTCCTTTCGAGGAATCAACGGCCCCGAGGAAACTCCACCTTCATAGGAATTAACAGCCTCGAAGACACTCTTCCTTCTCGGGAATCCACTGCCCCAAGGACGCGCCTCCTTCCGAAAGCATCGCCACCCCGAGATCAATCTTTTTCGTCCAAGACGGCCGCAACAACCAACCTCCTTGATACCCGCCTACATTCTGGAGTTTGTTATGCCGCCAGGTCATCTCATGTTTCAAACGTTGCAACAACTCCTGTTTTAGCACAGACTATTATGGAAGGTAATTGAAATCACTCCCGCAATCAAGGACATAATTCAAACCGTTATGAAGGAATCACAACGTGCAGATCATGAGGCTATTGAAATCCGCATGACCTGCACTACCAATACAATGAGGACTCCACGGGTATATATACACAGAGAGATTGACGAAAAGAAAGCCAGGCCACAAATATCGCCAACACTTCCCATACCACCAACACTTCCCCACAAGGACTAGCCACAAGAAAAAAGAGATCAGACCCTAAAGATCCAGAGAATCCTCCTCAAACCACTGTACCACTGTAATCTCAGGCTACAACAGAGTTCTACCTCTGCAGAATTTACTTTAACCTCTTGAAAATAGTGAATTCTTTCCCTCCTCCCCGTATTTTTTCCAACTTGAGTTTTCACGTAAAATTCTGTATTTTTGCATTGCTTTATTATTCTCTCTTACAAATCCTATTACAAATTGAGTGTAGATAAATTCGTCCGAGGAATTTACCCCTACAATAGTAGATAGGGATAATTACAAAACTAAGCTCTTTTCTATTTTAATATTGACTCCTAGTACACGATTTAGTAATTTATAACATCTAGCATATTATTGATTAGAATAAAACTTTTAATTTTGAGATAAGATTTGAACTTTTTTTTCACTAATCAAGTTTGTACAAATTTTATTATATATTTTAGCAAATATATATCTCATATATCTAATGAAATATATTTCAGTATTTTAAACACTTTACATTAAACAAGTATCTAAAGTTTTTCTTGTGCGTGTATGCACGTCCACAAAATCTAGTCTTAATCTACCGCGCCCACACTCAACGAAAAAATCATGCGACTGCCACTATTTGATAAGATAATTTTTGTAATTTGTAATTCTAAGTACATAACATGAGCTACATGGGAAATTTGTTCCAAAACTAGAACACAATCACATATAACCAATTGATGCTCTAGTTTGCAATCCTTACAAGTCTAATTTTTTGAAGGAATCCAAATACTTTTGAATATTGTTTCATCAAGAAAAGTAGAGTATGTTGCTATTTCAACTTGTGCTTGGCAACCTGTTTATTTTTTTCTGGGCTGGAGAACAATTTGACTATTCTACAGTGTTAAAATACTAATTAAGAGAAACACCAGACAGATAATACTATGCAGGTAGCTTCTGAACGAATATTCAAATTACTTACTGGCGAAGCAGAATCACTCGTAAGTCCAGGAACCACAATCACAAGGGGAGTTGAATCATCTTCAGATATGACCCTGACAGTATCGTAAGAACCACCTGCAACTGTAAAGTGAACACTATAAGAAGCTGTCTACTAACATCTAGGGATGAGAATGGACGTGTCCATGGGCCCCCTTTGGACGTGTCCAATATAAAATTTTCTATAGGAATATGAATTTTCTCATTTTCTTATAGAAAAATTTCTATTGAACACGTCCAATGGAGGCCCATGGACACGTCCATTCTCATCCCTACTAACATCCATTAGAACAGAATGTATATAATGCAGAGAAGATTGCCTTTTTCTTCCTTAACATGAAATTTTGTATTTTCAAACTATACCTCATTTGAAAGTGTCAATTGTTGGAATATTATGACCAGTTAAAGTCACAACTCATTATTAATATGAGAACTCAATATGCACAGAGGAACTTAGGTCCAAGGTCCCCTATTCCCAGATAACAGCAATGCATAAGAAAATCATACACTAAGTTACATTTTAGTCTACCATGAATGATCAGAAGCAATTTGACCAAATTAATTATTTTAGCATGAAGCTTCCTTCACATGAACCATGCATCATGCATCATCTCATGCAATTCCAAGATATAAATTTGAAGTTTACCATCTGAAGCGAGGAACCAATCCAAAGCAATAGTCCCCCCATCATGCACAGTGTATAATTGCCTGAGTTGCAATAAATAATTCAGAATTTGAAATAGAAATTGCAGCATACTCGAAGATAATCGTAATCTATCAGCAAATCCACACTTCTATCATGATATTCTGCTACATCTAAAATTGCCTCAGGTCCATTTGTTGTAAAGATCAACATCACTAATTTGGAAATGCAAGCTTTTTGTTCCAATTAAAAAATCATTTCTTGCTAGCAAAGTGTTAAAACAACACTTATTGTTAGTAATTTTAAAGTTCCATGACCGGAGGGACAATACAAGCTCGAATTTGATCCTTAAACATCCATGTCAATTGCTAATTAAAAGCAAAATCATATTAAAATCTCAAAGTCGCAGCGAAAGAGTACCAATTACCTCCTATAACAGAAGGTCGGGGGCCTCCCAAAAAAATTCAGGAACGCGGTCTGAAATGAGGACTTGCAAGCCATGGCGTCACCAAATACCTTCAGTCACAAATCCCAAAATCGTCAATCACTCCGATCCTTTAAAAATAAAAATCTCAATTTTAGAAGAAAAATGAAATGAAATAAAAGTCGCCATCAAATTCACCTCCCATGAAGAGTCCGACACCTGGAGGCCACGCCTTCATAGATCTTGGACGACGGGTTGAAGGTGAGGCAGACGCGATCTCCCCTGAATCCTCGAAGAATGTCTCGGAGCAGGTGAAACTCAAGGAAGTTGTAGAGGAAAATTAGAACGAAGAACGACAAAGCTAAGACGTAGTGAGACGTTTCGATCATCGAGAAGGCTTTGACGATGAGAGCGGCGGCCGTGAGATCCGAATCGTCGGCGATCGGGCCCGTCATTGCCGCGGATTGGAGTTAGGTTTCGAGAGAGAGAGAGAGAGAGAGAGAGCGGTGGATTCGGAACGAAGCTTGAGAGAGAACGACAAAAAACAGGGAGTTGCGACAAGTTTGAGCTGAAGACGGGGCGGTGCCGTTGCGAGCCCTTTTATGGATCGGAATCGCAATGATTGCAAAGCGTGACTGTCAATTTAGATTGCGTGGGGGCTTTATTGCAAATTGTAAGATCCAATGTCCCGACTCCGAACATTCATTGACCTTAATAAAGTTAGTTGGTAGCAGGTGGTGACCTTGCAGGGCGCGGGCGCGGGGACATGAATGGCTGGTTGACCAACGGGTTGGGAACTTGTTACACGTAGGTCCCACTCGGGTACCCACATGTAATTTAAATAGGGAGAAGGAGGGAGTTGCAAAAATTACACCAAAAAAAAAAAAAAAATACCCCCAGCTATGGGGGACTTTATACCATATTACCTTGTGCTTTGATACGTTTCAATGATGACTATACTTTCAACTTTATACCATATTGCCTTGTGCTTTGGTACGTTTCAAATACGTTACCTCAAAACGGTTAACAATACTAGCACAATTAGAACATTTCAAAGGAGTGGCTGCATTTTGAAAGAGCATATTCAATGGAATATATTTAACTAGAGGAGTTAGACTCTAATGACATCTCTTCATTTAGAACTCTATTTTAATTTTTTATTATTTTTTTACTTATTTTTTAAAAATTATAAAAAATAAATTTAATGATATCTTTTTTTCTTTTTTTTTGAATCTTCTCCAAATAAGATCCTACCACGTTTAATCTACCACAATAGAAAAGTAAATAAGTATAATAAAATTTGTATGTTATTGGAGGGGTAAAATTGGAATTAATTTTTGATGAACAGTCACATGGAGAGTCCTCCATATTCATGGAGCGGATATTTTCTCCCAAAAAATTATGAAGGCACCCATAAATGTGATGAAGGCACCCAAAAAATTTATATAAAAAAAAAAAAAAAAAAAAACCAATTTGCCCTCTTCTCCTCCTCCTCCTCCTCTCCCTTCCCTTCCATTCCCTCCAGCGAAACCTTCTCCCCGGTAGCCTTCCTCCTCGGCGACCCCTCCCTCTCCGGCCTCCCCGTTCCCCAAACCCCCCCCCCCCCCCGCCTCCCCCTACCATTCCCCTTCCCCCTCCTTCCCCTTCCCTCCTCGTCCACCGCCGGCCTGTTCAATCAGACTGAGGAAGAAGAAATGAGCATTTAGGATTTTTCACCAAGGGCGAAATTGTCCAAAAAAAATAATGTCACACTTGTAATAGTTCATAAGGTGCCTTCGTCAGTTTTTGGGGTGGAAATATCCGCTCCCCGTCCCCCACTCTCTTTCCTTCTTTAAAGCTTTGGTGAAAATGGTCTGAAATTATAATTGAATCTCGCTCTCTTTTAAACCATCAACTCAAGAAATCCTCTCTCCTCCACCGCTAAAGGAGAATGAGCAAAAGTACACAGTAATAAGAGTCGTTAGAGAAATGAAGATTTAAAGACAATGTTGGATGCAAAAAGGAGCTTACTCAGGCGGTACAGAATCTAGTGGATCCTAAATTTGTTTTATGTCCCCCCCCCCCCCCCCCCCCCCCCTCTTTTTCTTTTAAATATGTGCACATCTTATATTCTGTCCTTTTTAACTGTTAGAATTAGGGACATACCAATTGACAAAGAAGCTTCTATTTTAGCCGCTCCTTGCTGCATCTGCAGTTGAGGATGCTGCTATGACAACTAAGGTCGCACATTACTCTTTTCCTTAACCACTCTCTACATGCTCAGGGCACGTTTGTTTCTCGGAGTCGAGGACGAAAAGCTAGTTTGTGGCCTGACACACGCAGGCCATGTAAGCCTTTTTTTCAAAAACGCGTTTGGTGTGGCGTTTCTCGAAAATCGTCATGATTACGCAAGCTCTCACAAAATGCCAATGTGGCCAGAGCGAACGCTTTCCTCGGGCGAGCGGCAGAAATCAGTGAAAAATCCAGTGTAACTTGGGCTCGCCATCTTGTTTCCATCAGAAAACTGATTGATTCAACCCTAGCGCGTTCTGAATTTTTAAATCCGAGACAAACAGGCCTTTATTGTTGAAGTTTTGTTATCGTGCACCTTTCGTGATATTCATGTTAGAATTTTGTTGTTATTCACATATCCTCTTGATATCTCTCTTACAAGTGAAACCTCTAAATATATTTCAAATCTTGTGCGGTGGACATTCACTTATTGTGAAACAGACTATATTATTTCAAGTGAAACATTGTATTTTTAACAAACTCTTAAGCCTTTAGCAATCTGCATAAACCAATTGAAATTTGATTTCTAGTGAGTTTACATATCAGTGTCCTTATCAGTAACCACACTTTTATACATCACTGTTAGTAATGGGCTAAGAAGAAAACAGGGTCATCAACGAGCTATTATTAGTATAATTACCTGATTATTGAAGTGATTCCACAAGAAAAGAAAATTACTGGAAGGCACTACTCCCAGGGAATTCTCAGTTCCCAGAGAACTCCCAGGATCCTTGTTGATTTCTGCTAAGATTTACCTCACAAGATAGCAGATGGTTGCTATTGTTTGTTTTATTTGTTCCAGATACACTATAGAACTAGAAAACCATGACTGTTTACATTTAGCTTACATGTTTGTTTTATTTGTTCCAGACTCACTCCTTCCAACTTCTTTCTGAACACAAAGCGAAGAAAGGAGCCAAGCAGCGGCCAAGTTGTTACGATGGCAACATAAGCGAGTAACCACATCGATCTCCCACCCTGTCGTGAAAGCTAATTCATTGATCTCTTTGCTTGAAAGGTCATGTCATTGAAAATTTTAGAAAGGCTTTCTTCGTGCGTGTTTTGCCCAGAAGTGAGGGCGGTCTCATCAGCCAGAGGTGTGCTCGTTTTAGCCGTGTCTTCATTGATGTAAAATCAACCTGAATCGCAATCACCTTCAAATTGTAACCAAAATTTGAGCCAGAGAACAGGATAAGATTTTGGGTTTTCCCACCCCTTACGCGGGCTTCTCACCCCAAAACTCGAGAGCAAATAAACTCAAGAATTAAGCCAGATAATTTGAGAAAATTTTAATCATTCAATTGTACCCTTATTCATTGAGTTGAGCCTCTTTATATAGGCTCTTACAAAGTGAACTCCTCGGATATAACCGATGTGGTACTAAAAGCAAGGTAAACAAAATACAAAATCCTCTAAATAAGTTATGGCATGAAAAGATAACTGGGAACTGGTGTGATGTCCTCATCAATTCCCTCGGGTGAGAGAAACTCGACCATGTCGAGTGAGGACTCTCCTCACGAAGCATCTCAATCGGGCCAAGGTGATGGTCGTAGTAGCATCACTGGTACGCCATGTTGATACCATGGTGGTGGAGGTGGAGCTGGTATCCGTGACGAGTCAGCTGTAAAAGATGGCAGCTCGATCAAGACATAGAGAGTAGACCAAGGCGCATCATCCCTGCTGAAGACGGAGCTAATACCAGAATCCCATGGGCTATCCAACTCGCAAGCAATGGAAATAATGCTCTTCAGAGCCCTATCGAAATCTTTATGCCAAGCGTGCAACTTCCTCACAGCCTCACAGTGACTCGTAACCATCACCGTATTATCAACCGCAAATTCCTGCAAAGTACTATACGGGTACGCAGCAAATTTGTGAGTATTATTGCAAATTGCTATCGGCCTAGTGATATCATCAATATATGCAACAGGCAAATGCAATGTAGTAGACTCAACTATCTCATTCACGTCATCACTGGCACTATTAGACATGTGAATTTCATCAATAACCAGTATGTCGGCACCAACTGCTGTGTCTTCAATTATACTAATAGTCTTGAAATGAACGTGGACTTCCTTAATAACCTTTGAGATGTCAACCTCATCACTAGACACAATTCTAACATGTTGACTCTCTGAAGGATACTGATAATCATAATGTCCATATCCCTCACATTTAGAACACTTAGCCTTAGCATTGACTAGTGTTTTGAAAGTTAAGTCCAACCTTAATGCAACATCAAAGGCATCTTCAACAGTGTCTAAGTTATATGGGCCAGTAATCATAGCACGTTTTATTTTAGGTCGTAAACCTCAAACAAACCTAGTTAGAGTCTCAGAAGGGTACTCTCTCACGTCACTGCAATGGGTTAAGTCCTTAAACATAGGGGTGGCCAACGGGACGAATCGGGTTGATTCGTCCCGTCTGGCAAACGAATCCCGGACGAGACGGGTTGGACCCGTCTCGTCACGGGTTAAACGGGACGGGTTGAAATCCCGGGTAACGAATCAAGTCTCCTGACCCGATTCGTTACCGGATTCGGCGAGACGGGTTGGACCCGTCTCACCTATTTTTTTTTTAATTCGAAAATTCATAAAATTTAAAATTTAAAGTTAAAAAGAAAATAGGAAAAAATAGGAAAAAATAGGGAAAAAAGAGGAAAAAATTTTAAAAATTTTCTAAAATTATATAAAAAAAATTGAATTGATTTTCACTAATTACAAGTTTTTTTGTAAGGCACATTATTTTATTAATATAAAAAAATCATATACATTGCTCATCACATATACAATGTACATAAAACTCATCTCGTATACATAACAAAACTCTGGTGCTCATCTCATACAATGTATATAAAAACTCTGGTGGTTCTCTATTCGTCATCCTCGTCTTGTTCAAAATCTTCATCCAGAATAACTTTTCCTTCTGTGCGTCTTTCTGCATCGAACCAGTCCTTTAAGCAAACCGCCATCTCCAAGTGTTTCGGCGTCAGCCTGCTCCTCCAGGGTGTCAAAACTCTACCACCTGCAGAAAACGCGCTCTCGGACGCTACTGTAGAGGCCGGAGGTGTTAGTATATCTCGGGCCATGGTAGAAAGAACAGGAAATTGTATATCTCGGGCCATGGTAGAAAGAACAGGAAATTGTTTTCTCTGTTCTCTCCACCACGACAAAACATCAAATGTTTCCCATGGTTCATCATCATTTTCATTTATTTCAGCAGGCATTGTGTTCAAATATAAATTAAGTTCATCAAATGAACCTGCTCCTGAAGAGTGTTTCTTTCTAGTATTAGAGGAAAGTATACTTTTAAAATTAGATAATCTTTTACCTAGACTACTAGAAGAAGTTTGTGATGGTGTAGGTGCCCTAAATTCAGAAGAAGAAGGTGGAAATAACTCATCTCTGTACAATGAGTACATTTCTTCTAAAAGAGATCTAATTTCTAAAAGTAATTTATCTACATCTTGTTCATAATTTAAACATAAAATAAAATTAGATAATAAAAGTTTTAAATTATCTATTTTAATTTTAGGATCCATAATTGCAGCTAAGTAAAATAAAAAGGCATATTTTCAAAATATTTTCAAAATTTTTCTTTCATATCATGTATAGCCTCTTCAAGACTATCATCATCTCTATATGCAGCAAATACTTGAGCAATTTCATTAAGATTATAAAAAACTAAGTTACATGTGGGATAATACGTACCAGAAAGTGCTTTTGTGGCAGTGTCAAATTTTTCTAGAAAAGTACAAAAATTTTCATATAATTTCCACTCTTCATCACTAATATAAAGAGATGAACATTCATTTATTGTAAAAAATTGAATTGCTTGTTTAAAAGGAATGCAATCTTTAATCATATAATAGCTTGAATTCCAACGAGTTTTCACATCTGCTTGGAGCAGTTTTTCCTTTAGTCCACATTGTCGGCAGTAACCTTTAAAAGATTGTCTCCTAGGTCCACTGTGTTTTATATGTAAAATAATTTCTTTAACTTTATAAATATATTTGTCTAAGAGTTTTAGACCATCTTGTACACATAAATTCAATATATGGCAAACACATCTAACATGAAAAAGTTTACCATTTAAAATTGGATCTAATATCGTTTTCAATTGTCTTATTGAAGCAGTATTTTCACTTGCATTATCAAAAGAAATAGAAAATATTTTATTTTCTATACCATAATTTCTACAAGTAAAAAAAATTGAATTTGCTACATTTGTAGCAGAATGTTTCTCAGAAAATTTAGAAAATGATAAAATACGTTTTTGTAAAATCCAATTTTCATCAATAAAGTGAGCAGTAACACATAAATAATGAATAAGATTAAGAGCTTCCCATATATCGGAAGTTAATGAAATTTTTCTAGCATCACTAGTAAAAAGAGCCTTCAAAATATTTTTTCTATTTACAAATAAATCTTCAATTTCTCTAGTTATAGTTTGTCTGCTAATTCTCTTATAATCAGGAGGAAAAACAGATTTAAGATAATCAACTAATGCATCTGATTCAGTAAAAGAAAATAGAAGTTCTGCTCGAACAATAAATTCAGCTAACTTATGTTTATTTACTTCAGGCTTATATCTCCAAGTGGAGAGTGTGCCTGAATCAGCTAATATTTGTGCTTGTTGTGGTGGTAAACCGTGACTTTTAGCATGCTTTTTTTCATAGTGTTTATTAAGAACACTTGTACCGTATCCTTCTTTATGATCAAATAGTTGATGACAGTACTTACATTCTGCCTTTCTTCTACCTTCAACAATTTTTAAGACAAAATGGTTCCACACTGCAGAAGTTTTGGCTCTTTCTTTAGTGGTTGTGCTTGTGCTTGTGCTAGTTGGTTCAGGTTGTTGTGTTTCTGGAACTATAGTGTCATGCTGTGTTGGTTGTGTATCGTGTTGTTCTTGTGTTTCAGTAAAAAAAGGAGCTAGAGATTGTGCGTGCATTGGTGATGTTGACATTAAAAGTTGAGAATATGAGGCATATTGAGGAGGGAAGGAAATAGAATGCCGACCTGTACCACTATCACTGGCATATGCAGCATGTGTATATGGTGCAAAACCACTGTAGTCAAATGCATAGCTTGACGAACTGTGATAGGGAGCAAATGCGGATGTTGGTGGAGCATAGTTGTATGGTGGGTAAGCGGTATATACTGACGATGAGCTACCGCCAACATCGGTGTAAGGTGTGGCAGCTGACGGATTGTGTGTTGATGAAGAGCTACCACCGGCTTCGGATGAGGAACCGCCAGTACTCCAGTTGGGCTCCATTAGACTAGATTGAAAGTTGGTAAAGATTTGTAATTGTAAGAGAATAAGAGTGAATTAGAGGATGAAAATAGAAGAGAGAGAGTTGAGATGAAGTGAGAATGTGAGATGAAAATGAAAGAGGGTAGAGGGTATTTATAGAGGATTAGAGGTTAGGGTTTTTAATTTTTTTTTTTTAATGGGCCAACGGCTCATTTTTGAGCCGTTGGGGTGAAAAAAGAGGGTGCCACGTGGCACCCTCTTTTTTCACCCCAACGGCTCAATTTTGAGCCGTTGAGGGTTTAAAACAAAAAAAATTTTAATATAGGGGGGGCAGAATAATTTTCCCCTCTAACGTTCTTAAAAAATTATTGGACTAAAAAAAAAAATAAATAAGAAGGGGGGGTCGGGGAAATTTTCCCCGACCCGACTCGTCCCGTGATTCGTCACGGGACGAATCGGATTCGTCCCGTGACTACGGGACGGGTCAACCCGTTTGGACCCGCCCCTTAACGGGGCGGGTACGGGTTGACCCGTCAACCCGTCTGTGCGACTCCGACGAGTCGCACAGTACGGGTCGGGGCGGGTCGACCCGCCCCGGTGGCCACCCCTACTTAAACATGGTAATATAATCATGAACGGACATATGACCCTGATGGAGTTTGTGCAGCTGGTCTAAGTGGGGGTCCCTATACTGCTGACTAGTCATGATGACTCAAGCAAACAAGCAGATGCAGTGGAGAACCCGAGAGTCAATTAAACTAAATGTATGCACTAAACAAAAATACCCTAAAGTTTAAGTTCTAAATGTAAAGAAAAATGCATTCCTAAAATGATGAAAAAGCGATAAATGCTGATGCAACCACCAGATCGAAACAAATAGCATTTCAACCAACAAATTATAGCAATCCATATAGTAGTTGCAAGTAATCTAACAGCTAACGATTTAGGTCAAGTTAGGATATCACCTCGAGAATGGAGCAAATCAGGCTTTAATCGGGGCAGAAACAAACTCTGGTGCGCTGATCTGCTGAGCTGAACCTGGCAGACAACCGAAGCTTGAACTAGAATATGAAGGCTGTAGATTGTAGTGTTGCTCTCCACGAATCTGCTGCCTCAAAACGGCTTGATTTGGACTTGAAACAAACTCTGAACAGCCTTCGGAAGTTAACTGCTGAACCTGGACTGTGCTGACTCAGTCAGCTCAGTAACTCAGTCGAGCTGACTCAGTGTTCCACTGAGTTGCTATTGGGGCAGTCGGTCGGGTCGGGTCGTGAGTAAACCCAGTTACCCAAATTCAAACCCAATTGGGGGGCAGGTCGGGTGTTGAATAAGACCCGGCTGCCCACACCCAAATCCAATTGGATTTATAAAATGGGGAGTGATGAAATCTTCACCCGAAACCCAACTTCACTCTGTCTCCTTCACTCTTGCAGCTAGGGCAGAGAATGGGGATGAAGGCGGCGGACCTAAATGGCGGAGATGGCAGGCAAAGCTCTCCGGCGAAGGCACGACGAGGCTTCGGAGATGAAGAAGGCAGCGAACTGCTCCGATCGTGGAGGGATTCTCTCCTTAGGTGATGTCGGCAGTGGAGGACGTTGGATCCGCTCTGATCGAGGCACAGATCCACTTTGATCGAGGCACGAGAGGCTGACGACTGTGGCAGCGAGAGCTGAGGACGACGGCGGCAGACCAGACGGCGACGAGAGCTACGGACGACTGCGGCAGCGAGAGCTGAGGACGACGGCGGCAGACCAGACAACGACGAGAGCTACGGACGACGGCGGCGACGAGAACTTGCAGCTGCTGGGAAGGAAGAGAAGGTCGTGGCGGCGATCTGAGATTGTTGGTGGGGATCCGGCTGAATTTGGTAGAGTTCTCCGACGGCGAGGGCAGATCGAGAAGTGACGATTCGTCGGCGAAAACTAGGGTTCGCCTCGGGCGAAACTTCGACGACGATGATGTGGTGAGAGCGACGCTTCGTCGGAGCCAATCGGGGCTGATCTGAAGGCTTGGACGCTGGATCTTGAGCGGCGATGGAGCACGACGAAGCTTGATGATGAATCACGCAGGCAACAGTGGGCTCCGGCAAGGCTCTGATGGCGGCGGCGGTACACAAATCCCCGCTTCAGTTTGTGCTTCGGCGAGCAACAGCGAAGATCCGGCAAAGTCTGGAAGACGGGCGTCGACGAGGGATCAGCGATGATGATGGAAGCTGGCGGAGGAAGGGGTGGCGGGGAGCGGTGATGCTTCTGGTGTTGATCGGATGATGAAGATGGCCTTGTCGATGGCGTTCAGCAAGTCGGTGGAGATTTCAGCGAAGACCAGAGGCGGCGGCGAAGGCGTTGGATCTGATTCGATGATGTCAGTGTCGGTGGGGTTACAGAGAGGGCGGTAGTGGTGATCTTTGGCGATGATGACTTCGTCGGGAAATGATGGTGAACGGTGATGGTGACGCGTAGGTGGTGGGTCGGGGACGACGGTGAACGTGGCGACGGAATTTTGTGGGAGGGGAATTTTGAGAAGATGATGAACAGTGCCAATTTGAAATTTTTAGGGTTTTTTTAAGGGAATTTCTGGGGATTTTCTACAGTGATTTTTTTTCTTTTTGGAAACTTGGTGTAGTTCTAGGGTTTTGAGAGTAGAAAAGAGTATGGAATGAAAATTTTGAAGGGGATTGAAAACCAGGGCTCTGATACCAAAATGATGTAAAAACAACCTGGATCGCAATCACCTTCAAATTACCAAAATTTCTTCAAATTGTAACCAAAATTTGAACTAGAGAACAGGATAAGATTTTGGGTTTCCACCCCTTACGCGGGCTTCTCACCCCAAAACTCGAGAGCAAATAAACTCAAGAATTAAGCCAGATAATTTGAGGAAATTTTAATCATTCAATTGTACCCTTATTCATTGAGTTGAGCCTCTTTATATAGGCTCTTACAAAGTGAACTCCTCGGATATAACCGATGTGGTACTAAAAGTAAGGTAAACAAAACACAAAATCCTTTAAATAAGCTAAGACATGAAAAGATAACTGAGAACTGGCGTGATGTCCTCATCAGTCATTCTGCTCTCTGACAGCATCCATTGCCATCAGGCTTCAGGTAGGCATCAAATGAGGATGTTGCTCCATCATTCCTCACTGCAGTAATTAGTCCATCTTCCATGATATTTAGGTAGGGGGATTTATCAATTGAAGACTCGAGAGGAGAATGTGAAGGCACGCCATTATGATCTATCTGCACGAAAGTCAATAACTTGGCTTCATACCAGAGTGAAAATGTCGGTTCTAAAGCTTAATAACTAGCATCAAACATAAATATCTACTACTATTTTGTAGGTTCTAAAAGCTGTTTCAGAACTTGTTGGAAAGCATTCATGAATCTTTCACCAATAGTTTGTGAAACTGTGGTTTGAAAGCAAAGAGGAAAGAGTGAAATTACTTGAAGGGAAAAAAGATGGTGGAAGTGCTTCCTTAAAAAATTTGAAGTATTTTTTGGCTGAGCATCATAAACAGAAGAAGGTTTTAAGATGAATACAGTACCTGTTTTTGGCCATGCATATAGGGGCTAGAATGTAAAACAGAAAGGAACTCAACGACAGCTCCAACCCACCTGCAAAGAACACAAACCATCTACATAATTAAGCTGCATACAACTACTACTGTTGAAGTTCTGCTCAACCATCCATGTATCATGACACATACTATATAGTTAATTGGAGCTATGTTGTTGAGTGTTCTTTTTTGTGTGTGGGGTAGGGGTGGGGACGTGCGTGTGTGCGCGCTCTCAGGATTGTATGAACAAACAAACAAACAGATGAGTAAATAAAAATGTCTCTTAAAAAGAGCACAAATCATGCTACATGTGTCTAATTATGAAAATAATAATGCAAGATTCAACGCTGTCATACAGATAATTTTGTACATATTCCATTTCCCTATTGTAAGATGAAGCATGCACAGTAATATTCCACTGTGTTTTACAAACTCATTCAATTTTGATTTGTCGATCGCTGAGCATCTAACTGCTACAGTGCTACCAAATGGTTGATTTGACACTATCCAGCATCCTTTTACTGGATCACCAGCCAAGCTGAACCAACATTAGTAATTTGTTCGTCCGGAGTCTAGATCAATTGTTATATTCAGAGCCTGTTATTTAGTGGCCAATGGCCATACAGTTTAAACTCATCCGACCAGAGCAAATCTTGAGAAATTTCCCCGACACCAATAAGATGACGAGGTTTGTTTTAGGATATTGTATTATTAATCTATAAGGCATAATGTTTAATAAACAATATGACGTCATGACAGGTTAAAAAAGAGACAGCTGCAGCATCTGGAGAAAGTAAGACAACTGGGTATTGAAATACCATAAGTTGCGTGCAGTAATCCCTTTGAAAAATGCAAGATGACCACCATGTGGTAAAGTTGCCAATACAATATTCTTGTTTGCCCTATGAAAACAAAAGGCTGATATTGTAAGTAAACCAAAAATATCAAGTGAACAACATATTTCTAGAAGAAAGCATCATTCCAAAAGGGGAAAAAGAGAACCCCTATACCTGCATTCATCCCAAGGAATTGCCTCACACGTACAAACTGGATCATCCAGAGCATTGATGCAGAACAGAGGAACAGATACACCCTTGATAAAACTAACAGAACTGCAGTGGCGGTAGTATGTATCTACTGTCTGAGCAAACGAAAAATGCCATTCAAAGTAGCCCATAAAACAAAATCCAAAAGTTGGTATTGAGAACTAATACCTCAAAATTTGAAACAATACAAGTGGCATGGTTATCAAACTCACGAACAGAGCGTGACTGCATAAGTGGGGAAAAAAAAAAAAGTTAACAAAATAAAATGGCAGAACAAGTGTAACAAGAAAACTATTAGAAATATGACCTTGCTAAGTACATTTCTCTGTCATCCTTCAAAATTTGAAAATAGGAAATAAAAAAGATGCAATATTCTTAAATGGTGAGGGTAGATACTGTATTTGAGTGCAGATGCCAGATAGAGTGATGGTTGCAAATATAATAGAAAATTAAATAGCTAGACATGTCCATTTGGCTATCACTACTAGTTTAAACAGTGTAATTATCTAACTCAAAAGTTAGGCAAACTGTAGTTTACAAAAGTACGAGGCGACTGGATTTCCAGATGGAGTAATGGTTGCAAGTATAATAGAAAACTAAATAACAAGACATGTCCATTTCGCTAATAGTTTAAAAAGTGTAATTATCTAACCTCAAAAGTTAGGCTAACTGTAGTTTACTGTTTACATAAGTCTGAGGCGACTGGATTTTCTTAACCAAAAACAATATTAAGAGAAACGCCACCCTTCTCATGTTCCTACCTCCTATACTCTACTTCCTGTTCTCATCAGAACCTAGCACTTGCCTTCTTTTCATCAGAATTCAGTTTGGTTTGACTCCAAATTGTACCAGCCAGAGAATAAAGTTAGTGAAAAAAACAGCTTAGAAAACTAAACAGGTTTGAAGATTGCAGTTTCGCAAACCTACATCTTAAAAACTTCAGTTTAGAGAACTTCAAAGCCAACAGTCACCAAAAGATTTTTTACTATGGCCAACAATTATATAAAGCATATGTGGACACTAATCCCTGCCTTGGAAGAAAGGGGAAAAACATGCACGCGCACATACAGAAAGCCCATTTTCTCGTGTTGAAAGAAAGAAATAGACGTCTATGGTAGGGTTTGAACCAAGGGCCTCTTTATTCCTAATGCTTTTCCTGTCTTGTTGGTAAAGTTTAATACTGATGGGCGGTGGGCCAACAGAGAGCAGCATCTGACATAGCATCGAAGTCTTAAAACAGGTTGGTATAAACATCACAGCACTTTCATTGACCTTAGCATTCCTCAGCTCCTACATTTACAAGTGTAAATTAAGAAACATCTGAAGAGATGAGAATGATAATAGAATATAAAAATGGACGATTTATGAAAATTGTAATTGAGAAGAAAAGCAATTCTCCAAGGAATGAATAGAACATTCTAAGTACTTGGTGGTCCAAGAACACATTACTGGACTTAATACACTTATTAAATGGAGCGGTATCTGAGACTTCAAATAAATAAACATACCCTACTAATTCCATCCCAGTTTGCAAGCCGAGTTAAGATGGTCTGGTGTCTGCAACAAGAGGCAAAATCCAAGAAAAGGATAAATACTTATAAATAATAAAATAAATAAATAAATAATGATTGCCTTTACAAGAAAGGTGAGTCGCGTTGCCAAATTTCATCATAGAAGCTACGACAACTTTACCAGGTGATATAAGTTTAATAGGAACGTACAATTGAGCATAACCTTTAAGACCAATAGCGATAGCTCTGTTATAAAATCTCTGGACAAGCTTGCGATTAATAACCTGTCGCAGACCTACACATATGCATGAAAGTTAAATAACGCCTGGCAGATCAGAAACGAAAATAAGAATTCAAACTGCAACAACATCAACAATGATGATGATGATATAGCCCTTATCTGAAACCTCTGGGGTCGTCTATATCCATTCAACTCTGTTAAGCACCATTTCCTTTGTTACATTAATGACTACCATATCCTTTTAACTGCCTAAGTCCATGTTCGTTTAGGCGGCCGGGCCTAGCTTTAGTCTAGTCTCTCAAAAATACAAATTCAATATATATTACTAAATTCATCCGACAAGAAATTAAGTTTCAAGCAATCATCCATGTTAAGCTAAAGGCTCACTGAAGTTTTAACTATAGGGTGGAATAAACAAAATCAAAGGGCTCAACATGAAAAACTTGCAAAGAAAACTGAATCAAGATCGCATGACACCTCAAAGAGACACAATGCATAGTTTAGATGCGCAACCCACGTCCATATAAAGTAATGGGCTGTATGGATTCCCTGAAATCAAAATCAGGCTCTAACTGTCATCAGAATTCAGAGGAAATCAATTTCAACAACAACGTGAAGGTGCTGCATAGACTATAGTCGGAAATGGTCATAACCGAGCATGTACTCAATGTACAGTTGATCATCTGCACAATGAACAGTTGCCCTTCTGGTCAATCTAACAATAATTGATCCTAATAATATTGGGAATGATTGGGATATTGCTTTCTGGCTTTCTAGATAAGAATCATGAATGCTCATATCACTTAACAGGCTTAACCAATTCACTCACCCCACCCACCCCCCCCCCCCCCCTCTCTCAATAGGGGTCCAACATGATATGGAGGATACCATCAAAATCCATATGCCTTGTGAAAAACTCATTGATGTGCATTTTGAAGTGTTTAAAAAATGAGGGATCCAATTATGCAAGAGATATAAAAAAAAAAAAAAAATTAGTAACATAAAAGCATGAACGACATTTTATCAAATGAACGAGTGACATTAAGTCCTTCGAGTAGCTGCTCATTGATTGACTGATATATGCTGATCATTAATTCTGTCCAAATGAAGTATAAAATGAAACACCTTAAACCACGTGAAGGATATCTAATTCTTGGAGAAGCTACTTACTGCACTACATAGATACTTAAGAATTATATGCTACAACCAGAAAAATGTCGAAGATGAATTTGGGCAAACCTTAGACACTTTGGCTGCGAAATAATTTGTCAAACAATAAATTTAATTAATCCAAAAAGAAACACAAAAGTTAGACAAGTAGCATCAAGTTAGACCTGTAGTACAGTTTAAAATAATTTTTAGCTATGAAATGTTCTACACTTGACTATGGAAATGTGATGTCAACAAATGTCAACTTAAAGCACAATACATCAGTTAGGTCCCCAACTTTCAATACTTGAACAGAAAATCCTATCCATGGCAACGAAAGAAAAGTGAAAATTCATAGAGCAAGAACTAAGCAACTGAAACTGAAATTTTCCAACATGATATTGCAATATACCAACTCAAAGCAGAGAATATAGTACATTGAAGAAAGAGCATGGCTAAAACTAATGAGATAAGAAAATTTTATGCAGGAAAACTTGAGCAAACTGACCACAAGGTCCCATGTGGAACAGATAGATGCCGCACCAGCGAGAGGAGTGTTCTCCCCTTCTTCTCCAAGGTACTTAACCTGAAACCGGCAACACAGAGATTCAAAATCCAAACAGAACACAATATTCTTAGTACATTGAAAGTCAGATTGGTTCCATAGTCAAACATTTCCAAAATAGACCATGTATGAGAGATTTTAGAGATTCAGAAATGGATGCCAATCCTAATATTTAATTCAGAAATGCAGAAAATAGAAATGAACCTATCCAAATTTCTCCCAAGTAACAACACAGAGAGTTAAGACACAAACTAAGCAAGGATGCAGAACATCTTGATATAGCAAGAGGTTGTGAGGTTGTGAAGGTGCCATACAGCAGGCCCATTCTTTGAACATAAGGGAAGATTCCACAATGGGATATTAAATTGTCTTTTTTGTCCCTTCTCCATCATGTTTAGTGTGCTCTAAACGCCAGAAAGCGTCTTGCGTCTTCTCTTCATATATAGGTGAAACTCCTTAGGTTTCCTGGTTGTAAATAAGTGGATTATTTCTATATACAACCACATGTGAATCAATGTCGCAGACTTGGTCCCCTGGATAAACTCCAGGCCAAGACAACCCGCAAAGATCAGGAATATTAATGTGCTTCACTAAATACAGAAGTTCCTTGCTATAACTTTAAATCTCTTTGGCTAAAGTAGAACCATTCTTTCATAATGCATGAGTTAACAAACCACTACGAATATTATTCTTTAAAAAATACAAACAATTATGGAATAATAGATTGTTCTTATTCTTAGATAAGGCCAACTAATCTAGACATCAAGCCACTATGCATGAACGTTAAAAACAGGCAACAATGACATAGGTTCAATTGTATACCAGAATATTTGCTCCGATGCTTGTCCCGACAGCAAAGAGAGGAGCCTTGGGATACTTCTGATGAATATAATTAATAACTTCACGTGCATCTTCCGTCCATCCAGCATTATAAAAACAATCAGACTGACCAAAATGGTAAGAAAAATATTAAAAAATGCACATGAGCTCAAAACAGAAAGTATAAACTAACCACTCATCTTTTCAAACAAATTCAAAAGTGGATATGAAAGCCAGTCAACCTGGATTTGGGGATTGGGTTGTGTTGGTCTCTCAGCCCTGTCGGGCGGAGAAGAAACTCCTTCAACTCATTTTCTCCCCCCATTTCAACTAGAACTGGGAACTTGGAATCGTCAAGAAGACATGCAAGGGCATACTTTCATAGAGATGATTAGAAGTGCATACTATTGCAAATGCAATTAGAAATTTGTTCTCATTTGGCTACTTTGGCTTTTAAATGGGTCTAGAACTCTAATGGACACCTCTACCTTTTTCAACAGCAAGTTTAATCACCTTAACCTTATTGCCCCGCACATAGTCCACAACTGTAATGACACTCCTTGCATGTTTGAACTCTACAATTGTTCTCAGTCTACCTCAAATAAATATATTTTTCTGACAGCAATTTTTATCACCCTTGCCTTTCTTGACTCTCACGTGGTCTAGAACTCTAAAGGACACTCCTAGCTTGTTTGAGCATAAACCTTACATACAATAGCTAGATTTTCTTATATTGCAACTGGTATACTAGTTGTATTGAAAAGTGTCCCCCTATTCATAGATTTTGGACCAGGAGATCATCAACTAAGAGGACTCACATCAGGTTACATGTCATAAATTTTGCCAAATTTTCCCTGGAGCCCTTTCAATAGTCTCTTATGTATAGCTGACCCATTTTGTTGGGTAAAGGCTAAAATGATGATGAGGACGGTTAGATGACACCAACTACATACAAAATGCATAATAAGACTTGCATGTTATGTTGCAAGGGTACACCCAAAATGGGTTATGTATGTGTATCCATTACATCTCTGACAAATATGCATGAATATATGTTGGATATGTACAGGTCATAGCCGACATGTATCCACTTTAAGAAGTGGCCCATGAATGACTAGTGCCGCCTAGAGAATAAGCCCAACATAATTTTAGTTGAAATGAGTTCATTTGAGTTTAACTGGGTGGGTTTTAATACTTAGAACATATTTCCCAATCCAATATATAAACCCTAACCAACTAATAACCTAGCAAACATGAAAAAGGAGGAGACTTGATATATTCACATCAGATATAAATATACATATAAGAACATGCAGGTACATGAATGTGTGTGTTGCCTTCTAAATTGGAAATCCATATCAATAAATGTGATCAGTATCCATATACTAACAAGAAGAAAAATTGAAATGATTTCAAAGTAATCTTCTCACGCATCAAGTGGCAACAAATTAACCAATTTCGTGAAAGTTTTAAGGCACTAATTTGCCACCACTTTGATGCATGGGTAAATCACACTTAGATCGTATATATATATATATATATATATATATATATATATATATATATATATATATATATATATATATATAGAGAGAGAGAGAGAGAGAGAGAGAGAGAGAGAGAGAGAGACTTGTGTCATTCCAGAAGGATTCAAGACCTAATCCTTCCCACTCAAATATAACCCTACGACATTTGAATGCAAGATCCACTCCGTTGAAGTTGATCTACATTATTTCAAGTAACTAAAAACTAAAAAACATGTATTTCGAATACTTTTTGTCCATCCATCAAGTAGGCACAAAATGGACTGTCAAAATAATGAGTTGGTTTGTTTAAAAGTGTAGACTATTTGAAATCTAACTAAAATTGATGTATGAGAGTTCTTAAGTGTTTAGATCATGATGAAATAATCGGATCGAGAATTTGTATGTCTAAAGACGTGAATCTAAGCAATATGTTATTTACGGCCGCCATTTTGCGCCTACTTGATGGATGGGCAAAAAGCATTCAAAATACATGATTTTTAATTTTTAGTTACTTGAAATAATGTAGATAACTTCAACAGAATGGATATTGCATTCGGATGTCAAGGGTTGTATTTGAGTGGGAAAGATTCGGCCTCGAAACCTTCCAGAATGACAGAACTCTCTCTCTCTCTCTCTCTCTCTCTCTCTCTCTCTCTCTCTCTCTATATATATATATATATATATATATATATATATATATATATATATATATATATATATATATATATATATATATATATATATATATATATATATATATAAGTAGTATATCCAGACACATGGCATATACTTGTAAAGATGCTATGAGTGTACTTAGACTACTTCAGAAAGATTGGAGCTAAATCCATCTCGTTCAACGTAAGTGTTAGGCTAGTCAAATGGAAGAACCACTTTGTTAAACTTTGTCTACATCATCAAAAGTGCTTAAAAGCCAAAAAAAAAAATTTTAAGTTTCTTAGTCATGTATCAAGTGGGCACAAAAATTGGTGGGTCAAAAGTGGAACGTTGCTTAGATATATATATGGTTTTGGTTATACAAATTCTTCATCCACCCATTTGGTCATAATCTAAATACTAAAACAACCCCTCACAGATCAATTTTTGTTATGTCATAATCATTCTAGACTGTTAAATAAGCAATTTGCTAGTTAGGTTGCCAAATGTGCACACTTGATAGGTAGCAAAAACACTTAAAACACTTCATCTTTTTTATCCATATGTACTTTAGATGATGAAGAGCAACTTTGAGAGTAAACATTTGAGTGGAATGACATTAATTTTGAATGAAAAGGATTCAGCTCCAATCCTTTAGCTCAAAATCCTTTTGCCAGTGCCCCGTGTGTGTGCATGTAGGACTTGATGTATCACAAAACACACATCTCCTCCGATCTGTAGAGGTACAACACTGTTTGCATGAACTAAAAAAAGATAGGGGATATGAGCAAAAGTATGCTATATTGTTTATTCAAACAAAGAAAGAAGAGGTGGTGGACTGCAATATGCACCTATTCATGTAGATCTGCAAAAGCATCTAATTTATCTCTCAACTAGAAAAATATGCATAGAGGCACAATCACCTACACAAATGTCGACACATCAAATATTTATATAAATACCATGTTATCTTCAAAATAAGTGAAGGTATCATGAGGTAGAACCATCTCTATCCCAATCAATATATATGATTTGATAGCACATGTAAACTACTAGTAGCCGTCCATCCGGGCAAGTAATTGCTATGGCCCAAAATGAGTTTGACTTCTGAGTGATTAGTACTGCAAATCCAAAAGCCAAGCAACAAATGCAAAAAACAAAATAGTCTTTCTTCTATATGGAAATAAGTATATGTTCCTTAGAAAACTCGGGTTCTATCATAACAATAAATAACGGGTTGGACAAACTTCCATTAAACTTTCATTAAATGGAAAGACTTCTGAGTGATGAGTACTACAAATCTAAAAGCCAAGCAATAAATGCAAAAAAACAAAATAGTCTTTCTTCTATATGGAAACAAGTATATGTTCTTTAGAAAACTTGGGTTCTATCATAACAATAAATAGCGGGTTGGACAAACTTTCATTAAATTGTTCTCCCTTGAATCAATTCAACATGCATGCAACAGTTTACCAAAAAATACCAAATACTCACTGTTATGGAGATGCCACCGAGGCCCCGATGATTACCAACAACAACATTCCAGCCCTGCTTGGCCATCCTGTGGACTAAATGTTTTATGTACTGCATTGCACATTAGATAGAAATAGAAGTAAGCACTAATATAGTCTCAGATGCAGGAAAAGTTTGATGGTAAAGGAAACAAAAAGAAAAAGAAAGAAAATCACCTTTTTGTTGTAGAATGTAAAAGCACTTGTTACAAACTAAATCATCATGTGAACGTAATGCTCAATGGAAATCAACATTAATTAAATAAAAATATCTCCTCATGATCTATAACATTTTAAATACTTCTAACCAAAAATCAAAATATTTAGAGGTATGCATGTTTACAGTGCCCTGGAAAAAGTAATATCTACAGCCAGAACATGGTGTGGAAAACTGAACTTATATTCTTCATATTCTGAATCAAATCTTGTTATTTAAAATTGTTTAACAATGAAATCATGCATTCAGAACATTCAAAAATCATTCCTTTTTTTGTTTTAAATGATTTATATCATTATAAATTCCCATTAGTATATGCCTTCCCTTGTATGCTTCTCTTTCTCGAACAAAAGAACATGTGTGGGAATCTTCCTAATAGTACACTAGTCTTACATCTATGCAAACATGCTACAGAGTTTCTATCTCAAACACGGTATGTTTCACAGATTTGCTCTCTAGCCATCTACAATTAATTAATGATAGCTTAGTCTAATTTTTCGAGAGAAAATAAGCCCTTTTTCTCTTCATAATACTCTGCCGCCTTGAAAAATGCCAACTACAGGATGGACAAGCATATCTTTGTTTTTTTTACAAACACATGACCGACTATACCGCACATTAGAACTACAAAGTATCCACAACACATAGGCCTTTCTGATCAAAGGTGAAACCTTGTAAGATCTATGTTTCTTTTCTCTAAGAAAAGTATGACTGATGGGGATCATTTGTAAGTGATCAAGGCTGCATAATGAGTGTGTATTTGCCTCTTCAATCTTAGGTTCAACAAAGATATAAGCTAACACATATTAGGCCAGCGAGTATCTACCAGTAGTTGGAACTTCCTTTTTAGCAAATATAAGATTGAGGAGCGTGCATGATTCCGAGAACTGACAGGCTTATATTAACAATGGAGCTAATATGAGGATCAAATGCATTGTCTATATCTTAAACTTCATTTAACCTCCCATGTGCATTTTTGTCTTTTGTTTGCTCACATCACAAACTTCTTTAGTACTCCCATGTATATTTTTCCTTGTTATTTTGTTTTCTGTCCCTTGTTGAGATGTAGACTGTTTCATTCCCTTTGAAGAAAGTCTTCTGTTTCGCCTTTTTGCATTTGTTTGATGACTGTGTTAGTGACAATTACCTTTGGCCAATGTATCATATTCACCCTTCTCCTGTACTCTTTTCTTAGTCTAGAAGCTCCTTGGTCCGTACAAACTCAGACTTCATGACCAACAAGGTCAGTTTCCCACCAACTAAATAGCCTTCTAGCATTCATTGTAAACCCCTCTTTTGTCCATAATTCTCTTTGCTAGGTTTTAGGTAAAATCTAGAGGGTTGACATCCACTTGAAAAATATAGCCAAATCCTTTGTGGAACCTTTTAATCCATAGTTGGCCCAATTTTGAAGGAGAAAAGATTAGATGATGATGATGTGCATGATGATTATACAATTTTACCTCCTCCCAAGGTTTAAACCCAAGTCTCCCCTTGCCAATCATACATTTACCTCCTCCCCTTTACCATGCACGCTTTTCTTGGTAACTTGAACGCTTCTTTCATGCCCCATCAAAGAGCTAAACCTGAGTTATACTTGTGTCATTCCTCCCCATTAGCACTATATCAAACACCACTTGGTTTTTGTTCTCCTTTTTTATCTTTTTCTTCTTCTTCTTGTTTTATCCCCTTCCTTTTGGGAGAAAGAGCTACATTGTCGTGCCCTTTCAACCATTTGAACCTGGATCCCTTGGTAATCCACCCTATGGCAGAATCTCAAGCACCACTTTACTCCCAATCATGTTGGAGACATATTTATTGTGGTCTACAATATCATATGGATGCTCAAATAGAGTAAGATAAAATTTGAGCATAAATGAATGACAAGCTGCCGTTTCATTTTGGTATCTCACTAGATCATTACTCTGATTGTATCCAAAAATTTTAAGCACAATGAAAATTTTGAGCACAAGTGAATGAAGAGTTGCAATTGCATTTTGGCATGTCACCGGGTCATCATTCTTTTCATTATGCCCAAAATTTTGAATACATTGATTCTTACAACACATTTTTTTACATAAAAAATATAATTCTTAGGATATGAATTTCAGAAAATGCATGGAATGCAAGACTTTCAACAAAATCTTTAAGACATTTTATTGGCAATACAATAATTTGCCTAGTATTTTATACCAGAGGCCGATCTATATTGAATCGAGCGTGAGCAGACGCCCATAGTGGATTTTACAAAAAGTTTAAAAGTTTATATCGAACTTCAACAAATATTACATAAAATTCTCCTTGAGTTTAATCACTATTGTCCATTAAAAGGAGTACATTGAGGCTTAGTTTAGGTGGTAAGATTTTGAAATTCTTTCTTGGAGGTCATAGGTTCAAGTCCTAACGTAACTTCTTTCTTTTTTTTATCTTACTTAATCTTTGCTTACTAATACAAAATAAACTAAGATTTATAGTTAGAATTCTTAACTAATTTATGTAGTAAATCTTTATTATTATAACTACAACCCTTTTGATTGAAATTCTAATTTTATCGTGACTCACATTCGTGTCACGTCCAAACCAAATTTACAAACTATTAACAAATCTTGAAATCTAGCCATATATTTATATCCTCATCTCATCTCAAAAAAGAATTTCAAAATAAAAAATAGCATTTATTTGATACAGACAAGAATTCAAGACATATGTCTCTTCACGATTATACATATCTAAAATTTCTTAGTGTCATTAATCTCTCTCTCATCCATATGTCAAAAAGAAAGTGAAATAAAAAAATGTTACAATACCCAAAAATTTAGTTATAACATTTACATCCATACTCAAGAAAAGTTTGAAATAATAAAAAAAAAGCAAAATTTATTGGAGAGAAAAAAATGATACATCTCAATTTTGAATTTTTTTGAATAAAATAAAGGACATTCAATAGAAAGAAAAAATATGATACATCTCTCTCATCCATATGTCAAAAAGAAAGTGAAATAAAAAAATGTTACAATAGCCAAAATTTTAGCCATAACATTTACATCCACATTCAAGAAAATTTAAAATAATAAAAAAGCAACATTTATTAGGGATCTCGACTTTTAAAAAATGAATAAAAAAAGGACATTTATTAGAGAGAAAAAACATGATACATCTCTCTCATATGTCAAAAACAAAGTGAAATAAAAAAATGTTACAATAACCAAAAATTAAGTCATAATATTTACATCTATACTCAAGAAAATGTTGAAATAATAAAAAAACATTTATTAGGGATCTCAATTTTGAATTTTTTGAATAAAATAAAGAACTTTTATTGGAGAAAAAATATGATACTTATCGCAAAAAAGAAGATGAAATGTTTTTTTTATTTCCATTCAAGATTAGAATTCTCTAGAATCAGAGCAAAATGCCTATAAAGAAAGAAAGGTATGGAAAAAAATTAATAAATTTTATTTTACATCAACTCTATTTTTATTGCATGTGCGTAGCATGTGCCAAAATCTAGTATTACTAAATAAATGCATATTATAGTTGTAGTGGTCAATTTCTGACCTGCACCAGGATCAAGACACGTGTCCCATCTCATCAGAAACTCTCAGAGACAGACAAGCAGGGTATATCAAGCAAAGCTTCTCCCTGAGAACATCCTCCAGCTGTTTCTGAGATCACTCCTCCTTCTGAAGAATTAATGGCTCCAAACTCACTCCTTCTGAGGAATCAACGCCCCGAGGACACCCTTCAGAGGAATCCACTGCCCTGAGGATGCGCCTCTTTCCGAGAGCATCGCCACCCCGAGATCAATCTTTCTCGTCCCGAGCAAGACGGCCGCAGCAACTGACCCTTGATATCTGCCTACATTCATGGAGTTCGTAACGCCGCTAGGTCATCTCACGTTTCAAATGTTACAACAACTCCTACTTCAACGCAGACTGTTACAAAAGGAAGCAGAAATCACTTCCGCAATTAAGAGCATAATCTAGGCCATTACGAAGGAATCACAACGTGTAAATCATGTAGTTATTGAAATCCGCATGAACCACACTACCAATAAGGACTCCCCGAGTATATATACACTATGAGACCCGACCCACAAATATCACCAAAAATTCCCGCACCACCAACACTTCCCCTTAAGGACCAGCCGCCAGGAAAAAAGAAGAGATCGGACCCTAAGATCCAAAGAATCCTCCTTCTCAAACTACCGTCTCACTGTAATCTGAGAGTACAATAGAGTTCTAACTCTGCAGAATTCACTGTATATCTTTAAAATAGTGAGTTCTTTCTCTCCCTGTGGTTTTTCTTAAATTGGGTTTTCACGTAAAATTCTTTGTCTTTGCATTGCTTTATTATTCTGATACGGATATCAAGTGCTGAAGCGGGCGAAAGAATTCCAGTCCAGATGGACTCGAGCAGTTGAACATTTTTACGCATTTTCATATATTTTCTCTTTTTGTATTTTGGGTTATTAGGAATTGAATATTGTATTTCCTCTTTATTTAGTACCACATCAATTGTGGTTTAGGAACTCAGCTTTGTAAAGTCTATTTATAGAGTCTTGAATTATTGGAATGGGGAGGAAGAAATTTGAATAAAATCCTGTGTGAGATGGTTGTTATCTCAAATTTGTTTAGGAGTTTATTTCCTAATTATCCTCTAATCAACCCTAATCTATTTCTTTTCTCTTTCTTTTTCTCTCCCTGCCACCACCCTCTCTCAATCCCCCAATCAAAGAAACCCATCTCCTCATTCTCTTTGTTCTCTGTAAAACCTAGCAATCGCACCCTCTCCTCCAGCTTCTTCTTCTTCTCAATCTCCACCATGCACCCAACAGCTTCACAAAATACCCAACAGCCAAAGAACAACAGCACCCATTCCACCACTTCATCTTCTTCGTCTTGTTTTTCCTGTTAAACACCCAATCTGCCGCCACCTTCTTCGACGAACCTGAGACCCGCCGCTGGCCCTCTCCTCCTTGGATCACGACCACAACCTATCGAGTTCTCAAACTGTTGTTAAAGAAAGAAATCAGATTGGGTTCATCTGAGGTTAATTGGGTTTGGATCCAAACCCAATCAAGACCCGTAAGCAACACAGAAGAAGAAGAGATCAAAACGGGCTTGCAGTTCAGAACCCGACCTGACTCTCTTCAAAGAACTAAATTAGAATTCAGGTTTAAGTTATAAACCCAACTGCTACAATATTTTGACCCAGATCCACTAGCTACAGTAACGGGATTAACAGAATAGACCCGTTAATATCTTTCTCTGATTTTTGAGACAGAACTCTGGCATCTAGGCTCCGATTCAGATGATTTTGGTACCGTTACGATCGTGACGACGAAATCTACGCACCAACATCCTTTTCAGGTAAGATCTTTGTAATCATCGGTAGGTAATTTTTCTTTAACACGATCACTTATTTGTGGGTTGATATCTGCCTCTATTTTTTATCGATTATATCTGCTGCCACAAATATTGTGAGACTGTGAGATTCTTTTGCCTTGTATTTATTGATTATAATATTGATTATACAAGCTTTTATCATCGTAGCTGAGTAGTTGCATCAGTATATTTTAGATTTAGAATGGTACCACTGTCACTGCACATTTTGTTAAATTCATCTACTACATTATTTGTTTTAACTATTTTCTTACCAAAGATCGTATTGTTGGTAGAACGTAGTGAGATGTTATTTTATCACTGATCTCTGATTCACACGCACGCACACGTTTCACATCATATTCTCTCTCACAAATCTTACTACAAATTGAGTATAGATAAATTCCCCGAGAAATTTACCCCTACATTTTTGGTGTTTTCATTGGGATCTAAGTCTCAATGCTCAAATTTCTCCCCTACCAAATCCCTCCTCAAAAAAGTCTCCAACAAGCCATAGCTTTGAAAAACAACTAACTACCGGCAAAGGGACACGTCCAAGGGCAAATCTGTTGCCACCGTTAGGGACATTATTCTCCCGAGCGGCCTCAGCCCCATCGTAGAAAATACTGTCTTCGCGCCTTTGCAGCGGGCAACCGGAGATATCCACCCGGCATCAACTTACGAAGCCTAGCTCCTCCAAATGTTTGTTGACGTGAAAAAGGAATTGGCAAAGCAGTAAGCTCTGCGACCGCGAATTGGGGGCAAACAGAGCAGGATCGAGAAAATACGGCCCGTGAACAGGAGGAGATGAAACGCCAAAATGACCAGCTCGCCCAGACCACGGCCTTTCAGAACACCCGAGTAATGCTTCCATCGCTAGAGAGGCCTACTGCCACGAAGGCTACAAGCGGCGAGCAGTCTCACAGTCGGAGGCGTCGCAGAACAGCCTCCCACACTCCATCGGAGCAATCTGACGGCGGGTCGAGTTCACCTCATCCCCGCACGAAGGATCGGCCTGATCATTCTCGAAGGAAAATCAAAGTTTCTCCGTGTAACACTTGCCTTAACTAATCACCTTTTTCCTAACATTTAAATGCTTTAAGGAGGTGATGTAGAGGTAAGTATTCATATAAAATACTTATACTATACATTATACTATACATATTAGTATGTATATATTAGTACGTATGTATATGAAATGAAATACTCACACATGCATGTTGACTTTGCTACCATACCCCCACCATACTTGTGGGTACTAGTACCTCATGAAGGGGGAGGGATGGAACCTTGCCTATAGGTGTAAGATATATGTGTAGAGAGATGATGTTAGGGGGCACTTGTCATGATATTATTGAAGAGATTGGAGTATAAATAGGGGGATGAAGAGAATAACCTCATTTGACAACACACACTCTCTCTTCATTCTAACTTCACAAAACCCTCCCTTCTCCTCCTTTTACAACCGGCCAAGGTCCAGCAGCAGCGGCCCATTTATTTCCTCCATTTCTTCACACACTCTCTCTCATTCTCCCTCTCATTCCCTCACAAAACTTCTCTTACTTCCTTTATACAAGAAAAAGACTTCTTTTACATGGTTTATCTCCTCCAAAGACCTAATAGAATAAGGTAAAGTGGTGATCTAACATCACCTTAAAAGGAAATTCTTGAAGACAAGGTTGATTTAGGATAACGGTTAGGAGGGTGATCTTGGTTGAAAGGTAAGTAAAACCTTAAGATTTTTACCCCTCTTATGCTCTTTTAACTAAGAACTGATTATGATGTTATTGTAGCCTTGTAGACTCCATTATAGCGGGAGACCAAGTTTGATAAGGAGATACTCTCTTCAAGGGTAAGTAGAACATCTGGACCCTAGTAACATAGTATGTAGAGTAAAACTTGAAATAAAGTGAAAAATTGCTAAGTTATAAATGGGCGTGAAAATGAACGATGATGCTTGCGCATGGTTTATATGCTTATGTGTACATTATAAACAATCTTGTGGTGTTATGTTGTATTCTCATGAATCTTACATGGGTGCATGATCGACACGTTATTGTGTATGCATGATAGTTAACACATGCCTCTTAAAAGAAAATAGTTTTATGAATGAATATCATACTTGACTTTATGTATATATTTGGCCACACATATATTGGGATGATGAAATATGTTGGCTATCTTGAAAAGGCTTGCATGTTGTTAATTTAATAAGTGGTTACTTATACTTCCATAATATTGGCATCATGTAAAGTAGAAAGCATGAGAATCATTTATGTTGACATTGTCTTATTAATCCTTACATGTGGTTATTACATGAAGGATATGATTATTGCATAGTTAAAGAAAGAAACTGGGTTGAATCGGAGGTGACCGAAGGGGAGAATATATGATAATATATAGGAGGAAGGGACCGGGTTGAACCGGAGGTGATCGAAGGGGAGAATGTTGCGTTGAACAACGTATATAAGGAAGGGACCGGGTTTAACCGGAGGAGACCGAAGGGGGAGTCTAACTTTATGTTTAACAAATGTGTTACTATAGTTAAGATGGAAAACATATGTTAAAACTATAAGGAATTGATATTTTCAGACTCTGTAATAGTTGACTTACCCAGGCAAATTTCAATAGATTAGTCGACTAGCCCTCGGGGTAAGTCGACTATAGATGGAAAAAATGGGTAGACAAGTCGCTGGAAACCACCCTTAGTCAACCACATATGATAGATAGTTGACTGCCTCAGTTACAGGCAATAAACAGAGAGTGAACATCTTCTTAGTCGACTATAGTTGGCTTGTAAATCGACTACACTTGGCTTGTAAGTCGACTAGTGTATAGAGTAGTCGACTACACCCGATAGGGTAGTCGACTAAAATTTGTTAAGTAACAAACAGAGAGCACATATCTTTTTAATTCAGACTTAGTCGACTATAGTTGGCTTGTAAGTCGACTAGTACCAAGTGTAGTCGACTATAACAAATAGATTAGTCGACTAAGTAAGTCACAGGCAGCCAACAGAGAGTTAACATCTTTTTGAACAGACCCCAGTCGACTATAGCTTCTATATAAGTCGACTTAAGGTAGTATTAGTCGACTATAGGTATGGGCAAGTCGACTATCAGGATCTGTTACTGTATTTTGGTCAGGATTTCAGCAAATACCCAAAATATGCAAAAATAGTATCAATTACAATTGTTAACCTGATGATAAAATTTCAAATAAACCTACGTAATAGACATGCATATAAATATTGTTTTACTCACTGAGCTGTCGAGCTCACTCTGTTTTTATTATCACCTTCAGGTTTGGATAAAGGCAAGGGACCCGCTTAACGGCAACATATGCAGGATAGATGTCAATGAAGACATTTTCACTTTTTTAGCATGTTCTTATGATATGTATATTGTTTTAGAAAACTATGCAAAATTTCTATTTGGATGTTTGTCATGAACTTTAAATATTGAAATGCTTGGTGCTAGACTCAAATCCTGTATAATATTGTGGAGTTTTATGGAATAGTAATGTATTAGACTATGTTTTCTAATGAGTTGTCGGATCAATGTTTTGAAAATATGTTAAATCATATTGAGACCATATATGCATATAAAGTGAAAAATATGTGTAAAGTATTAAGTAGACTGATGTTAGCCGAAACCGAGGTGTTGTATCTTGATGGGTCCCACGCTATGGATTAAGAATATAGTGTGATGATTATAATTAAAATGGAAGTTTAGAAGACTGAGACCGTTACAGTCCGTGTCCAAGATCTTGACAAGCTCGTGTAAAAGCGAGTCGAAGAAGCGAGTATGCACATCATTACAGATTCAGGGCCATCGCCACTGATGCATCCAATTCTCCCTTCTCCAAAGATATACTAGAATATCAATTTTCCAAGAAGTTCATGATTCTGACATTTGATTGCTACTCCGATCAGAGCTATCCGGTTCAGCACCTCTGCCAGTATCAATACAAGATAGTGATCCATTCCAGAAACAACTCCATCTTGTGCCAGATCTTCCCTCCAGCTTGAGGGGATAGCTTCTGACTGGTTCTACTCCCTCTTACCACGCTCTGTCCACGGTTTCCGAAATCTTACCAAGTTGTTTCTCGCTCAATACTCTTCCAGTCGGGAGTTCAAGCAGAACAACTATCACTTCCTCTCCATTATGATGAGGCTTTCCGACAGCCTCAAGGCATACACTGGCTACTTTCAGAATCAGTTAGCTAAAGTACACAACTGTAGCGAAGACGCATTCGGTCTCGCATTCATCAACGGACTACAGATCACTCATCCATTGTATAAGCATCTGGTGAAATACAACGTCACCCGTTAGAGCGAGGTCCTATACCGAGCCCAACTATACATCCAATTGGAGGAAGCACTGAAAAGCTTCGCCAACCCATCTTTCAACCGCGTCGACATTGAAACAAAACCAAAACCGCAACACGGAGGCCCCTCTGTTGACTTCCAGGGTCACAGATAGGGCGCTCTTAAGAAGCAACCATTCTCACACCCTCAGCAGAGCTAACCCGAGTCTACCAAATATCTAACAGCTTCATCCCACCGAAGTTCTCAATCCAGGACTTCTTCGAAGCCATCAAGGGTCAACCTGTGTGAAGCATCCGGAGGCAAAAATACACGACCATGCTCATCCCGGAGCGAGAGACTATTGTTCCTTCCACAATAGCCAAGGACACCAGACTTCTCAATGTCGATCTCTCTATAAGTATCTTGAAGATATTGTCCAGTAGGGTTATCTCCAAGAGTATATCCTTGCACCTATAGCCTCCTCTGAGACAGAGAGGCTGCAGGAGATCTCGTCTCCAAATCGACCGCAAAACATGATCACTCAATACATGACGGTTGACTAACACCAACCTCAGAAATAAGAGCAGGGAAGTTCCTCAAACGGATAAAAAAATCCCTTGAATTTCATTCACTTCTTATGAATTTATTAAAATCATTAATAAAAAATATTCTTAACGGCTTCCCTACATCTTTCTAAGGATCCGCGGAACCTGCTCATCGGCCCCAGCTTAGCCAGCGTGCAAGCTCTCTTCCACGGAGTCATGACGAAACATTCGAGGAATTTCCCCATTCGAGATCCAACGGCTCCAACGTCTGGCTCCCCTCTCTACATCCTCCACAGGACCTGCCAATCCGCTCACCCTATTCATGAGCGTGTCTTTCCGAGAACTTCTATCTGTGAGTTCTGAGGGGGAAGCCCCCTACTCGAGAACAATAATGTAGGTATTCATCCCTGGAATCACTATAGATCATCCTTAATCATGTTACTGTCAGTCTCAACTCCGTAACTAAAGGGTCCCTTCACCCGAAGACTTCCGTCTGTGTGTTCTCCTAGAAGGGGAGTCCCCACTCGAGAACGGTTACACAAGTATTCGCCTCCGGGCGACTTCTCAGGCTCATCCTGTTTGGGCAACTGCACTCCGGTAGGCTTATCCACAAACAGACAACTACCGTCTGGAAGGTTCATCCCCAACTAGGCTACTGCCAATTTGTCTGTGTATCGAGGAGGGAAGCTCTCACTTGAGAATCACAGTACAAACACATGTCTTTGAGTTTCAAAGGCTCATCTTCAATTGGGTAATTGCTCAAGGATCATCCCCAATTAAGCAACTGCTTGCCCAGCTTCGCAGCTGAGGGCTCCCCTCACTCGGAATCATGTGCTTGTGCGTTCCGAGAAGGGAAATCCCCGCTCGAGAATAATATTACCAACATCAGCCTCTAGACTTCCATCAACTTAGCAATTGAAGTCCTCACTTCACTCGAAGAATAACACCTCTCAGCCTGCTTCAACCCCGCGACTGAAGTCCTCACTTCACTCGGGGATCAGCGCCTCTCAGCCCGGTTCAACCCCGCGACTGAAGTCCTCATTTCACTCGGGGATCAGCGCCTCTCGGCCCGGTTCAACCCTGCGACTGAAGTCCTCACTTCACTCGCAGATCAGCCCTCTAGGCCCGGTTCAACCCTGCAACTGAAGTCCTTATTTCACTCGGGGATCAACGCCTCTCGGCCCAGTTCAACCCCGCCACTAAAATCCTCACTTCACTCGAAGGACAAATGTATATACACTCGGAGATGAAGACATCATCCGGATATGATATTACAGACCGGTCATATTCTTGCCATCTGAAAGTCAGACCTCCGAAGAGATATGAACATTCCATAATACAAACAGACAAGATCTAAGTAACTCAGCCATTTACATAAAACACATTTATATTTCATTAAATTTCATTATGTCGTTACATCTGACAAGTGGAATACATGAAATCCCTTACATCCATGTGTTTACTTTCTGAAAAGAAATATAGGAGATATGAGAACATTTCTTGTCACCATTTATAGATCCCGACACGGGAACAACAAAAGACTTGTTCGTCAAATGAGGTCTTTCGAGAGCAGTCTTCATCCTTGTAGCGGTTCCTAAAGTAGGTAGTTGTATCTCGCCAGCAGCTTCCCACACCTCCAAGAAAGCTAGGCACATACTGCCCACCACTGCGATCCTTGAGAAGCCCTCCAGGAGCGAGGCGACGACGTTCAAATAAATGGACTCTGGCAGAACATACCAGAAAGAGAAAATATCTCTCTCTATCGCGATGCTCAGAGGAAGAGGATCAGGCTCAGTGGCAAGAAGCTATATGCTAACGCACCTGATAAGAGTTTCCTCTCTTCCATCCTCGTGCGCCCTATATGGGAGAGGGTTAGATTCTTTAGAACGACCCTCAAACCCTAAAAAACCAGCAACGAGGAACCAGATCATCGACTCCAGTCGAAGCGCGCCATCAAGCAATCGCCCCCGACGACAGGGCGCCGTCACGATGGCTGATGTATTATGACGGCCCATCACGATGATTGATATATCACGCCAAACAAACCCCAAGCAGCGGGAGTTCGACCACCATCTTCTCCACCTTTCTTTCCTCCATCTGACGAAGAGAAGAAAAGAACACATGGCCACTTAACGGGACAACAGAGGAAGAGCAAAAAATAAAGTTTTTCAAAGGAAAGGGCAGACATTATTTCAGCACGAAGGATTCAGTCCATTTATAAATAGAGGAGGAGCCAAACAGACCCAATTCAAATTCTCGATCCCAGAAAAGTCGGATCACATCCCGAAAATTTCGGTCAACCGAAAAGTTTCCAAAGAGGGCTCAGAATGCGAAAAGGTATTTTGACCAATCCCTTCAGAGTACAAGTGACGCCTCAACTTCCCGAGTCAGGGCCAAATCAGTTCGCTCCACTCTTTCTCTTAGAGGCTTGGAGAGAGAGGAAGCGAAGGGGGATATGTAATGATCAATTTCTGACTTGCACCACGATCAAGAATGTGTCCCATCTCATTAAAAACTCCTAAAGACAGACGACAGGGTATGCCAAGCAGAGCTTTTCTCTGAGAGTATCCACCATCTATTCTAGAAATCAGCGGCCCAGAGGACACTCCTTCCGAGGAATCAACAGTCCCGAGGACATTCTTCCTTCCCGAGAATCTACTGCCCCGAGGACGCGCCTTCTTCCGAAAGCATCGCCACCCCGAGATCAATATTTTCCGTCCAAGCAAGACGACCACAACAACCAACCTCCTTGATACCCGCCTACATTCTGGAGTTGTTATGTCGCCGGGTCATCTCATATTTCAAACGTTACAACAACTCTTACTTTAGCATAGACTGTTACAAAAGGTAATAGAAATCACTCCCGCAATCAAGGGCATAATTCAAACCGTTATGAAGGAATCAGAACGAGCAGATCATGAGGTTATTGAAATCCGCATGACTCGCACTACCAATGAGAACTCTCCGGGTATATATACACAGAGAGATCAACGAAAAGAAAGCCTAGCCCACAGATATCACCAACACTTCCCATACCACCAACACTTCCCCACAAGGACCAGCCACAAGAAAACAAGAGATCAGACCCTAAAGATCCAGAGAATCCTCCTCCTCAAACCACTGTACCATTGTGATCTCAGACTACAACAGAGTTCTACCTTGCAGAATTTACTTTAACCTCTTAAAAATAGAGAATTCTTTCCCTCCTCCCCGTGTTTTTTCAACTTGGGCTTTCACGTAAAATTTTGTGCTTTTACATTGCTTTATTATCCTCTCTCACAAATCCTACAACAAATTGAGTGTAGATAAATTCTTCTGAGGAATTTACCCCTACAATAGTTGATAGGGATAATTACAAAACTAAGCTCTATTATACTTCAATATTGACTCCTAGTACATGATTTAGTAATTTATAACATCTAGCATATTATTGATTAGAATAGGAACTTTTAATTTTGAGATAAGATTTGAACTATTTTTTCACTAAGCAAGTTTGTACAAATTTTATTATAGATTTTAGCAAATATATATCTCATATATCTAACGAAATATATTTCAGTGTTTTAAACACTTTACATTAAACAAGTATCTAAAGTTTTTCTTGCGGGTGTTTGCACGTCCACAAAATCTAGTCTTAGGGCCTGTTTGTTTCGTTGCAAAACGTCGCAAGTCGTAAGTCGTAAAATGGGAATGGAAAAAGTGAACTGTAGCAGAGAAAAATATATTGTGTTTTACGGTGTTTGGTTGATAAAGTGAAGTGTAAATGGAAAAGTATATTGTGTTTTACGGTGTTTGGTTGATAAAGTGAAAGTGTAAATAATAAAATATATTGTGTTTTACGGTGTTTGGTTGGTAGCGTAAAAGTGTAAGTGAAAAAGTTGACCACAAAATTAACTGTAGCAGTGATTTAAATATTATAAATACTATTAAATTAAATCTACTATTGCAAATTAAATTGTATTAATAAATTTGAGATAAAAATTAATAATCTTAATATTTTATTTATAATATTAATATTAATAAAATATTAGTATAAATAGTAAAATATTATTAAATATTAACTAAATAAATAATATAAAATTTTAGGAAAATCTAAAGAACATTAATAAAATTTTAAGAATACTAATAAAATATAAATATTAAAAAATGTTACAACAATAATAATATATAGTTATAATATTATAATATTAAAAATACTTGAAAATTATTATAATATAAATTTTATTATAATATAATTGTAATATTATAGAAATATAAAATTAACAAAGTAAAATATAATTATAATTTAATAATAAATTATCATTATAGTATTATTATACTGAATTATTATTACAATATTAACATAATAAAATATTAATATAATAATAAAATATATTATGATATTAATAAAGTAATTTTTATATTAAAAAATAAATAATTAAATATATAGTAATTTTATATTAAAGTATAATATTGTTATATTAATAAAATATTAATTCTAAATAAAATAATAAAAAATGGAATAAGTATTAATAAAATAATAAAGTATTAAATAAAATATTAAATAAAAATATTACATTAAAATAGTAAAATATTAAATATTAAAACAATATTAAAAATAAAAAAAAAAATTAAAGATTAAAATATAAAATAATTAAATAAGACATTGAACACTATTTAAAATATTAAATATTTAATAATATTAAATTATATATCGATTATCAAGTAACTATTTTGAACTGTAAGTGTACTACAAAGAATTACATGACTACAAAATTAATTGTAGCAAGTGCAAGTGGGAAAATATGAGTGTAAAAGTGAGATTTACATGACCACAAATTTAACTGTAGCAACTGCAAGTGGGAAAAGAAGGGTTGCATTTTGCAACTTGTTTTTCAGCGAAACAAACAACGGAAAATGGAAAGAAGTTTTACGACTTGCGTTTTGCGACGTTTTGCGGGGAAACAAACACGCCCTTAATCTACCGCGCCCACACTCAAAGAAAAATTCATGCGCCTGCCACTATTTGATAAGATAATTTTTGTAATTTGTAATTCTAGGTACATAACATGAACTGCATGGGAAATTTGTTCCAAAACTAAAACACTCACAATCACATATAACCAATTGCTGCTCTAGTTTGCAATCCTTACAAGTCTAACTTTTTGAAGGAATCCAAATACTTTTGAATATTGTTTCATCAAGCAAAGTAGAGTATGTTGCTATTTCAACTTGTGCTCGATGACCTGTTTATCTTTTTTTGGGCTGGGGAACAATTTGACTATTCTACAGTGTTAAAATACTAATTAAGAGAAACACCAGACAGATAATACTATGCATGTAGTTTCTGAACGAATATTCAAATTACTTACTGGCGAAGCAGAATCACTCATAAGTCCAGGAACCACAATCACAAGGGGAGTTGAATCATCTTCAGATATGACCCTGAGGGTGTCGTAAGAACCACCTGCAACTGTAAAGTGAACACTATAAGAAGCTGTCTACTAACATCTAGGGATGAGAATGGACGTGTCCATGAGCCCCCATTAGACGTGTCCAATAGAAAAGTTTCTATAGGAATATGAATTTTCTCATTTTCTTATAGAAAAATTTCTATTGAACACGTCCAATATAGGCCCATGGACATGTCCATTCTCATCCCTACTAACATCCATTAGAACAGAATGTATATAATGCAGCCAAGATCTAGGGATGAGAATGGACGTGTCCATGGGCCCATTAGACGTGCCCAATAGAAAATTTTCTATAGGAATATGAATTTTCTCATTTTCTTATAGAAAAATTTCTATTGAACACGTCCAATGTAGGCCGATGGACATGTCCATTCTCATCCCTACTAACATCCATTAGAACAGAATGTATATAATGCAGCCAAGATTGCCTTTTCTTCTTTAACATTAAAATTTTGTATTTTCAAACTATGCCAGTATACCTCATTTGAAAGTGTCAATTGTTGGAATACTATGACCAATTAAAGTCACAAATCATTATTAATATTAGAACTCAATATGCATGGAGGAACTTAGGTCCAAGGTTCCCTATTCCCAGATAATAGCAATGCAAAAGAAAATCATACACTAAGTTACATTTTAGTCTACCATGAATGATCGGAAGCAATTTGACCAAATTAATTATTTCAGCATGAAGCTTCCTTCACATGAACCATGCATCATGCATCATCTCATGCAATTCCAAGATATAAATTTGAAGTTTACCATCTGAAGCGAGGAACCAATCCAAAGCAATAGTCCCCCCATCAGGCACAGTGTATAATTGCCTGAGTTACAATAAATAATTCAGTATGTGAAATAGAAATTGCAGCATACTCGAAGATAATCGTAATCTATCAGCATACCCACACTTCTATCATGATATTCTGCTACATCTAAAATTGTCTCAGGTCCATTTGTTGTAAAGATCAACATCACTAATTTGGAAATGCATGCATTTTGTTCTAATAAAAATAATCATTTCTTGCTAGAAAAGTGTTAAAACAACACTTATTGTTAGTAATTTTAAAGTTCCCTGTCCGGATGAACAATAAAATTTGATCCTTAAACATCCTTGTCAATTGCTAATTAAAAGCAAAATCATATTAAAATCTCAAAGTCGCAGCAAAAGAGTACCAATTACCTCCTATAACAGAAGGTCGGGGGCCTCCCAAAAAAATTCAGGAACGCGGTCTGAAAATGAGGACTTGCAAGCCATGGCGTCACCAAATACCTTCAGTCACAAATCCCAAGATCGTCAATCACTCCGATCATTTAAAAATAAAAATCTCAATTTTAGGGCGTGTTTGTTTCACCACAAAACGCCACAAAACGCAAGTCGTAAAACTTCTTTTACATTTTCCGCTATTCGTTTCACTGAAAAACAAGTTACAAAATGTAACTCTTCTTTTCTCACTTGCAGTTGTTACAGTTAATTTGTGGTCATATAAATCTCACTTTTACACTTATATTTTCTCACTTGCAGTTGCTACAGTTAATTTTGTGGTTATGTAACTCTCACTTGTAGTACACTTACAGTTCAAAACAGTTACTTGATAATCAATATATAATTTAATATTATTAAATATTTAATATTTTAAATAGTGTTCAATTTCTTATTTAATTATTTAATTATTTTATATTCTTTAATTTTTTTATTGTTTTTAATATTGTTTTAATATTTAATTTTTTTATTTAATATTTTATTTAATACTTTATTATTTTATTAATACTTATTCCATTTTTTATTATTTTATTTAGAGTTAATATTTTATTAATATAACAATATTATACTTTAATATAAAATTACTATATATTTAATTATTTAGTTTTAATATAAAAATTACTTTATTAATATCATAATATATTTTATTATTATATTAATATTTTATTATGTTAATATTGTAATAATAATTCAGTATAATAATACTATAATGATAATTTATTATTAAATTATAATTATATTTTACTTTGTTAATTTTATATTTCTATAATATTACAATAATATTATAATAAAATTTATATTACAATAATTTTCAAGTATTTTTAAATTATAATATTATAACTATATTTTATTATTTTTGTAAGATTTTTAATATTTATATTTTATTAGTATTCTTAAAATTTTATTAATGTTCTTTAGATTTTCTTAAAATTTTATATTATTTATTTAGTTAATATTTTAGTAATATTTTATAATATTATTGTTATAAATAAAATATTAAAATTATTAATTTTTTATCTCAAATTTACTAATACAATTTAATTTGCAATAGTAAATTTAATTTAATAGTATTTATAATATTTAAATCACTGCTACAGTTAATTTTGTGGTCAACTTTTTCACTTACACTTTTATATTATTAACCAAACACCGTAAAACACAATATACTTTACCATTTACATTTTCACTTTATCAACCAAACACCGTAAAACACAATATATTTTTCCATTTACACTTCACTTTATCAACCAAACACCGTAAAACATAATATATTTTCTCTGTTCACTTTTTATATTCTCATTTTACTACTTACGACTTGCGACGTTTTGCAACGAAACAAACAGGCCCTTAGTAAAAAAATGAAATGAAATAAAAGTCGCCATCAAATTCACCTCCCATGAAGAGTCCGACACCTGGAGGCCACGCCTTCATAGATCTTGGACGACGGGTTGAAGGTGAGGCAGACGCGATCTCCCCTGAATCCTCGAAGAATGTCTCGGAGCAGGTGAAACTCAAGGAAGTTGTAGAGGAAAATTAGAACGAAGAACGACAAAGCTAAGACGTAGTGAGACGCTTCGATCCTCGAGAAGGCTTTGACGAAGAGAGCGGCGGCCGTGAGATCCGAATCGTCGGCGATCGGGCCCGTCATTGCCGCGGAGGCTTTGACGATGAGAGCGGCGGCCGTGAGATCCGAATCGTCGGCGATCGGGCCCGTCATTGCCGCGGATTGGGGTTAGGTTTCTCGAGAGAGAGAGAGAGAGAGAGAGAGAGAGAGAGGTGGGATTAGGAACGAAGCTTGAGAGAGAACGACAAAAGACGGGGAGTTGCGACAAGTTTGAGCTGAAGACGGAGCGGTGCCCTTGCGAGCCCTTTTATAGAGATCGGAATCGCAATGATTCAAAGCGTGAGTGTCAATTTAGATTGCGTGGGGGCTTTATTGCAAATTGTAAGATTCATTGTGCCGACACCGGACGTTCATTGACCTCAATAAAGTTGGTTGGTAGCAGGTGGAGACCTTGCAGGGCGCGGTCGCGGGGACATGAATGGCTAGTTGACCAACGGTTGGGAAATCATAGCACGTAGGTCCCACTCGGATACCCACATGTAATTTAAATAGGAAGAAGGAGGGAGTTGCAAAAATTACACCAAAAAATACCCCCAGATATTGGGGACTTTATACCATATTACCTTGTGCTTTGATACGTTTCAATGATGACTATACCTTCAACTTTATACCATATTGCCTTGTGCTTTGGTACGTTTCAAATACGTTACCTCAAAACGGTTAACAAAACTAGCACAATTAGAACATTTCCAAGGAGTGGCTGCATTTTGAAAGAGCATATTCAATGGAATATGTTTAACTAGAGGAGTTAGACTCTAATGACATCTCTTCATTTAGAACACTATTTTATTTTTTTTTATTATTTTTTTACTTATTTTTAAAAAATTATAAAAATAAATTTAATGATATCTTTTTTTTTCTTTTGAATCTTCTCCAAATAAGATCCTACCACCTTTAATCTACCACAAAAGAAAAAGAAATAAGTGTAATAAAATTTGTATGTTATTGGAGAGTAAAATTGTAATTAATTTTTGATGAACCGTGACATTGAGAGTCCTCCATATTCGAGGGGAGGAAGGGGGAGAGGCCGAGGATGTGGGAGGAGGCGGGAAGCGATGGAGCGGGAGGGAGGAGGTAGAAGAAAGGGGCATTTTTAGACTTTCCACCAAGGGTGAAATTGTTAAAAAAAAATAATGGCGCACTTGTAATAATTTGTGGCGTGCCTCATAATATTTTGAGGGGAAATATCCGCTCCCCGTATTTGGAGGGAAGCAGATATTGCCACCCCAAAAAGTGATGAAGGCACCCTTAGGATTAGGGCACCCCCAAATTTGATAAAGGCCCCCCAAAAAATTCAAAAAACCCAAAATGTCCTCTTCTTCTCCTCCTTCTCTTTCCCATGCCTCTCTCCGTGCGGCGACCACCCCCTGCTGTTGACACTCAAAAAAGACAAACTCTCATACAGCTTTTCAACCGGTCTAAACGATGTCTAACTTGTCGACATTTACAAAAGACAAGTCGCAGAGAAGCTAGTGACCAGTTTCTTCCCATCCCCAAGAGACAAAGCAACGACTGGGGCTCTATTAATCCAGTGAAGCAAACAGTAAATCAAGATTGCCTTTGAAGATATCTAAGCAGGCCTGAGATGCTAAGTTAACTCAACACTTAGCCTCGCATGAGCCCAAGAGGATAGCCTTGCCTGAGATGCTAAGTTTGTCTAGCTTCGCCTTGAAGCTCTTCATAACTCCGTAGAGAGCTAACTTACAGCTTCGCATGAAGCTTTCTTGATAGCTTCGCATGAAGCTCTTCGTAGCTCCACAAAGAGCTAACTTACAGTTTCGCCTGAAACTAATTATAACTTCATCTAAAGCTTTCTTGATAGCTTCACATGAAGCTCTTCATAATTCCACAGAGAACTAACTTACAGTTTCGCTCGAGGCTAATTATAGATTCACCTAAAGCTCTACACAGTCGTGCAGAAGGCCAACTTTTAGCTTCGCCTGAAGCTTTACACGGCTAACTTCTACCTTCGTCTGAAGCTTGGCACAACTCCACTGAAGAGCAACCTCGCCTGAGGAAGCTAGCCTCGTCTCCAACTGGCTAGCCTTGCATGAGAAGGCTAGCCTCACCTCCACTGGCTAGCGTCGCCTGAGGAGACTAGCTTCACCTCGACTGGCTACCCTCTCCTGAGGAGGCTAGCTTCGCCTCAATTGACTGGCCTCGCCTGAGGAGGCTAGTTTCGCCTCCAACTGGCTAGCCTTACATGAGGAGGCTAGCCTCGCCTCCACTGGCTAGCCTCGCATAAGAAGAGTAACTGCCCCACTAAGTTAGTTGGGGGAGTTAGTGGGGGGAGTTACACCCATGATCCCTCATTAAGAGGAGACAATCAATAGAATCATAATTCCCTATTGAGCCCCATTAGTAGGCTAAGCTCGGGGTCTTGAAGAAATTTAACTCTAAGAGACTGTTTGAAGAGCATAAACTGGCTTCATAGCTTAAGCTAACAAGATATCTACTCTCTCGTTTCTAAGAATTCAGAGAATCGCTTCTTTAATCCTACAAGGATCAAATCTGGGTGTTGATACCCTAAGATCTTTCTCTCTCAAGGAAACTTCGAAACTAGGCGAGAAGAAATTCTCAAGCAGTAGCATTCAAAGACCGATTGCTCGCATCATCAACCGGACAAAGTGATCACCCGCTGATCAAAATCCCAGCGGCACACTTTCCCAGAATCTTAGAATAGATACTTTTAATTTTCTTTTAATTACTTGTAATTTTCTCTTCACAATTTTGTAAGTTTTTCTTTTTGAATTTTCAATGGAAAACAAGATGGCGACTCCGCTGGGGGAATGTATTCTTCACTGCTGAGAATCAAGTGTCGCAATGCGACGATCAGACCCTTAGGTCTATTGCTGAGATACTTGTCATTTACTTTGACCAAGAGAGGTTTGGACTCTCTAGGGGTAGCACAGGTCCTCTACATGTGTGCAAGCGCAGGAAGGTCAGGTAGCCAGAGCCCCTCTAACTACCTCTTGAAAGCAAATCTCTGTAGAGACAAATAAAGCTCTCTACAAGCCTATTACAATCTTAGACGAAACTAAACAGACTCTATACGAGTCTAACACAGTCTCAGCAGAGACTAACATAGCCTCGCGCCAATATGTTAGCACTGTGCGCGAAGTTATAATGGTTTCTTATGAACCTAAAAAAGCCTTTGTTAAGGCTATGTGGATTGCAAATTTGTAGCCTCATGCGAGGTTAGAGATAGATCTCTTGATTCAGCTTCCTGCAAAGTTAAACTAGTCTCTGGAAGACTATTTCATCTCTTCACAGAGCTAAGCCCTGCCTGTCCCATGAGGCTAAGGTTAGAGCATTTTGTGCTAACAGCGAGGCTATTGCAGCCTCGCTTACATCATCGCACTATTGATTATGCTAGACTCGCCGTAATAGCGGAACCAAAGCACTAAGTGCTCAGATAGCTTCATCATGTGAAGCTAATTCAACTCTTTGCAGAGTTCAGCCTAGCTTATCACGCGAGGCTAAGGCTAAAGCACCTTTATGTGCTAATAGCGTTGTTAATCAGCATCGCTCTCACTTCCAGCACCTACTGTTAATGTTTTTAGCCGCGAGGGTAGAACTAAAACACTGAGTGTTAAGGATCTTAGCCAGAGGTTAAAAATGAAGCACCACTGAGTACTAACAGCGAGGCTATTCCAGCCTCGCTCAAAGAAAGAACTCTGCACAGTAAAACTAAGCTCACCTTCAAAGGCAGAACTAAAACAGTAGCTTTGCCTTGCGAAGCCAGGCGAAGCTACTCTTTCAGGCAAAGCTATCCTAGCTTCGCCTGTAGCCAAAAAGAAAGTCTTCAAGGCTAAGCCCAAGGTTTCTCAACCCAAGCGGGCTAGCATCCAGTTTTTTTGAGTCTCCGTGTTTGATCAGTTGAATCCAGGTAACACAAACTTGCAGGATTATCTGAATAACAAGTGGAAAATCCGCTCTGAAGAGCCAGTTCACATCTCGTCATCCTAGTGCAGACAAACGAAGTGTCAACCAGCGACGGTACATTTAGTCCACTGTTATTTGGGGTCAATCTCCACAACTTCTCCTCCAAGCCAGCAATCGGTGTTCAACCAGTTGTCAGTCCAAACTTCTGAGAAGCTCAAGTCTCAAAAGAAGAAGACAGTGAAGGTGCCTCACCTCGCAGCTACCTCTATCAACATGATAGGCAGAGGGTGGGATTTGCTACGATCTCAAAGAAAGAAACATGGGGTCATACTCTCATTCAGTTCGCCAGGACCCGATTATAGCCCCAGCTTAGGTCAAGTTCTGATCGAACAAAAGAGTGCCTTCCAAGGTACTCATTCCAGGGTAGCAATACCCTATAATTATAAATAACGTTCTTCCTCAGAAGCTATATTGCCAGAATCATTGATCTCCATCATCGCATGGAGGCACAGGAGAAGGCTTCCAAGGCCTAGCAAGAAGCTTTGGACAACATCCAGCAAATATTAGCTTAGCTCCTGACAAACCAAAACAATAATAACATAACTGATAGCAATCACAAAAATGAGGAGAACAACAACAATGAACCTCCCAAGACTGAGCATTCAAAGGAGGGCTATTCAATCGATGTCAAATTGATCAAAGGCATCCAAGCTCAGATCGCATCCTTGACCCAAAGGGATGAACTGAAGAAAGTAGGGGCAGTTCATCCTTACCCCTTAGAATGAGATTTAGTCTCATATCCGCCAAAGTTTAAGCCACCAACACTACACTCGTATAATGGTAAGAGCTCGCCAAATCAACACATTTACTATTTCTGATCACAAACTAGTAATGTAGCAGGGAATGATGCTATCATGGCAAGACTGTTCAGTGGCACCACTAAGGGGGTAGCCTTTAATTGGTTCAGGAGTCTCCCCGTGAACTCCATTAATTCCTGGCTCAACTTGAATTCCTGGCTCGACTTGAAACCTAATTCCTCGCCCGATTCTACGAGGATGATACTGAGGTGACCATGAACATACTCATTTTGACAGTCCAGAAAGGAGAAAAATCTGTACAGGATTACATAGAGAGGTTCCACAACTCTTCTCTCAGGTGCCCTGCAGGCATGCCTTTACTTATGTTATTTCAGACGTGTAGGCGTAACTTTCTCTATAAAGTGGAAGTTCGCATGGGAGCCGTCAAAGCCCACACTTAGAAGGAGCTTGTTGAACAAGCCGAAATAGTTGAGAAATCAGGTAAAAAGTTTGAGACCCCAAAAGTAGGTGGGGAATCAATGGCAAAGCTATGACATGACTGAATTTTCTAATACATCAACATTGAAAGTATATGGAGGAACTCGATCAAAGAAGGAAAACTCCAACAGAATTTCGGAGTATCAGAGACCATACTCATTTAAAGATGAGCACGTGATGACACTTTTCTACTTGCTCAACAAAGGCAACAAGCTCAGGTTGCCAGAGGCTAGACACCCAGACAAAGTGGGATTAACGAATGATCCCAATTATTATCTTTTCCATAGTATGGCTCATCATCCTACTTGTAGGTGCAATGTCCTTAAGGACAAAATCCAAGCGCTGACTGAAGCTCGTCTTTTGACTCTGAAATCAGAAGATAAAAGGGTCACTGCCTAACTCTTATCCTAAAAGGGAGTATGGAGGTAGTTAACCATACTTTCAAAAGCTATGGGTTTTATCGCATCAACGGCTAAAGCAATGTAACTCAGGCTAGTCCAAAGCTAAAGGCAAGTCTTGTAATGCCTCTCGTAGCAGATGACGCCACACCAGCAACTCCTCTCAGCAGTTCTGAAGAGGAGACAACCATCTCAGCTTCTATTTAATAGCTGAAAGCACTAGGTCTGGCTGATAATACTTATGACAGTACAACCAGACCCCCGACAAGACACAATAGCCACGACATCGGCAGACGTGCAGGGGTGGGAATATGTCATTCCACCAACCAAATGGGGATAACCTTTCGTAGTAGAAGCAGTCTAATAGAGTGGAGCTTATCGCCTAGTGAATCCAAATGGTGACACGCTCCTGATGTCAATCAACGACAAATGCTATCCATGATCACGTTAATGCTATACCTCTTATCAAAGAAGTACTATACATGATCATGTTAACATTACACTTCTGATCATCAAATCAGACTCGCCTGACTATTTCATCTCCTCAAGGAATCCCTTTCCACAGGTGGAATCAATTTGAACTATCTCTGCATTCTTCTTTCGGCAAATCAGTTTGGCTTCACGATAATCTTGAATGAGCCAAATTTATCGAAGAAGGTTTGCAATGCATTCTTGCAAGACCTTTCTAGTGTTTCCACATTCATGTTCAGATTCGATGATCAGCTGTGACTAGAGTCTTGATTATGATGAACAAAAGTAAAATTCCACGAGGAATCTCGACTTATTCGATATATTCCCTATGAAGTTTGTACTCCATAGACACGAAGATCAACTGAGAACGAGAGTCTTGATGAACAAAAGTGATGCTCACAAGAAATATTGATCTACCCAACAAATTTTTCATGAAGTTTAGACTTTAACTCCTTAATCTACCCTTCTTTGTCGTTATGTCTAGTTTATCACCTCTGAACGACAAGGCTTCATGTCTGGTGATTCCTAATCAGTTATATCTAGTTCGTCATCTTTGAACTGACGGATGCCAAGGTCTAACTTTCCAGTCCGGTAGGGACTCTTCTCGCTATTATGTCCAATTTATCACCTATGAACATCGAACCCTCTTTTCTAGCGATTCCTAACCTGTTATGTCGACATTACCTCTGAACAAACAGATTCCTAGATCTGCTCTATTTTGTCCCTAATGAACTCTCATACTCAAACTGATTTTATTATATTCCTAACCTCTGAATAATTTTTAGTCACAGTTCTAATTCCTTTGGGGAATTCTACATGATGATGCTCATCCTTTTGAACACCCGAGGCAATTTAAAGTATTTAACTATCCAATTGCGGATTTATGAAAATTTTGACACTCAAAAAAGACTCTCAGACAGCTCTTCAACTGGCCTAAACGATGTCTAACTTGTCGACATTTACAAAAGACAAGTCGCAGACAAGCTGACGACCAGTTTCTGCTCATCTTCGAGGGAAGCAACGATTTGGACTCTACGCAGGTCTAAAATGCTAAGTTAGCTCAACACTTAGCCTCACATGAGCCCAAGGTGATAGCTTCACCTGAGAGACTAAGTTTGTCTAGCTTTTCCTTGAAGCTCTCATAGCTCCGCAGAGAGGTAACATACAATTTCGCCTGAAGCGAATTCTAGCTTCGGCTGAAGCTTTCTTGATAGCTTCGCATGAAACTCTTCATAGCTCCACAAAGAACTAAGGTACAGCCTCACCGGAAGCTAATTCTAAATTGCTTGAAGCTAATTATAGCTTCACCTGAAGCTTTCTTGATAGCTTCACATGAAACTCTTCATAGCTCCACATAGAGCTAACTTATAGCTTCACCCGAGGCTAATTATAGCTTCACCCGAGGCTAATTATAGCTTCGCTTAGAGCTCTACACAGCAGCGTAGAAGGCCAACTTCTAGCTTCACATGAATCTTTACATGGGTAACTTCTACTTTCGCATGAAGCTTGGCATAACTCCACTGAAGAGCAGCCTCGCCTTAGGAAGTTAGCCTCGCCTCCAACTGGCTAGCCTTGCATGAGGAGACTAGCCTCGCTTCCACTGGTTAGCGTCGCCTGAGGAGGCTAGCTTCGCCTTAACTACTAGCCTCGCCTCCACTAGCTAGCCTTGCTTGAGGAGACTTGCCTCGCCTCTAATGGCTAGCCTCGCCTGAGGATAGTAACCGTCCCATTAAGTTAGTAGGGAGAGTTAATGTATAGTTACACCCATGATTCCTCATCAAGAGGAGACAATCAATGGAATCATAACTCCCTATTGAAAGTCACTAGTAGGCTAAGCTCAGAAATTCAAGTCCAAGAGACTTTTTGAAGAGTATAAGCTTATTTGGTGACTTCAAAGATTAAGCTAACAAGAGATCTACTCTCTCACTTTCACGAATTCAGAGAATCACTTCTCTAATCCTACAAGGATCAAATCAGGGTGTTAAACCCTAAGATCTTCCTCTCTCAAGGAATCTCCAGAATCAGTCGAGAAGGAATTCCCAAGCAGTAGCATCCATAGATCAATTGCTCACATCGTCAACTGGACAAAGTAGTCACGCACTGATGAGACTACCACCGACATACTTCCCTAGAATCTCAGAAGAGGTACTTGTAATTTTTCTTTCAATTATTTATAATTTTCTCTTCACAGTTTTATAAGTTTTCCCTTTTGAATAGCAGCGAACCCCTTCCTCCTTCCCCCGGATCTCCCCTCCTCCCCTCCTCATCCCCTCCCTAGTCCAGCGAACCATTTCCCCTCACCCCCGCCATCTCCCCCTTCCCCCACCCCGCCATCTCCCCTCACCCCACCCTGTAACGCCCCGATCCCGCAGGTACGGGGACGTTATGGCGACGTACATACGCAGGACGAAAAACCCTCACGTACGTACGCTAAGCCTTAGTACAGGAAATCACCTCCATATTTATAAGAGTTCCAGCATTAAATAAGTACAAGAATACCTGCAGAAGAAGGTAAGCAATCATAACAGATAGGAAAATAGGGATAAATGAGATAACAGAAACAAATATAAAGATACCTATGAATGGTCTCGATGATGAGTCTCCTATGTGAACCCAATGGACTATCTGATAAAACGATAACTCGGATCTCCAACCTGGGCACGCAAACCCAGGGTCGTCAGAAAGCGACCTAGTGAGTGGTAAAATGAAGAAGGCAGTAATATGTACTATAGTAATACAAGCACGATAATAATATATAATACATGTTTATGTCATAGTGCTACCATATAAGAGAAATTTAATAATCTGTAGAGATATAACAATGACCTCTTTTAATACCATCACCACCTAGCATGTTATCATCGCGTCATATACACAATAGTCTCCAGTTTTATACAATTTATAATGTTGTATAGTGGTGACGTGATAGAAGTGAACATGCAGATGGGCATATGTAAGCTAACCATAATACGGTGTTGTGCATATACAGTAATGATGTTTGTAAGGTATACAGAAAATAGAAGATATGGAATGCAGAGTATACATGTACATGAGTAGTATGCCACCACAGAAAGTGTAACATGTACCAGGTAAAGTGACAAAGTATACGTGTAGCATGATAGCGGAGAAATGATCAGGAACAGTACCAAGTGCAACTAAACAAGAGTATACATGTATCAGGTAAGTCATGATGTTTATACAATAGTAGCAATCAGTATCACCTGGTATTTTAATCAATCTCTTCCAGTGTCCCATACCATTGGCAGTTCATACTGGAGCCTGCACTCCAGTCGAACCCATCCGGACATGGCCTACGGGTACCATTATCCAAACGAGAGAGTGACCAAATAACAAGTGTTCCCGACGTCACTATTGTGTATACTGTTTCATTATGTTAATTGGAAACCCATGGTCGAGGAGCTCTTATCGGGTGGGTGTATCCCGTGCATACCCGGGACAACGGCCTTATCAGACCCCTGGCTGCTGAGACCAGGACCAGCCCGCTAGGGCTGTAACATGTAACGGGATCTCAATGAGCTAAAACAATAACGGGAAACGGGAGCTCATGAGTAACAGACGGTAGCCAGCACTACCCCGTCCCCTGCAGTGGGACAAACAATATGGATCCAGTACATCCACCTGATATGATCTAATCAACCGTCAAGTCTCCCCATACCCAAGTTATCTTTATGATCTGATATTTAAAGTATACAAAGTAACAAGAATAAATACAGTACATGATACGGGTAACATGATAACAGGACCTGAGCTCTGTTGATAGCATAGAACAATATAACGGGAAACGGGAACAATAGATGTGGGATTCCACACTTCGCATATCAACAGCTCATGTATCCAGTAACGGGAATAACAATATCGGTAACAGGAAGCAATCATATAACATGAATACGGGAATAGCATGGAACAAGAATGCATGTAATAGGAACAAGGAGCCATATGACAAAACTAGAGAAACCATATATGCATGTGTAACAGTGATATTGTAACATCCTGAAATTTTTATTAATTATTTGTTTTTCTAAAGAATATTTTAATTCTCTGCCAGGAGATAATGCCGGATAATTGGGACTGATAACTTAATGTTCGGTGTACTTTAATCATAAATTAGTGTGGCAATGCAAATTTTAATTGGTATGTCTATATAATTATTTATTATTTTCCTCTGATGATTAAGTGAGAAATTTGGGTTAATAAATCATCACAAGTATATGATATGTAACTATATCAATGTTGCATGAAGGGGATAACCATGTATATACAAGGTGTCACATGTTCAAATACATGAAAATAATTATACATGGTATATACTTACCCCCACCAACCATACCCCATTATTTAAATAAGAATACTTGGTATTTAGGAATTTTTTTTATTTAGAAAGGGTTAGGTGTACATGGAAAATGAGGTGTAGGGCTAGGATCATTTTGATCCTAGTTTTGGGCCAAGTGGCAAGTTAGTGGGGATAATGTTTTAGTAATAACTTGATTTTGGGAGGGTTTCTTGGTAAAAAATACTCCCTTTACGTTCAGATCTGAGAAGAAATCCTCTCTTCTCTGAAAAACTCTTTCTTCTCCATCTGAAACCCTAGAACACCTCCCTCCAACTCTCTCTCTCTTCCAGTTGAACCCGGCCGGAGCCAGGGGTGGGCCTCGCGACCGCGCGCCACCACGCGGCCGCACGCAGCCGCGCGCAACGCGCACAGCCGCGCGCAGCTCGCGCAGGGGCGGCGCAGCCACGCGCGGGCGGCGGCTCAGGCCGCGGGTCGGCATGATTTCGGGGGGGAGGAAGCCTCCTTTGGCCAGGGAAAGATTAGGGGAGTTTCCCCTATGTAAAAGACAAGTTTTTAAAGGTAAAGATTCAGCCCTAGATCTGATTTTTAGTGTGAATTCATCCTTTATCTCAATATTTTTCTGATTTAAGTTAACAGAGAATTAGTATGTGAAATAGGTATTAACCTTCAAGATTTTAGGTGAAACTAGTACTAAAAGACATCTTGATGATCTTTTGAATAGGATCATTGTTTGGGATCATGTGGAAGCTAAAAGAATTTCGAAGAACTCTTCGAATGAAGGTGAGAACTTGTTGGGTAAAGTTATTAATTTAATGAATATTGTGGGCAAGAATATTATATTAGTATGTGGCTATGTGATAATGCTTTACAAATAAGATTTGAGGTTGGGTATTGGACTCCATGACAAATATTAGTTAGAAACATTTCAATTTATTAGAAATCGTGCAATAGCCATGATAATAGTATTGGTATATTCTCTAAGATAAGAGGCTAGTAATAAGTAATGGTAAAATAAGTCTCATTTAAGAAAACATTGTAATCCACTTGATATTCATTTAAGAATTATATATGTGATGTTGTTTGCTACTATCAAATAGGGGGTTTGGCATGTCGGTATCCGATGTGATTATTCGGAAGGAAACAAGAAGCGGTGCTCGGTACGAACCTTTTGTAGAACGCTCAACTTTATGGTGAGTGGGGTTTTTAAATAAATTGGACCGCTTTATATTAAATCGCAAATATTATAGTAATTTGTTAATTTAGCATTTTGCCAAATATCATATGTGGCTTGCATTTTTAAGTATAGTTTACAATGGCATTGACATGCATGTTACGGAATAGAATTCATTTTGGGTGACATGAATGTGATTAGTGTATGTTATTTGATGTTGTACATATATGTATATGTGTTATGCTTGGTTAAGACAAGGATACTAATTTTGCATAAGAATACATGATAATGGGCAAGTACTCATCGAGAGTATCATTCCATATATGAAATGACGTGTAAGTTAGTTTTAAATTGCTTGTGATGAATATTATAATTTAACCGTGCATGGTGCATTTGTGTTTAAAGGAGGAAGGGGCCGGCGGGAGCCGGTAGGAGGGGGGAAGACGGGGATTTGACATATAATTATGTATATATATAAAAGGAGGAAGGGGCCGAGCGGGAGCCGGTAGGAGGGGGGAAGACGGGGAAATTTACATGTTTTATATATACGAATTATTAAGGAGGAAGGGGCCGAGCGGGAGCCGGTAGGAGGTGGAAGACGGGGGAATTACTTTTACATTGAATGGCATTGGTGATATGCTTATATTTGTATTTTGCAAGTGATTGTGAATAATGGCTATACTTGATGTATACGTTTGTGTGAGTGTGTGACACTAAGAATATTTTAATGTGTTATTGTATGTGGTAGTGGAGACACCGTATACCGGTCCTATGTGCATCTATCAATAATAGCTGGAAGCAAATACACAATTATAAAGAATGATGCATTATTACATACTTCATGTGCCACATTCATTTTATTTTCAAGTACCATGAATATTATACATCGTTAATGCTATGCTTCATTTTTATGAATGAAATTGACTCCACTCACTGAGCCGTCGAGCTCACCCCCCCATAGCTTCATGTTTTCAGGGTTAGCCAGGGATAAATAACAGCTAAAGGCAAGGTAGAGCACTGAAAGGGTACATAACATTCATTGTGTGGGTCTATCAAGCTTCTGTATTGATTTGTAATTAAGAAATGTGGTTATATTCATGTACATGGAGATGATGTATATATGTAGATTTGTGTATGAGCTCTTAATGGAATTTATCTTGGGTTTGATTATGTTAGACGGTGACACTAAGGAGATTATCCTTAAGCAAGTCCTTAAATTGTTATCTTGTGTAGTATCCCTAAAATAACCGTGTGAGAATTTAAGTAGGCGATGTCAAGCCGAAATTGTGATATATACTACTGCATGGGATGTTTTGTATATACACATACGTTTGATGAGAAATTTGGAATTGTATGTATCTATGTATCAGAGTAAACTTCGTATTTTCAAAGGAAGTGCTGCCGAAAATTTTAAGAAATTTGGAGATCATTATGGTGATCTGTGGATCAATTTAATGTATATATATATGAAAAATTATGAAACTGGGACCGTTACAGTTGGTATCAGAGCTAAGGTTTAGAAATGAGGAGTAAGGCAGAGATATAGGGCCTAGAAAGTGTAGGCATAGGAATGTGACCTAGAATTGTTATTTATGTATCGGGATTGATCCATAGGACTAATATGTATGTATGTGTGCATTGTTTGATTGATAGCGTGACGGTATATAAGAATTTCCAAGGGGGGTAGTCGGTTCTGACGTGTATGATTGATCTCGAAGTGCAGGATATTGATTATTTTCATACGTTCGAATGAGGGCATACCCGCGTGTCTTGATTCGAATGCGTTCTATTGGGGGTGCGGGCCCTCAGTATGAGCTGCCAGTGATATGGGACACTGGAATATGAAAGTAATTGAAATATCAGGCAAATCAAGATAAATCGGAACAGAAGAACCTTATTAAGAATCTAGTAGTGGATGATCAAAGTCGTAGATAAAGGAATGTAAGGGATATGTCATACTGAAAGGATTATGAAATTTCTACTCTTTGAAGAAGCATCCTTATATAGGGATAATTAATATTATGTGAATATGGAATGAGGAGAGGATGACATGGTTGGAGAATCTAGAGACATAATCATAGTTACCCTAGTGTTTAATAAGTCGGTTGATGCATACTAGTGTATATAATTGTGAGTCCACCAGTATGCTAAAGGACTGATGGTATGAATGTCATTTGTTTTGTATGTACAGTGGCATGATCATTGTATGTGAAATTTGAGAAGCAAGTTACATTGTGAGACAATCTTGCATGGTAATATTATACAGATCCTTATCAAAGATAAAAAAAAAAAAAAAAAAAATTCGCACTTATGTAAGAGGCTTTTTCAGTGGGTAAATCATATTGATAAATAAGAAACCCTTATTTTTGTCTCAACCAATTATTGTATATAGATTCAAGTCAGGTGCTCACCACAAGTCGCAACTATCTTAGATATTACGCTAAGTTCCATCATGACGGATAACATGAAATAATGGTCGGATTCACTAGACGAGACCTGAGTAAGTAACGACATTCATGAAAACAATAGTTGCAGCATATTATGAATTTTATGCAGGGTTGTATCCAGGGCATGGGTAGTTTTATTTACACAGTATAATTCTTTCGAAACTTGAGAAATTGAAATTTAAAATATTATGATTGCTACTATGGATAATGATATCAGTATTTATAACTTAGTCAGCAAACCTTTGAATATGGTGTGAAACCTATGCTGTTGATTTGGTAATGAGGTTAAATATATAGTTAAGAGATAATTCTGGGCCAACTTCTTACCTCTTGCAAGCAAAGAGGGATGGCTTCGTATTGTAGAAAAGATGTTAATGCGATAGATTATAATGGGAAGCATGAAATAATCCTTATATAGTTAAGGTCAAAAAAAAAAAAAAAAAAAAAACCATAGTAGTTCGGGAAATTCTTGAAGGAAATTGAATAAATTGTGAAGAATGAAAATTTCTCATGACAGATAAGAATGATATGAAATAATGACTCTGGCAATTCTCAAAACATTCTTGGGGCAACTCAAGTCGCAGTGAAAAGCTAATTTGGATTTCTGATGCCTTTAATTTTTCGATACAACAAATCAACTTGAAGCTGTTGAATATTGATTAACTTTACCACCTGAAGTATTGCTCAGAATAATGAAACCTTGGTAATGTATATTTATGTTAGAAATGGGGATTTATCATGACTTAGAACGAATTCTTGTTATTCAGAAAACAACGATCATAAGTAAAGTGTTACAGTTATTGCAATATTAAAACACTCTGTGTCATTTGTAAAAGAAGGATTGTTAACTTAACCATAATTGGTAAATTGTGGTGGGAAACTAATTCAGAAAAAGAGGATGATCAGATATTAGTGTACTCATCACATACATGAATAAGGCGATGGAAGGACATGACTTTAGCTTTCTTTGATTGAATTAACTTCGTCCAGTCAATAATGTATTAAATGATAAACGGTTTAGTAAATTTAAGCCACTGAGTTTTTGAATTTTGTCATCTATTTTGTTAGATCATGACATATATATTTTTGTGGAGGAACTGATGCAAGTTCTAGTCTACAAGTAAAGTAATTAAAATGTAAACCACTTCTCATGGCACAGGATTTAATATGGGAGTTCGCTAGAAATTTCAGCGGTTGTTAAGGCTTATCCGATAAAGTTGTGATACGAAAAGTAGTTTGAATCCATAACACTTTAGATCAATCGAATATCTGAGTTTAAATTGGATCTATTATTACCGACTGACTTCACCGCCGAAAAACATTCAAGTTTCAAAGCTCCGAGGTCAAAATTGATATTAAGAAGGGATTTGACCTTAAATAAAGTGGGAAATTATTTTAAAGGAACTATCATGGGTTATGAAGTAAAATTTTTATATCAAGCATGTAGGCGGTCAGCAACATTCGTGTGAGAAGGATTGAACCCTTGTTCTAATTCATCATAGATTTTTACTCCTTGCATAACCTGAAAGTTTTGAACTGCCAATGTTCATAAAATCAAGTGTTGATTGAAATTAAAAAGGGATGCATTCCACAGTTAGAAACCTGTGCAGATTTTAAGTCATGGGTAAATATAAAGTTGTAAAAGCTACATGGAGCCAGAAGATAAATTACAAATATTTAACCCTATCTTGTTCCTATTGCTATAAGTTTCGAGGACGAAACTTTCTTAAGGAGGGTAGAATGTAACATCCTGAAATTTTTATTAATTATTTGTTTTTCTAAAGAATATTTTAATTCTCTGCCAGGAGATAATGCCGGATAATTGGGACTGATAACTTAATGTTCGGTGTACTTTAATCATAAATTAGTGTGGCAATGCAAATTTTAATTGGTATGTCTATATAATTATTTATTATTTTCCTCTGATGATTAAGTGAGAAATTTGGGTTAATAAATCATCACAAGTATATGATATGTAACTATATCAATGTTGCATGAAGGGGATAACCATGTATATACAAGGTGTCACATGTTCAAATACATGAAAATAATTATACATGGTATATACTTACCCCCACCAACCATACCCCATTATTTAAATAAGAATACTTGGTATTTAGGAATTTTTTTTATTTAGAAAGGGTTAGGTGTGCATGGAAAAATGAGGTGTAGGGCTAGGATCATTTTGATCCTAGTTTTGGGCCAAGTGGCAAGTTAGTGGGGATAATGTTTTAGTAATAACTTGATTTTGGGAGGGTTTCTTTGTAAAAAATACTCCCTTTACGTTCAGATCTGAGAAGAAATCCTCTCTTCTCTGAAAAACTCTTTCTTCTCCATCTGAAACCCTAGAACACCTCCCTCCAACTCTCTCTCTCTTCCAGTTGAACCCGGCCGGAGCCAGGGGTGGGCCTCGCGACCGCGCGCCACCACGCGGCCGCACGCAGCCGCGCGCAACGCGCACAGCCGCGCGCAGCTCGCGCAGGGGCGGCGCAGCCACGCGCGGGCGGCGGCTCAGGCCGCGGGTCGGCATGATTTCGGGGGGGAGGAAGCCTCCTTTGGCCAGGGAAGGATTAGGGGAGTTTCCCCTATGTAAAAGACAAGTTTTTAAAGGTAAAGATTCAGCCCTAGATCTGATTTTTAGTGTGAATTCATCCTTTATCTCAATATTTTTCTGATTTAAGTTAACAGAGAATTAGTATGTGAAATAGGTATTAACCTTCAAGATTTTAGGTGAAACTAGTACTAAAAGACATCTTGATGATCTTTTGAATAGGATCATTGTTTGGGATCATGTGGAAGCTAAAAGAATTTCGAAGAACTCTTCGAATGAAGGTGAGAACTTGTTGGGTAAAGTTATTAATTAATGAATATTGTGGGCAAGAATATTATATTAGTATGTGGCTATGTGATAATGCTTTACAAATAAGATTTGAGGTTGGGTATTGGACTCCATGACAAATATTAGTTAGAAACATTTCAATTTATTAGAAATCGTGCAATAGCCATGATAATAGTATTGGTATATTCTCTAAGATAAGAGGCTAGTAATAAGTAATGGTAAAATAAGTCTCATTTAAGAAAACATTGTAATCCACTTGATATTCATTTAAGAATTATATATGTGATGTTGTTTGCTACTATCAAATAGGGGGTTTGGCATGTCGGTATCCGATGTGATTATTCGGAAAGGAAACAAGAAGCGGTGCTCGGTACGAACCTTGTGTAGAACGCTCAACTTTATGGTGAGTGGGGTTTTTAAATAAATTGGACCGCTTTATATTAAATCGCAAATATTATAGTAATTTGTTAATTTAGCATTTTGCTAAATATCATGTGTGGCTTGCATTTTTAAGTATAGTTTACAATGGCATTGACATGCATGTTACGGAATAGAATTCATTTTGGGTGACATGAATGTGATTAGTGTATGTTATTTGATGTTGTACATATATGTATATGTGTTATGCTTGGTTAAGACAAGGATACTAATTTTGCATAAGAATACATGATAATGGGCAAGTACTCATCGAGAGTATCATTCCATATATGAAATGACGTGTAAGTTAGTTTTAAATTGCTTGTGATGAATATTATAATTTAACCGTGCATGGTGCATTTGTGTTTAAAGGAGGAAGGGGCCGGCGGGAGCTGGTAGGAGGGGGGAAGACGGGGATTTGACATATAATTATGTATATATATAAAAGGAGGAAGGGGCCGAGCGGGAGCCGGTAGGAGGGGGGAAGACGGGGAAATTTACATGTTTTATATATACGAATTATTAAGGAGGAAGGGGCCGAGCGGGAGCCGGCAGGAGGTGAAAGACGGGGGAATTACTTTTACATTGAATGGCATTGGTGATATGCTTATATTTGTATTTTGCAAGTGATTATGAATAAATGGCTATACTTGATGTATACGTTTGTGTGAGTGTGTGACACTAAGAATATTTTAATGTGTTATTGTATGTGGTAGTGGAGACACCGTATACCGGTCCTATGTGCATCTATCAATAATAGCTGGAAGCAAATACACAATTATAAAGAATGATGCATTATTACATACTTCATGTGCCACATTCATTTTATTTTCAAGTACCATGAATATTATACATCGTTAATGCTATGCTTCATTTTTATGAATGAAATTGACTCCACTCACTGAGCCGTCGAGCTCACCCCCCCATAGCTTCATGTTTTCAGGGTTAGCCAGGGATAAATAACAGCTAAAGACAAGGTAGAGCACTGAAAGGGTACATAACATTCATTGTGTGGGTCTATCAAGCTTCTGTATTGATTTGTAATTAAGAAATGTGGTTATATTCATGTACATGGAGATGATGTATATATGTAGATTTGTGTATGAGCTCTTAATGGAATTTATCTTGGGTTTGATTATGTTAGACGGTGACACTAAGGAGATTATCCTTAAGTAAGTCCTTAAATTGTTATCTTGTGTAGTATCCCTAAAATAACCGTGTGAGAATGTAAGTAGGCGATGTCAAGCCGAAATTGTGATATATACTACTGCATGGGATGTTTTGTATATACACATACGTTTGATGAGAAATTTGGAATTGTATGTATCTATGTATCAGAGTAAACTTCGTATTTTCAAAGGAAGTGCTGCCGAAAATTTTAAGAAATTTGGAGATCATTATGGTGATCTGTGGATCAATTTAATGTATATATATATGGAAAAATTATGAAATCTGGGACCGTTACAAAGAGAACCTACCTACACTAACCTAAAACATAGAAAAAATCAGAAACTACCCCTAAAAAAAAAAACTACTCATTTTGGCCAAATACAGAGCTATATATAGGCATAGGATGATTCCAGAAGACGAGACGGGGCCACGCGTCGAAAATCGACGAGTGGCTCCATCCTATTGTCGCGGAACAATTGCCGCGTTTCCGCGACAATACCAGGGACTTAGGTCCCTAGTTTTTGTCAGGATGTCCCTGCTGCTTCGAGATTATTCCTGGTATATTCCTTTTCTGGTAATTTCGCCCGAATATTCGTCTGACGTGCGCAGGAGTCTAGGTTCGACGTATCTTCTAGATAATCCCTTGCTTGGCCTCCACGAAATTCGGGATTAATTACCCTAAAAGGGGTTTAATTAAGCCCTTATTACTCCTTTGCCCTTGAACTCTTGATTTACCTGCAATAGAGACCAAAACACGGTTTAGACCGACAATTTATTCATAAATCGGTGGGGAAATGCGATATGATAATGCATAATCGTAGACTAATCACACCCCCACACTTATCTTTTGCTCGTCCCGAGAAAAACAAGAAAAAGAAAAACTATACTACAAAGGTTATTACACCACTTTCGCAGGTGACGCGATTGCACTGAGCGTGTGCAACAAGCTGTTAAACCTCTAAGTTACCCTAGAGGAAAGTTTTGTCTCCTGAGGGTTTTCAGCGGATTGCACCCACAAAATCCATAAAGAAAGAAGACAAATGTTAGTATTTTAAAAACACATTTTGAAGGAGAGACGAGTTTATGAATTATTTTTGCAAAAATATAAGCGATCTAAGATCATAAGTCCACCAAAAATTATTCTTCCTTAAACTTAGTCTCTATGCAAGATCTTGTCTTCAATTAAGGTAAGAATTCAAAATTTGATTGAATATTTTATCTTTCATAAAACCTAGATAATATGCACTTTGTGATAGTGAAGACTTCTGGGATTTTAACTCCAACCATCAAGCCATTTATATTATATATTCTTTCTTCTTTTTTTTTCTTCCCTTAGTTTTCTTAGGCTTTCTAGTTCACCCATGTAGTGAGCCTATAACCGATGACTCCCAGACCAGATGGTTTTAGGGCACCAGATGAGAAAACATCCCTCGGGTTTAAGGACTCGAGTAAACAAGGCCACAAAACTAAGGGGGATTATTTGTTCCTTTTGACCACCATTAGGCGTGAATAATCATGCTTCTTGAGACATAATTATCCAGCTTCATAAGTGATGTTTTATTCATATATATTTTTCTTTTTATTTATTTTTGCTTTATGGCATTTTAAGTCTTTGTTTCCATCCCAAAAATTGTGTAAATGTGAAGTGCATACTATCTATGGCAAAAAATTCAAGATAAAATTATCTTCCCAATCTTTTATACTTAACCTATAATTTTAAGCAGAATCCATTATTTTGACTAGGTTTAAGATGTCATAATTAAGGCTTCCTTAGTTTCTAAGATCATCTTAATTTTTTTAAAAATGGATCAAAACTTTGTCTCATGTTTCAAAAAGTTTTAAAAAGTTTTTAAAGAAAGAGAAAATTCCTATACAAAAAGAAAGATCTCTAAAAGTATCCTAAGAGAAGTGTAAACGAAAGAAAATCTAAAAACTCTAAATTAGTAAACCTCCCTCACACTTATCTCATGCATTGTCCTCAATGCATCGTGATGTATGTATGCATGAAACAAATAGAGAGGAAAGGAAAAAATCACCTCAAGGTGGTGGTTCCGGTGGCGGTCTGATTGGTCCACGAAAGGCGGCCCAATCCAATGTACGTGGAATCCGGAGGAACCCACCAGAGACCTCTATAATACAACCCACTAAAATGATGTATATATGTATGATTTTTATTAAAAGTTTTACCCCATCTAATTTCCAAACTTTCAAAATAATTTCAGAGTCAAATTTATCAACACCTTTGTCCCAGAATGGAATGATTGATTTGGACTCAGGAAGTACAGGAACTAATACTGACTCAGGAAAAAGATTTAAGTAAAGTAAAGGTTTGGGAGTCGAGATTAGTTCAGGAAGTGGGTCCAAATCAAGAAATTGAAACTCAAGTCCACATTCATTTCCCCATGATGGAATGTGACTTTCTAAGATTGGTGATTCAAGTTCAGGAATGACAAGTATGGGAATCAAAACTGACTCTAAAATGTTGCTCAAATTGGGTAACAAAACAGGAGTCAATAGTGATTCAGGAATTTGAACTGGATCACAAACTTGAGGATCAAAGTCACATTCCTCATTGAGTTCAATTCCACAAAAATAAGAACTTGCCAATTTATCAATGAGATTTTCAAAAGTATGAAATTGATCAAGTTCAATATGATCATCATAAAAGATTGGTGATTCAATTTCACAATGGACTGGCACTGGATCCAACACTGACTCGGGAAAAGGCCTGAATTCAGGTAAAAACACCTCAGTTAATATTGAATCAAGAAGTGAGATTGAATTATCAAGTGGAAGTTCAGGATCATATTCATGCTCAATTCAATTTCAGGAAAAGGATAACTTGCCAATATGTCAATGGGATTTGAAGTTTGGACAAGTTCAGGTGGATGTTCTGAAATTGAATCTTGATGTTCAAAATGACAAGAGTCCTGGGTCATATCAATAGAGTTTGGCATAGCTGAATTGGTCAAAGGTTGATAAGATAGAGTTTCCTCATTCCTATAAATGCTAACCAATTGACTCAATTGTGTTTCCAACCTATTGACAGTCTCGGTAGATGATTTTTAAATTTTAGTGCGGACTCTTGCAAGACTTCTATCCTCTTTTCTAGATATGATGTATCTTCAAGTGGTTGTTCTAGAAAAGGAGTGTAGGAATCTTGGTTTCCAAAACAATAGGAGTCATGGGTCAAATTGATAGAGTTAGAGATATTTGAATTGGTCAAAGGTGGTGAAGAGAGAGCTTCTTCATTCTTACAAATGTTGACCAATTTAATCAATTGTGTTTCTATCCTATCAACAGACTGAGAAGAAGATTTTTGAAATTATAACACAGACTCCTGCAAGATTTCTATTCTCTTTTCTAGACTTGATTTTTCTGCAAGTGGATGCTCTAGAATGGGAGTATAAGAATCTTGGTTTTAGAAATTTTGTGAAGCATGTGAGTCAAAAATGTTGTGAGATTGAAGCTTGGACTCACACAAGAGTTCTTTACTCATTTCCAGGGCAGATGATTGTTCATTATGAGGAGGTGGAACTGAGTAAGACTCTTGAAAATACTGTGGAATTGGAGAGGCCCTACTTTTCTGAAGTAGTCGCTCGACCTCTTGTAAATTGGCTTCTACTCCCTTTTCGAACTCAGATTTTTCTTCAATTGGTGGTTCAGAAAAAGGAGTATAGGAAGCGAAATCGGGGAATGAATATTGTGGACAAGATGAATATGGTGGACACGGGGGACAAGGAGGTTGAAAATTTAACTCGGGGGAGGTGAATCCCTATTGACTCTGTGACGAGTTGAAATTAATTTGGAAATTATAGTCATAAGAATGTGGGTATGGGTTGTATTGATTCGGATAAGGCCAACCCGATGTATTTGGTTGGTGCATATTGTAAATAGCCGGGTGGAATTATCCGAATCGAATGGGGTTGGTGTTAAATATGGATTCATATTCGGATTGAAAGAATTGTTATTGTTGAATTCCATTTCACAAACAATCACAAACAAAAAGAAAAAAACCAACAACAAAGAAAAGAAAAAATCAAAACCAAGCCTATATTAAGGTTGACCTAGACTTAGACGACTCCTAACCGGTCGATTACCCGGGGGAGGTTGTTGCTTGAATCCGACCACAAGCTAATCGGCCAGGTAGGGGCAAAATACGATGGGAGGTATCCATGCGTAAGCAACAGGCCTTAATTATGCCAAACCACGGTATCTTCGAGGCGTAACCTCTTAATCCCCAACCTAGACACCGATTCACAAGAGTAAGATTCAAAACAAGTTCCACCCTCGGTCAATTTCTTAATGAGTCTGAGATGTCCCTAGGGGCCAACGTCAATCAATTTTTATTAGGGCTTGGGTTGTGTGAGTGGGGAGGTGATTTTTGGGCTAAGGAAAGGTGATAAAATCCCACCTTATCTTGTATGGGTTTTGCCCTTAAGTTCAATTCGTGTAAGTGTGCAATATAGACAAGAATATAACACAAAGCGATAAATCACCCACGTGTTTGTCCTATGCTATATGCAATGCCATATGTACACCTCAATCTAAATCACAACAACAGAACAAAATACATTATATTGGAATTGAATTGACACGTGCCTAAATGCAAATGTCTAAACCGTTTTAAAAGTGTCAAAATACCGTATTTTAGTTCTTTAGTTTATTATGGTATGTAGGCAATCAAAGCAGGAAAGTAATAATACAGATCTACTAGCTATTACAATGAACACATCCCAGCACAACAAGATATACAATGATCACAACAAGGCCGCGTTTTTGCGGCAAAAGTCACGTTTGCGCGGCGGTTCTTTAGAAGCTGGGTCCCTGCTTTCAGGAGCAGGGAGATGCAAAGCTAGCTTATGTTCTGCAATATTAAGATCCTGTAAAGAATGTCCTGCACACCAAAACAGAGAAGATAATGTTAATAAAACGTGACATCAAAACCATTCCCTTCCCCGGCAACGGCGCCAAAAATTTGTTCGGGGCGGAACTAGCACTCAAAAATGTGTAGTTTATCAAATCAATGTAAAAGCTCGTAGGTGCTAATGTACCCTCGATACTTTCGTTATAGCATTGGCTCAACGGGTCGAATCCACAGGGAAGGAAGACGATAGAAGCATTGATAGTTTTTCTTCTTTTTAAAAGAATTAGAAAAAGAAAAGAAAAGAAAAGGAAATCTAGAATGTGGTAGGTGAAGAAGTCGCGATGAAAATGGCAAAGAAAACAAGAGAGAAGTGGTTTGGAAAACAAAGGTGAACTAAGATGATGAAGCTTGCGGTAAGAAAATGAAAACAAAGACAAACAAAGAAGCGGTGAAAACAACAATGAAAAGATATTTTGAAAATAGTTTTTAAAGCAAGATAAAAGAAAACTCATGGCAACTAACTACTAATTGATCCACTAGCCATGCTAACCTCTTATTGATAGTTGCCTCACATTTGATCCTCGGGCATCACTAATCCTTGACTTCAAGAGACGATACAAAGCATGGCACATAGATGGTTCATCACATTCAAAACTTGCATCAAGAGCAAGATAATATAAACATTAGATCATCAAACCATTAGAAGGAAGCTTGAAATAAGAGAGTTAGCTTGGTTAGCAAGTTAGATGTTAGAACCCTCATCATGAGCCATCAATGGCTCTTGCAAGAGCAAGGCCTTATAGAGGCTACTAGATTCATGTGGATTATCAAGTAAGTGGTTAGATGGTTAGTGGTTAGTAGTTAGATTGCCATGAGAAGAAAAGTTAGCAAAGCATCATGTAGAAGATGAAGGAGATTACATCAGAGAAGAAATGAGGCACCTTTACATAGATTGTCACCATCTATTACATCAATCCCTCTCTCTATCTCTCTCTGAATCTCTCAGCCCTACTACAAGATCTAAAAGAAATGAAAATACAAGAGAAATGATATGAAGAGCACCTACCTACACTAACCTAAAAAATAGAAAAAAAATCAAAAACTACCCCTAAAAAATAAAAACTACTCGTTTTGGCCATATACAGAGCTATATATAGGCATAGGATGATTCCAGAAGACGAGACGGGGCCACGCGTCGAAAATCGACGCGTGGCTCCATCTTATTGCCACAGAAACGCGGCAATTGCCGCGTTTCTGCGGCAATACCAGGGACTTAGGAAGTCCCTGGTTTTTGTCAGGATGTTCCTACTGCTTCGAGATTATTCCCGGTATATTCCTTTTCTGGTAATTTCGCTCGAATATTTGTCTGACGTGCGTAGGAGTCTAGGTTCGACGTATCTTCTAGATAATCCCTTGCTTGGCCTCCACGAAATTCGGGATTAATTACCCTAAAAGGGGTTTAATTAAGCTCTTATTACTCCTTTGCCCTTGAACTCTTGATTTACCTGCAATAGAGACAAAACACGGTTTAGACACATACAGACCGACAATTTATTCATAAATCGGTGGGGAAATGCGATATGATAATTCATAATCATAGACTAATCAGTGGTACATGGTCAATGTAAAAGTTTATGAACTTCCCGACCATGTGGACAGTTGCATTGTAATAGGGTACTAGATCTTCATGTCTGACTTCGTACTCCCAGCGAACTTGGCTGACGATGAGTTTAGAGTCACCATATGCCTCAAGATTTTTAACGCCAATCTCATCGCGAGTTGCATTCCAATCAAAAGGGCATTGTACTCCACTACATTGTTGGAACAAGGCTCAGTTAGTGAGACGGCTCGGGAATCACATAGTTCTGTGGGGAGACGAGCACTACCCCTACTCCTGCTATGATATATCCTTTCGGGCCTGTTCTCGATGCACCGTCAAAGAAAAGTTGTCACACTTGTCTTTCAAAAGATGTCTGGGTCAGGCAGACTTCAGTGACCTCGTCTGGGAGACCCTCGTAAAGTTCGATTGCCCTTGGATCTGGATGCTCAGCCAGGAAATCCACCACCGCTTGTCCCTTCACGGCTTTTTGTGGTAAAAAGCGCATTTAATATTGGGATAGCAGTATGGCCCATTTTGCCAGTCGGCCGTTTAACGATGATGGCTTTGTCATGAGTAACCTCAAAGGGTTAACCTTTGATATGACGTTTATAGTTTGGCCTACCAAATAGTGTCGCATTTTCTGAACAGCGAACACCAATGCCAAACATTCCTTCTCGATCGGGTTGTATCGATGTTCGGCCCCGATCATTATCCTACTCAAATAATAGATTACTTGCTCGTGTCCTTGGTCATTGTTCTGGGCTAGTAAAGCTCCTAAAGAATGATCCATTGCTCGGACGTATATCAGGAAAGGTTTTCCAGACACCGGAGCTGTGAGGAATGGTGGTTGTGTGAGGTATTGTTTAATTTCCTCAAACGCTTGCTTGCAAGCATTGTCCCAAATGAACGAGACACACTTTTTTATTAATTTGGTAAAGGGTTGGCATCTTCCAGAGAGATTTGAGATGAACCTTCGGATGTATGCCAATCGTCCTTGCAATCCCCTGAGTTCTCTGAGATTCTGTGGAGGTTGCATCTCCTGAATGGCACGAACTTTTTTCGGGTCCAAGTGAATCCCTGCGGAAGTTACTATGAACCCTAGGAATTTGCCACTGGCCACCCCCAGGAAGGATTTGGTAGGGTTCATCTTCAACTGATAAGTCCGCATGAGGTCAAAGATAGCCCTTAAATGGGCTATGTGATCACCTTTGGCGTGACTCTTTACTGCAATATCGTCAACATAACATTCCACCGTTTTACGCATGTGTTCGTGGAAAATGACATTCATGGCCCTTTAATACGTCGCCCCCGCATTCTTTAGTCCGAAGGGCATGACGGTGTAGCAGTATACCCCCAGTGGTGTCCTGAAAGAGGTATGTGTTTCATCATCAGGATACATTTTGATTTGATTATACCCTGAAAATCCATCCATGAAGGACATTCGCTCGAATCCACACGTATTGTCAATCATGACATCCGTGATTGGCAGTGGGAATTCGTCCTTTGGACAGGCCTCGTTTAGATCACAAAATTAATACAGATCTGGATCTTTCCGTTCTTTTTAGCAACGGGGACGATGTTGGATACCCAATCAGCATGTTGTTCTTCCGTAATAAAGCCAGAGTCTATAAGTTTTTTGACTTCAGATTGAATTGCCTCCATTACTTCTTGACGGAACCGTCTCTGCTGTTGTTTGACCGGCTTTACGTCTGCATTAATGTTAAGGTGATGCATAGCCACTTGAGGATCAAGTCCAGGCATGTCCTCGTAATTCCAGGCGAAATAATCTATGTATTCACGCACAAGAGATATTAAATCTTCTTTCTCGGAGTGCGACAAGCTTTCGCTTATAAAGATGGGCTTAGAATTAGCCTCATCTCCTAGGTTAATCTGTGCAACTTTATCCTCCGTAGGTGGCTCGTGCTGTTCAAAGCGAGTATCCTAAAGGGTATTTAAGTGCTTGATCTAAGGATCTGTATCAGACTGGATCATTTCTTCATCTCTGTCTTCCAGGTGGCTTGTTGAAACCATATTCACTGAAAGTTCTCTGAAGATGTTGGTGATTTGTCACATACATTGCATTCATGTTGCCACTTTACCACACTTGCTTGCTAATAAATGATATTAATAAGTGTCTTTTTTCTTTGCTAAATGTAGGCCCAAATGCTCAAAGGGATAAAAGAGAACAAGCCCAAAAGCCCACTTTATTCTGAATTAATTCAGAATAAATTCGAAGTGAAGAGGTTTAGGCTATATCTTGGCATATCAAGGGGTTGAGAAAAACTCTCCTTGAATCGAGGAATCGAAGCCAGAAAATCAAAAGCCGATTCAGTCAGTGGTTGAAGCAGCAACAAGAAAACCAGCAAGAGATGCGAGCCCCACTTCAAACAAGGGGCCTCCTCCCCTTTGGTGTGGCCACGTGGCCACACCAGGGCCGTGGAAACGCGGCCCAAGCCGCGTTTTCGCGGCCAACTGAATTCAGTTGGGGGAGCGTTTGCTCCCCCAACGTTCCCGGGATCCTGATTCTTTGATTTTTGGGTATAAATACCTCTTTCAGCAGAGAAAAAGGCAGCGAAGACTAGGATTAAATTTTGCACTTATTTTCTTAGGATCTAGGTTCATTGTTAGCTAGAAAGAAAGTTGTAATCTTGCTTTTTAAGTTTTAGTCCAGTTTTAAAACTTGTGAGAGAGAGGACTGAGAGCTTGTACTTGAAGTTTGAAGTGACATCAATACAAAAGTCGGGCCGATTTCTCTTCCACTTGCAGTACGGTATGCTTTATAGTATGTCGTTGTTTTCTTCGTTTTCCATGAGTAACTAAACACTTTTTCTGGGCTAGCTATCAACTCTCTCTTGTTTTCTTCTCTTCTGTTTTTAAAAGAAAAAGACCCGATGACTCATATGCATGCCTCCCTTAAAAGCCTTTCTTTTTGAAAGTGTTCTTGAAGGTACATGAGGATGGGTATGGATATTTGATTTACCATTCTTTCTTGAACTTCTTGTGAATCGTTTTTAATTCATTCTTACTTCTTCGCGCTTTATGTTTTAATATCCGATTCCAACTCTTTCTTGAAGAAAAAGGACTCAAACCTTCTGCATCTTATGTGCTTTACTCAAAGCTTTCTAAAGAAAAGCAACTTTAAGATTTGCAAATGATAACTTGAGGGACTTAATACTTTAAGAGAAGAATGAACAATTGAGTAGGAAGATAGTAAGCCCAGATCTGATTTCATATTATAAGACAACATCACAACTCTTAAAGCTTTTTTACAAATCACCTCCTCCAAATCCTTTTCTGAAAGTTGAAATTTCTCTTTTTCATCTCTTTCCTTCCATTCTCTTTTTCCTAAAAAACGAACACAAATTCCTTGTTTTTAAGCAACTCATCGAAAAGCTTCCATCGCATCCCTCCTTGTGGACACGACCCGTTAGCCACAAGCTACACGGTACATTCTTAAACTCATTAGGTTTTCTTTTATTTTAGCAATCAGTTGGCGACACTAACATCTGATTCCCACAATGACTTGCCCGATGAGCAGTTATGGCATAATGACTCTTCAGACTCAGAGGCTGATGGGATCGGAGTTGACACATAGCCCAACCCCTTGCGAGTTCGATGATAATAATCAGGGGTTTTTCCTTTTGGCACAAAAGATCGGGGTAGTGTTCTCCTTCCGTTGCCGAAGTTCAACCCTGGACTGTTTGTCAGATCATCCCCATGCTTTCCATCATTCTGAGTACATTTGGCTCATAATGACCGAACTGAGGGGTTCTTTCTCGCTTTCTGATTCTTCACGAGACATCAGCTCGGATTTAATTCGTCCAAAAAGAATTGGTTTTTGGCTTTTCCATCTTGCTAGGACCACGAATACCGATTCTTGCGCATCACCGACATCTTGGTATGCTTCGAAGGATGACTTCACTGGTACATGCAATGATGTCAAAGCATCCATTGCCGACCAGAGGTCATCATCCACTTCAGTACTAGTGTCTGACGGCACTAAATCAGAAGCGAACACAGAAAAATAAGCCAAATCTAATTCTTCATTAATATACCATCCGGCTAGATCATCGGCAGTGTTATCAACATCGAGCTTATTAATGCTCGTTACAAGTGGATCTAGTTCCCACATGCACTCTTCTTTTTCCAGCTCTGTGTTGGCTTCATTACCAGAGTCTGGCTCCTCTGGTTGCGGGATTTCGTTTGTTTTCCACAAAGTCCTGATACAGGAGAGAGTCTGTGAAATAGTTGTCCACTCCCTTGAACGGATGCCTTTCGGCAATCAACGTTCGTACCTTTCTACTCCCGTCGATGTATTTCATGACTTGGTGGAGAGTGGAGGGAACAATAGAATTACGATAAATCTATGGTCGTCCCAATAGCAAATTGTAGGAGGTGTCGACATCGATCACGTAGCATGTCACTTCCGACTTTAAATTCCAAATTTGGCATTTGAGCTTGATCTTCCCCATTGGACGTATACCATTGGCATTGAACCCATAAATGGTCATCTGGGTAGCGCTCAACCGGTGGGTAGGAATCCCTAAATGTTGCATGACCCGGCGAGGCATAATGCTCAATGCAGACCCTGGATCTACCTGAATGCGGCTTATTTCAGATGATCCGATGTACCCTGTGAAGTATAGGGGTCGATTATGTTTCCCTTTAACCTGCATATCATCTGCCGTGAAAGTGATGCAGGGACCATTTTGGGAGGCGTGGAGGTAATCCTCTACATCTTCCTCCCGTGGTCCAGTCGGCACCTGGGTCATGAAAACCTCAGAGTCAGCTAAAGCCTCTCTCAAAGCTTCTCTGGTTGACTTTGATAGCCTCAGGAGCTCGTAAAGAGTGATTCGGGCCGGGATATTGGCCAGTTGAGTCAGGACGTCAAAACGGTAAGGTGTCGTGGACCCTTCCGCGATGTCTTTTGAGGGAGCTTTCGAAAACCGAAGCTCTTTCTGTCTCTCCACGGGTTGTTTTGTGGAGGGCTTGGCTGACTCCGTAGCGGGTTTAGGAGGAGTCGACGCCATTTCGTCATACTTTTTCAAATATGACTGACCCGAACGAGTTTCCGCCACAAGTGGTTGGTTCTGCAGTGAGAACTATTGTTTTCTCTTCTGAATCAATAGTGAGGGAACATCAATTTTCGCTTCTTGGGAAGAAGCGCACACCACATTACAGAACAAAGCTTTCGCTTTGCCTTTAGACCTTCTGCTGGTAACAGTGGTCCATTGCTGGCTGTCCACAAGGTCAGGATGAACCACATAACTTCTCCCTGAGGTGTGGGAACAGGTACAAGACCCTTCTCTTGCTGATGGTGAGGGTCTATGTTGATCATTCTTAGCTCCCCTCTTGGATGGTACTACTCCAGAGGGTGTTGGAGGTTGTTTTCCAAACTGGAGGAATGATGTCATATTGGCCATTACTTTTTTTTGCTCTGGACGGAGTTTTAATACCTCTGCGTCAATCAAAGCCTGAAGGATGTCTTTGAAGACATAATAGCTCTTGGTGGGGTGTCCCAGCATCCTATGATACAGGCAGTAGTTGGGGTTATCAGTTTTACCGACATCTTCAGGGCGTCTGGCTTCAGGAAGCTTCAGTCTGTTGCTCATGTTAAGTAACTTGAACAACGAGTCAACATGTTCGTCCTTGAAGGAATACTGCTTGCTGGCGCGCGGCTGACTTGAAGAGCCACTTCCTTTGACCGGCTGAGGTTTGACGGGGGACTTGGTCTCTGTTACCAAGTTATCCTTCCTTTTTGTTTGGGGGGATGCGTTTGGCGCGCGCCTTGTCGACCTTTCAGGTCTGGGTTTGTTTTCTTCTGCCCTAACCCGGACGACAATTTATTCAGCCTGTTCACCTTGTTGGATCAATTGTTTTTCAGGTGCGGCTTTCGGCAACTCCTATTTGGGCGAGGAGCGAAGTTTGTAGATTGTGGCAACATGTTTCCACCAGGGTGACCTGGGTTTACCGCTTGGACATCGGAGTGCTACATTCTGAAATCTTTCTACAAATGATTTGACGGACTCCCCTTTCGCTGCTTTGTAGCCAAAAGAGTAGGTATTGTGACCTCTGAGTCATCTTCAAAGAAGCGTGTCAGAAAGAGCTTCTCCAAATCACCCTAATTCTTAATGGAGCCTTCCGGGAGCTTCATGAACCATTCAAAGGCAAGCCCTTTTAGAGTGCCGATGAACAAACGTGCCAGGATGGCATCGTTATCTACCACATTCCCCGTCTGAGACTTAAAGTAGTAGATATGTTGGTTCGGTGACCCTTTGCCGTCGAATGTTTGGAGGGTTGGAGCTTTGAACTTGGGAGGGTATGGAACAAGGTCCAACTAAGACGGATATGACCGGACCACTCCTGCTTCTTGAAGGCCTTTCCTATTAGTAAGGGCCTCAAGACGTTGCTCTAATTGATTCATTCTTTTAGAATGAACCCTTCCCTTGTCTTTGTTGTCTTTTTCCTGAGATGAGGATTTAGACGAGCCAGAAGTAGATTGCTCTTTCTCCTCAATATGTACAGAAGATGAGCTTTCTCCCTCTTTTCGCTTGCCTTTAGACTTTTTAGAGGAGGCTTTGTCGGTTGACTTCCTCTTGTCTTCAAGCAATTGTGACAACATCTGCTTGAGGGAATCGATAGATTCTTGTTGAGCACGAATCAACTCGAATTGTTCCTTCTGGACCTGGGCTTGCTGCTCCAAGTGCCTGGCTGTCTCCTCAAGAATATTTGTCATGTATATAAAGGCCTTCTTCTCTATGGAAGAGTTTGAAGCCTGTGACTCTGCAATAGCGGATTGCGAGTCATTTACTTCAATGCCCCGATTTTGAAAAAAAGTTCTTATGTGCTACCGATTTTCACATCTTTAAGTGGGTTTTAATGATAGGTTTTTTTGAGCCATCAAATTTCAAATCCCTAGTTTTCTCACACAAGCTAGAGCCAATCGCTTCTATATCTATACTATAGGAATCCTTATAGTGATAGTTCTGTTTGTGGTCAAGAGTCTTGATCACTAGTTATTCTTCATTATATTTCAAGTGGTTGGAGGTTGCGGCCTCGAAACGAGCTTGTGGGTTCGTATATTTGGTTCTTGCGAGAACAAATGATGGACTTACAGTTCTGAGAGTTCTTGAAGGAACTTGTAGCATTGAGTAATCTTATCAGATCGTGCTGATTGGTCACTAATATTGCACATTTATTATCATATTCTCATACTTATTATAGAATAAACTCTACTTTTTCCTAATTAAATGTTTAATTTATTTGCAGGCTCATTCCTAAAGGAGAGCGAAGAGAAATGAGCCCAAAAGCCCATAAAATTTTGAATTAAATCAGAATTAATTCGAACTCAGTAAATCAGGGCAGATCAGATCGGTTCAGATCGGTTGAAAATCAGTTAGAACAAATCCCTACAAATCAATCGGTTGAAGCCAAGGATCAAAGGCCATTTCGTCAAAATCCCAGACTTAAACTACAAATTCAGCTGAAGATAAAGACAAATCGAGAAAACGGGGAGCACCACCAACAGGGTGTGGCCACCTGGCCACACCCTGGCTGTGGAAACGCGGCCAAAGCCTCGTTTTCGCGGCTTGGTTAGTGAGTTAGGGGGAGCGTTTGCTCCCCCTATCTTCTCACACCTCTCCCCTCTGGGTTTTTGCCTATAAAAGGCAGGATTTTCGCTGAAAATAGGGACGACCATGCAGAGATAGGATTTAGTCCAGTTTTTCATTCTTTGTAGTGTAGGTTTTTGTTTTTCTTTTATGTAATTTTAGTTTTAATTTATGTAAATCAGAGGAGATCAGAGTTTCATAGGAGAACGAGAACGAAGCTTGTGCTGAGAGTGACACCGGTGTAAGATTTCCTTCTTTTTTCTTATTGTTATAAAATCGAATATGTAGTTCTCTTTTGTATGTACTTTGTTTTTGTGTTCTTCTTCTTCTTCTTCTCTACTTTTCTTCTTTTGGTACAATTGTTATCCAAGTGAGTCTAAAAGCATCGAAAGAGCCTTGCCTTTGCGAGTGCCACCGATAGCCCATGACGATGGATTTTGAGTTTCATTCTGTATCACTTCATACTTGCAACGTCTTGATGATATAATGTGGAGGAAACGAGAATCAACTCTTATGGGCTATACGTTGATCGCCTCGCTTCAAGGTAACTCTATTGCACAAGATTCAAGGTAAGCATTTGGCCAAAAGAGGTAAGTAACTTTTCTTTCTTTTCTTTTATTTCTTTAGTTTAGATCACCAACACCCACTTCTTTTATCACTCTTTTTCAATCTCATTTGTACAAACACTTCTTAATTCTCCACCTTCTTATTCTACCGCTTTCTCTCTAACTTCACTTTAACCTAATTTTTCTCTTTTCTTTTAAAGAACTAAAGAAGAACTTTAACCATACTTTGTATCTTAAAAGAAAACTTACTAAAAAACTTCTATCGCTAGTCCCTCCTTGTGGATCACGACCCGCTTAGCCACTTGCTATTGCGATAGAATTCAGTAACTTGCATTCTTTAATCTTAAGTTCTGAACTACTATATCTTGTGTGCAGGTTCTAACTCAATCAAATTTTGGCGCCGTTGCCGGGAGGGTACGATAAGTATTCTTCTTTTAGATTTACATTTTTGGTTAACTTTCTTGTTTGTTCTTGGTGTACAGGTTATGCAACAAGGAATTCTTGCTGCAGTGGACACATAAGTGGCCTTGGACTCTGCTCAAGAAAGCAGAGCCAAGAAGCCCTCAGATTTGCTACAGTCCTGTGGCAAACTGAGTGAACTACTAACCTGTATTTTCTGCAGGTTGGCTGAATTGCGTAATTTAAATATCTATAGCATTTATTTCCTTGTTTGATTCACTGTATTTACTTTCTAACCTAAACAGTAAAATGATGATTGTAAATGCTAAAATGATTTAGACTTTGCATTTAGGCACGTGTCTATTTCATTACATTTTCTATTTACTGTTGAAGAGTGCTGGAGCAAAGGAACGTGTGCATAGCATCTAGTATAAGAACACTTTTGGATTGTTTACATTGCTTAAGTGTTGTTTTTCTTGTACACTGCACTAAATTGATCTAAGGGCTTGTCCTATAAACAAGATAAGGTGGGAAAGTCATTATCCTCCCTTAGCCCACAAACAATCTCCTCACTCACTAATCCAAACCTAACTAAAAATGAGTAGACGTTGGCCCTAGGGACATCTCGGACTCAATTAGGAGATTATCCTAAGGGGAAAATGTGTTGGAATTTGACTCCGGCCAAATCAGTGTCTAGGAAGGGGATTAATGGCCGAAAGCTCGAAGGTTGGTGGTTACTTAATTAAGCAACGTCTTTGACGGATAACCTCCCACCAATCTTGCCCTGACCTGGCTGATTAGCTTGTGGTCAAAGTCTGCATTATACCTCCTATGGACAGTCTAACCAGTTAGGAGTCGTCTAGGTCAAAGGTCTATCCTAACTTAGGTTAGAATTTTTTCTTTTTTGTTTGCTTATTTCTTTGTTTTTTTTCTTTGTTTGTGTTTTATTGTGTGATTGCTTATTTCTTTGTTTTTTTTCTTTGTTTATGTTTTATTGTGTGATATGGCTTATAACAATAATTTTTCCAATTTTAATGGTAATCCATATTACACACCAACCTCTTTTTCGAATATTACCAACCCGGCATATCATAACTTTAACCAATCTAGTATGCCGGATTAGTCTTATCCGAATCAATATAACCCATGCCCCCAATCTTATAACCATAATTTTCAGAATAATTTCAACTCTTCACAGAGTCAGTGGGGATTCACCTCCCCCGAGTCCAATTTTCAACCAACTTGCCCTCCTTATCCACCTTGTCCACAATATTTCCAAGATTCATACTCAGTTCCACCAGTCTAAAATAGAAAACCATCAATTTTGGAAATGAGTATGCGTGAGTCCAAACAACAATCACAAAATCTGATGGACTCACAATTTCACCACCAATTCCATGACAACACTTCATCTTTTTAACAAAACGATGAACCAATCAACTATGAAAAGACGTTTGAAGCCATGACTCAGGCTCAAAACGCTCGTAATTATGACATAGATATGATGGTCCAAACTCTACGTTCTCACCGTTTGGCCAGTTCTGATGTCGCTAACCATTCTGTTAGAACTAAAGAGTCATTTTGTTTTGGAAAACAAAGGTTCCATTTTAGAACAATCATTTGAACTTGCCCAAACTCCAAATTTTGAAAATGATATTGACAGTTTGGCAAGTTATCCCTTTCCTGAAATTGAACTTGATAATGAATATGATCATGAACCTCAACTTAGTGATTCAATTCTACTTCCTGATTCAATAATGACTCCTGTGTCTTCACCTGATTTCAATCTTTTTCCCGAGTCAACATTGGATATCTTTTTCCTGAGTCAACATTGGATCCTGTGCCAATTCATCATGAAATTGAATCACCCATCTTTGATGATCATCATATTGAACTTGACCAATTTCACACTTTTGAAAAATTGGCAAGTTCTCATTTTTATGAAATTGAACTCAATGAGAAATGTGACCTAGATTCTCAAATTTGTGATCCAGTTCAAATTTCTGAATCAATATTGACTCCTGTTTTGTTACCCGACTTGAGTAATATTTTAGAGTCAGTTTTGATTCCACACCTGTCATTCTTGAACTTGAATCACCAATATTAAGTCACATTCCATTGTGGGAAACTGAATGTGGACTTGAATTTCAACTTCTTGATTTAGACCTACTTTTTGAGCCAATCTTGACTCCTGAATCTTTACTTGACTTAAGTCACTTTCTTGAGTCGGTATTAGTTCCAGTACTTCCTGAGTTCAAGTCAATCATTCTATCTTTTCGCACTCCATTTTGGGATAAGGCGGTTGACAAAATTGACTCCGAAATTAATTATGGAATTTGAAAATTAGATGGGGTTTAATTTTTAATAAAAAACGTTCATATATACATCATTTTAGTGGGTTATATAAAAGAGATTTCTGGTGGGTTCCTCCAAACTCCACGAAAAGTCGATTGGGCCGCATTTCGTGGACCAATCAGACCACCACCGGAATCACCACTTTAAGGTAACATTTTCTTCCCTTTCTTCTTTTTCATGCATCTATGCATTAATTCATACATTGAGGACAATGTATGAGATAGGTGTGGGGAGGGTTCTAACATAACTTAGGTTTTTCTTTTTATTAAAAAAATAAATTAACATTTTCCTTACTTTTAAAAACTTTTTGAAAATAGAAACAATATTTTGACACATTTTTTTTAAGAAATTAAGTCAATTTTAAGGAATAGGAAATCAAAATTAGTATTTCTTAAACTTGGTCAAAATAAGATTATTTGTTTGATTTTTAGAGTTAGGAAGATAATTTGTCAAAGTAATTTAGTCTTGATCTTTACCTTAATGAAATATGCACACTTCATACACTTACACACTTAGGGTTTAAAAAACGAAGATTCTTATGCCTTATAAAGGAAAAAAATATATATATCTATGAAAGATAAACAAATCTAATTATTGATTAGCTAGGTGCTTTGGCCTAAGTAAGCCTTAGTATTTATGCGAAAGATGATTAGATAAGTTATATATATATATATATATATATATATATATATATAAATCTTCTGATTAAGCTGGGTATTTGTGCCTAATAAAGCATAAGTATTCACGCCTAAAAGGGGTTCATATAATAAAATCCTTAGTTTTGTGGCCTTGTTTGCTCGAGTCCTTAAGTCCTTGGGGTGTTTTCTCACCCGGTGCCCTAAGGCCGTTTGGTTTGGGAGTCATCGATTAAAGGTTCGTTACATGGGCAGATTAGAAAGCCTAATAGAACTAAGGAATAATACCACAAAAAAGTATATATATATAAATAAATAAGGCATAAGAGTCAGAGTTAATGAACCCTTAGTCAAAATTTTCACGGTCACAAGGTGCACATGACTTAGGGTAAAGTAATAGACTAAATAAGAAGTACAATTTGACTCCTTACTTTGATTGATAACAAATTTTTGAATAGAGACTAAGTTTAGGAATGAAAAATTCAGTTTTCCTATAACTTATATATTACTTAAATCTTACAATTATATTTCAAATATTTTTCTCTTTCAAAATGCTTTTCGAAAATACTAACTCTTTGTTTCTCTTTCTTTATGGATTTTGTGGGTGTAATCCACTGAAAACCCTTAGGAGACAAAACTCGTCCTCTAGAGGTAATCTAGAGGTTTAACGGCTTGTTGCACATGCTCAGTGCAATCGCGTGACCTGCGAAAGTGGTCTAATAATCGTTAGTATAGTTTAGTTATTTTGCTCGAGGACGAGCAAAAAATAGGTATGGGGGTGTGATTGGTCACTAATATTGCACATTTATTATCATATTCTCATACTTATTATAGAATAAACTCTGCTTTTTCTTAATTAAATGTTTAATTTATTTGCAGGCCCATTCCTAAAGGAGAGTGAAAAGAAATGAGCCCAAAAGCCCATCAAATTCTGAATTAAATCAGAATTAATTCGAACTCAGTAAATCAGGGCAGATCAGATCGGTTCAGATCGGTTGAAAATCAGTTAGAACAAATCCCTACAAATCGATCGGTTGAAGCCAAGGATCAAAGGCCATTTCGTCAAAATCCTGTAAGATCACCTAGAGGGGGGGTGAATAGGTGATGGCTAATCTAATGGTCACTTATGAACAAATAATGCGGAATTAAAACTAAGATGACCAAATTAAACTTCTTTTAATTAAACACTTATGTATAACACAAGAGTGTTGCCGAATTCCCCTTGCGAGGCTCTGGACAAACTCCTCTAGATTCCCCTTGAATGGGTTGAGGTGCCGCGTTGGCTCTCTTGGTTGAATACTAGTGTTAACAACAATCCCAAGCAAGTATGTATATCAATTATGCACACAATTGTATCAAGCATATAAAAGTAAGAACTATGAAAGTAAATGCAAGATATAAATGAGACAATAAGAGAAAGAGAGCAAGAGATAGCAATCGCAACACAAGGGTATGTTTCGAGGTTCGAGCACACTTGCTCTACATCCCCGCCTTCGACACACGAAGGATTTCCACTATGTAAGATCCCACCGGATCTCTCCTCGGTGCCGCAACACCTACAAGCTCTCGGACTCCAAAGTCCCTTACACACGCAAGTCCACCGACTCGCCGAGGCCGCACCTCAAACCACCAAGAGTTCACAACCGAACTCTAACCACCAACGAGCACACTTGCCCGTCTCCTCAAATACAAAAGAAATCTCTTTGGTGATCTAACACTTGATCACCAATTACAAACTCACTACAACACTCTCCCTATAGGATAGATATACAATGGAAGCTCAAGTGTAGTGTGAGAAAAAACAAGGAAAGAAGGCTTTGATGGAAAACTCAAGAAATCACAATAAATACTCTCTTGATAAAATCCCTTTTGATAGGAAATATTGGCACTCTATTTTGTGGAGAAAACTTCTGAAATCACTTGGAAAAACTGGCTCAAGAAGTCCTCAAAATCTTGGCTTCAAACAATGACAAAACCCCCTTTTATAGAGGCCAGAAAAATCTGACCGTTGGGCTCTGTCAGAGCTACCGGTCGACCGGTCCGGTCAACCGGCAACGGTCAAAAATCCGACCGTTGCAGCCTCCGGTCGACCGGCCCGGTCGACCGCGCAACTGGAGAAGAGAGAAAACTCTCTGTCGGTCGACCGGCCCGGTCGACCGATAATTCCCGAGAGCAAAGCTCTCTTAAGCGGTCGACCGGTCCGGTCGACCGTCCTCCAGTGCACACAGGCGTGCACGCTGTGCACGTCCGGTCGACCGACCCGGTCGACCGGCCACTGTCAGTTCTGAAAAATCAGAACTGCCAGAACCTGAAAATTTGGGATTAAAGGATAGGTCTTTTTGGCTTAATAAAAATCCCATAAATACTTAGAAATTCTACAAAAATAGTTTTATGATATAGAAACATGCTTGCACAAAATCAAGGCATGTTATTGAAGATTTGACTATTTTTGTAACTTGGAAATATTGGCTCATAATAAAAACTGTTTTTCTAAAACAACATGTTTTTCCAAATTTCCATCAAATACAAAAACAAGATACACTTTAAAGCATAGTGTGTGTGGATATGATCCACTACACAATCAAGATGACATATCTAGTTTTTGACATAAAGCACTAAACTTGGTTTTGAAATATCAACATGTTTTTCCAAACTTTCATCAAATACAAAAACAAGATATGCTCTAAAAGCATAGTGTGTATGGATATGATCCACTACACAATCAAGATGAAATATCTAGTTTTTGACAATAGGCTCTAAGCATGGTTTTGGATATAAGATATGTAAACTATGAAATACCAAAAACCAAATTGTATTTTATCACAAATAAAAATCTTTTCTTAACTAGGAAAATCTTTTATGAAAATCATTCTATCAAGAGTTCTATCAAGAGTGTGTGTGTGATATAGACTTGAGCAATCCACCAACTATTCTATCCTTTACATTTTATCTAAAATCAATCTTATAAAAACAAACCTAGACTCAAGTCTTCACCTTCTTGAAGTCTTCACTTGAAGTCTTCTCATCTTCTTGACTTGGTCCACATGCAATCCACCGAGCTCATCTCTAGATGTGTTCTTGATGCATAGGCTCGTGAATCAACCGGTGCTAGCTTCCAACTTGTCTTTAAATCCTTTGTTGAAGCTCCACACCTACTAAGATCTTGATAATGAATCTGTCACTAATTAAACACAAGATCATTAGTAATCATAACTTCATGAGTTGATCATCATCAAAACTAGGGTGATAGGCCTTTGGGCCAACAATCTCCCCCTTTTTGATGATGACAAAACTCATGACGTTATATATGCATGGATTAAAGTAAGCTTCAAAGAAGCTCCCCCTTAACTCATGCATACAAAATAAATAATAAATATGATCATGAAGCACATGAATATGGATGCAAATATGGAGATGCAACAAGCATAAATCAAAATCTTTTTACTCCTATTTGCATAAATCAAAACACATATGCATAAATACAAATCTTAATTTCCCTTAAGTAAGAAGGACAAATACTTCTCCCCCTTAAGTAAGGAAATCATGCATATATATCAAAAACAAAAACACAAATACTTCTCCCCCTTTTTGTCAATCATCAACAAAGGGTTCAAAGTAAAATCAAATCAACAAATATTCTCCCCCTTTTTGTCAAAAACAAAGAAATAAGGAGGGGTATACAAATCAAAAATTTTGAATTTTTTCTCATCAAAACAAAATCATTAATTCTATTTTATCAAAACAAATTTTGAATTTTCTCTTTGATATCAAATAAAAAATATTGATACCATTTTAAAATCTAATGCATAAGCTTGAAAAATAAGATTTGAATTAAGCTTAGCATTAACAACACATGAAGAATTCGAACTAGTTAAATGAGAGTGTTTAACAACTAGTACGAAATTCTTCTATCAAGGAATAAATCTAAGGATTTTCATGAAATAGCAATGAAACACAAAACACTCAAACACTCTAATCTATAAAGTCCAAATAGTTTCAAAAGAAGTGAGTGTACTAATGTTATGTGAAACATGGCATCATGAAAATGGCAATAAGGTACAATATTCCTTAGAAAATCATATACATCAAAATCATCTCACTTTTTTTATTAAATCATTGAAAACAAAATCTATATGTCAAGATATATGTATGTTTTGACAATACATGAAATATACATACATATCTCTTAAACTCAAGTGAGTCTATATGAATGGATTTGCATTGAAGGCAAAAGACTCAAGAGTTATACATGTATATTTTAAGGTTTGGCAAAATACACATATACATGAAATAAAAGGCACATGATCATAAATTAAATCCAAAAGGTGAACATATGTTTAAATATGTATGAATCATCAAAACTAAGCAATACAAGTACATTTCAAGGGTTCAAATAAGCATTTAAGCACACTTACTAATAGATCTTTTGAGGCCCATGATATGTTCAAGTATAAATCCTAGTGTTGACAAAAAACTAACATATAAACTAATATTCAAATCATGATGCATTAAATTTTAAGAAAAATTGAATCATGTGACAATCTCAAAAACTATTTGAAGAATACATAACTAGTATAAATTGTTTTTGAAAACTAGTTAAAGATCCTTCAAATATGTCAAATCATATGTTTTTCATGAATGAGACTAAGTACATAAAAAATCCAAGCACTCATAGTCCATAAAGCTCATAAATATATTTTTGAATAAAAGATGAGTGTTCAAAGGTTATGTAAATAGTATTTTCATGAAGGTTGTCATTGAAGCTCAAATCACATAGAAATCATTGTTATCAAATCAACACAAAATCATTTTTATTAAAAACTACAATCTTCATGGTATATGTATGAATTATACAAATCTAACAATACACATACATATCCCAAAATTGTAAAAGAGTCTATCAAATATTTGCATGAAAGCTAGAGACTCACGGGTATACATGTATATTTATTAGATTTGAATTAAACACACATATACATGAAGTAAAATCAAAGATAGGCATAACAAGTATAAATGACCGAATCATCAAGACTAGCCTATACACATGCATATAGTGAATACAAATGAGCATGAAGTTCAAATATATATAAGTCAATTGTAGTTCACTATTCATATATGTATAAATACAAGTTTTGACACATTCTACATTTAAGCATGTAAATGCCACAAGAAGTACCAATCAAATAAAATCATGAACATGCTATATGACATATGAAATTAAAAGCATGTACATAAATAAAATAGGAGTTTAGAAATTGTTACCAACTCCAAAGCTCCTAGCATGGTGGTTGATCCACCAAAGCTCCTTGATAGCGATGCAACCCAAAAGTATGTCCATCATGTCCAAGTGCATCCACTATCAAGGTACCATCCCTCTCACGTTTTGTGAGAGCCCTCACCTACATCACAAGCAAAAGGTGGGGGTTTTGGTACCCATATTTTCTTGGGTCCTATGGGGTTAGCTTTGTAAGGAACCCAAGCATTTTTATTTTTATCAAAAATAAGAACATTTAACCTTTCATAACAAAATTTTCTTAGATGGCCTTTGCGGCCACAATGTGTACATGTGTACACCTTAGCATACTTATGAGTGGGAGTGTGAGCATGATGTGCATCATAAGCATGGTCATGATGATGATGTGCATGAGTATGAGGAACTTGTTTCTTTGAAACAAGGATTCCAATCTAGTATGATTGAATGCACATGAGCTCAAATTAGAGCTCAAATTATCAATTTTATTTTTCAAATTTCAATCTCATAAGTGGTGGTATGTAAAGCATGATGAGATGAAGAATCATTTTTCTCTTTTCTTTTGAAAAACATTATCCTTTTCTTTTTCAACAAATTTTCTTTTTAAAGATTTATTTTCTTGAAAAACATCTTCCTTTTGTTTTTCCACCAAATCAATCTTATTTTTCAAAATCATATTTCCTTCACATAAAACATTCAATTTAGACATCAAGGAAATATTCTCATTTTTCAAAATATTGTTTCTTTTTCAATACATGCTATTTTAGTTTTAAAAGAATCATTCTCTCTTAGCATGCAATCAAAATTCTTTTTCAAATCATTATTCTCTTTTCTAAGCATGCAATGTTAGATTTAAAAGAATCTTGTTCTATATGCATGCAATCAATTTTCTTTCTCAAATTTTTATTTTCTTTCTTAATTATGTCATATCTCTCAAGCAATAATTGACAAAATGTAGAGAGCTCATCATATGACATACTATCATCTTCTACCTCGGATTCGGTAGTTACCTCAAGGGGGTTATCCCCTTGGACCATATAGCACTTGTTGGAGGTGTCGCTTCCAACATCCGAATCGCTCCCTGCATAGTATTGATCTTTCTCGCCAAGGGAGATGAGGGTGTTCCATACTACAAAAGCCGATTCAATGTTAGAAACCCTAGATAAATAGTCATCATTTAGGGTACATTTAAGAGCATGAAGGGCTTTAGCATTAGCCTCAATATTCTTACCATCTATACAATATGCATTATTAGTAGTGGCAAGATAGACATGAATTCCTAAGGCCTTGAGGTACAATGACATCTTAACCTTCCAAGTTTGGATGTTAAGAATATCAAAGGTGGGTGGTGACATGAAGTCCATGGTGAGGTGTGTGTGTACAAAATATTGTGATTAGCCTAAAAGGAGGATCCTTAACTCTTAGGTTGTTAGACCCAATATCAAGAGCACTTGCTCTGATACCAATTGTAAGATCACCTAGAGGGGGGGTGAATAGGTGATGGCTAATCTAATGGTCACTTATGAACAAATAATGCGGAATTAAAACTAAGATGACCAAATTAAACTTCTTTTAATTAAACACTTATGTATAACACAAGAGTGTTGCCGAATTCCCCTTGCGAGGCTCTGGACAAACTCCTCTAGATTCCCCTTGAATGGGTTGAGGTGCCGCGTTGGCTCTCTTGGTTGAATACTAGTGTTAACAACAATCCCAAGCAAGTATGTATATCAATTATGCACACAATTGTATCAAGCATATAAAAGTAAGAACTATGAAAGTAAATGCAAGATATAAATGAGACAATAAGAGAAAGAGAGCAAGAGATAGCAATCGCAAACACAAGGGTATGTTTCGAGGTTCGAGCACACTTGCTCTACATCCCCGCCTTCGACACACGAAGGATTTCCACTATGTAAGATCCCACCGGATCTCTCCTCGGTGTCGCAACACCTACAAGCTCTCGGACTCCAAAGTCCCTTACACACGCAAGTCCACCGACTCGCCGAGGCCGCACCTCAAACCACCAAGAGTTCACAACCGAACTCTAACCACCAACGAGCACACTTGCCCGTCTCCTCAAATACAAAAGAAATCTCTTTGGTGATCTAACACTTGATCACCAATTACAAACTCACTACAACACTCTCCTATAGGATAGATATACAATGGAAGCTCAAGTGTAGTGTGAGAAAAAACAAGGAAAGAAGGCTTTGATGGAAAACTCAAGAAATCACAATAAATACTCTCTTGATAAAATCCCTTTTGATAGAAAATATTGGCACTCTATTTTGTGGAGAAAACTTCTGAAATCACTTGGAAAAACTGGCTCAAGAAGTCCTCAAAATCTTGGCTTCAAACAATGACAAAACCCCCTTTTATAGAGGCCAGAAAAATCTGACCGTTGGGCTCTGTCAGAGCTACCGGTCGACCGGTCCGGTCGACCGGCAACGGTCAAAAATCCGACCGTTGCAGCCTCCGGTCGACCGGCCCGGTCGACCGCGCAACTGGAGAAGAGAGAAAACTCTCTGTCGGTCGACCGGCCCGGTCGACCGATAATTCCCGAGAGCAAAGCTCTCTTAAGCGGTCGACCGGTCCGGTCGACCGTCCTCCAGTGCACACAGGCGTGCACGCTGTGCACGTCCGGTCGACCGACCCGGTCGACCGGCCACTGTCAGTTCTGAAAAATCAGAACTGCCAGAACCTGAAAATTTGGGATTAAAGGATAGGTCTTTTTGGCTTAATAAAAATCCCATAAATACTTAGAAATTCTACAAAAATAGTTTTATGATATAGAAACATGCTTGCACAAAATCAAGGCATGTTATTGAAGATTTGACTATTTTTGTAACTTGGAAATATTGGCTCATAATAAAAACTGTTTTTCTAAAACAACATGTTTTTCCAAATTTCCATCAAATACAAAAACAAGATACACTTTAAAGCATAGTGTGTGTGGATATGATCCACTACACAATCAAGATGACATATCTAGTTTTTGACATAAAGCACTAAACTTGGTTTTGAAATATCAACATGTTTTTCCAAACTTTCATCAAATACAAAAACAAGATATGCTCTAAAAGCATAGTGTGTATGGATATGATCCACTACACAATCAAGATGAAATATCTAGTTTTTGACAATAGGCTCTAAGCATGGTTTTGGATATAAGATATGTAAACTATGAAATACCAAAAACCAAATTGTATTTTATCACAAATAAAAATCTTTTCTTAACTAGGAAAATCTTTTATGAAAATCATTCTATCAAGAGTTCTATCAAGAGTGTGTGTGTGATATAGACTTGAGCAATCCACCAACTATTCTATCCTTTACATTTTATCTAAAATCAATCTTATAAAAACAAACCTAGACTCAAGTCTTCACCTTCTTGAAGTCTTCACTTGAAGTCTTCTCATCTTCTTGACTTGGTCCACATGCAATCCACCGAGCTCATCTCTAGATGTGTTCTTGATGCATAGGCTCGTGAATCAACCGGTGCTAGCTTCCAACTTGTCTTTAAATCCTTTGTTGAAGCTCCACACCTACTAAGATCTTGATAATGAATCTGTCACTAATTAAACACAAGATCATTAGTAATCATAACTTCATGAGTTGATCATCATCAAAACTAGGGTGATAGGCCTTTGGGCCAACAAATCCCAGACTTAAACTGCAAATTCAGCTGAAGATAAAGACAAATCGAGAAAATGGGGAGCACGACCAACAGGGTGTGGCCACCTGGCCACACCCTGGCCGCGAAAACGCGGCCAAAGCCACGTTTTCGCGGCTTGGTTAGTGAGTTAGGGGGAGCGTTTGCTACCCCTATCTTCTCACACCTCTCCCCTCTTGGTTTTTGCCTATAAAAGGCAGGATTTTCACTGAAAATGGGGACGACCATGCAGAGATAGGATTTAGTCCAGTTTTTCATTCTTTGTAGTGTAGGTTTTTGTTTTTCTTTTCATATAATTTTTAGTTTTAATTTATGTAAATCAGAGGAGAACAGAGTTTCATAGGAGAACGAGAACGAAGTTTGTGCTGAGAGTGACACCGGTGTAAGATTTCCTTCTTTTCTCTTATTGCTATAAAATCGAATCTGTAGTTCACTTTTATATGTACTTTGTTTTTGTGTTCTTCTTCTTATTCTCTACTTTTCTTCTTTTGGTACAATTGTTATCCAAGTGAGTCTAAAAGCATCAAAAGAGCCTTGCCTTTGCGAGTGCCACCGATAGCCCATGACGATGGATTTTGAGTTTCATTCTGTATCACTTCATACTTGCAACGTCTTGATGATATAATGTGGAGGAAACGAGAATCAACTCTTATGGGCTATACGTTGATCGCCTCGCTTCAAGGTAACTCCATTGCACAAGATTCAAGTAAGCATTTGGCCAAAAGAGGTAAGTAACTTTTCTTTCTTTTCTTTTATTTCTTTAGTTTAGATCACCATCACCCACTTCTTTTATCACTCTTTTTCAATCTCATTTGTACAAATCACTTCTTAATTCTCCACCTTCTTATTCTACCGCTTTCTCTCTAACTTCACTTTAACCTAATTTTTCTCTTTTCTTTTAAAAAACTAAAGAAGAACTTTAACCATACTTTGTATCTTAAAAGAGAACTTACTAAAAAGCTTCTATCGCTAGTCCCTCCTTATGGATCACGACCCGCTTAGCCACTTGCTATTGCGGTAGAATTGAGTAACTTGCATTCTTTAATCTTAAGTTTTGAACTACTGTATTTTGTGTGCAGGTTCTAACTCAATCACGTGCATAACAAAACCTTCATAGTGGTGAAGCCAGAGACGTAGAGCAAGCTGCTTGAATTTCCAAACAAATATCCCGTATTTGCGATTACTTTTCTTTCCCTCTCAACTCAACTCTACTCACTCTTGTTAAATCTTGCATGCTTATACTTTCTTATCATTATATGCTTGTTATTATTTTATATTCTTGTACTTGATTGTACCAAGAATGCAATTAAGTACCTCAACTTTTATTTAGAGAAATTTTAAGGAGAAATTCTAGAGCTCTTCCCCGGGAATTCGGCTTATTTCTTGTTGTTGATTTGACTACAAGTTGTTATTGTTATACTTGTATAGAATTATTTGTTAAGTTTTAATTTCGCACATCACCTATTCACCCTCTCTAGGTGATTTCATTTCAAGATAAAGAAGTTTGTATGCTTGTAAGTCTAGAATTTGTGTTAAAGCTATAGTTTGTAGAATTGATAGTTCAAGCTTGAAACTCCCAAACATGTTGCTCTTTATTTGATGGCTAAAGAGTTTTTCAAATACAATTTTATATAAATATTAAGTTATCAAAAACTAGATTAAAACATTTTGAATGAAAAATCAATTTTAATCTTGATTAAATCTCAAAAATGAGTTTTACCATTTGAAATATGTAGTGGAGTTTATCTATATATATTAGAGCTAAGCTATATCTCAAGAAACTTATTTTTTTTGTGATTTATTAAGTTGAAGTTGATACAAAGTTTTGAAAATCAGTTTTCACTAAGGAGCTTTTGACAACCTTCATAGGAACTGTCGAAAATAGATACTCAATATGCACATTTTTATGTTTTGAGTGGATGAACTTTCAATATACTCTGTGTACACTCCCGATAGTTGTTTCCAGAGAGCTTAGAAAAGTTCAGAACAGGCTCACTTTGAGTGTAGTATTTTTCTTTACTTGTATAAAGGAGCATTCGAAAACTCAAGTTTTTGCTTTAAACATAATTTTCCAGAAAGTTTGGTCTATATCAGAGTGGCTCAGATTTTTTTTAGCCTGCTCTGACTTTTGACAGCTTTCTATTGACTGTCCATAATAGTGCTTTCAACAGCCATTGTTATATTTCCAGAGATAGATTTTTGGATTTCAAATATATAGTTTTTTGTGATTGTTGGACTGTCCACAGCTCTGTACCAGCTTGAGACAGCTCATTGACTTTTTCTGCATGATTTTTACAAAACATTTTGTTATTCTTAATTGAATTTTTGCTATAAATCTAAATTATTTTGCAGAAGTTTAACATCAAGTTTTACAACAAGTCTCACTAAGTTTATGTAAGAGTTTATAGAGCTTAACCACTTCCAAATCTCTCTAGTTTTTTCTACAAGATTTCTAAGCATATTCTCTCAATCTCTCACCTACAAAAGCTTGAGTATCCAAACTTCTATAGCTTGAGGGTTTGTATTTGATAGAAGTTTCTCTGTGATCGGAGTGTGATCACAAGTTGTTACTTGTTCTTTGCTTGTAAACCTCATGTGAAGGAAGTTATGAGAAGCCGGTCATACGAGATCATGTCATTGTAGGAGTTGAGGCTACAAGGGCTGATCCAAGAGGGTTCTTGTTGTATGAGCTGTGGCTCCAAGTCGGTTATCTTGTGGGATCATGTTGCAAGCGTATTTTAATTTCGCGAACCAGTTATAGTGCTTACATATCTACAGGAGTTGGAGACGGGGACGTAGATCAGTGGATTGAATGTCGAGAATAATCCTTCGTGTTTGCGAAGTTTGCCAATTCTTAACTCTTTATATCTTGTTTTATCTCTGGTTGATATTTGCATGTACTCATAATCGCTCACTTTTGAGATTTAATTTATTTGTTGCAAATAAATTTTTAATTTTCGCACAATTGATTAGTATCACCTATCCACCCTCCTTCTAGGTGATTTTCAACTATGCCTAATGAGTTACTTGATGTGCTGCCACATCTTAGAGACATTTAGCATGCTATTGACTTAGTCTAGGATCACTATTACCAACCTTCCCTTTATAGGATGAATCATGTAGAAAGAGCTGAGTTGAATAGACAACTCGAGGTCTTTTGGAGAAAAGTTTTATTCGCCATAATCTTAGTCCTTGTTTTGTTCCTACTTATTAATGTAACATATCTGTTCAATAATACCTAATGACAATAATAATAATTAATAATGATTATAAAATTTATATAATGTCAATAATAATAATAAACTAATAATGTCAATAAAATCAATTTATAAATGATAATATTAATACTGTAGGTTGTCTAATAATCACAAAGAACAAAGGCGCGAACGCAGGCTTCATTCGAATGCGGGGGTCACACTTCAACTCAAAACGCGGATCTCAAGACATACGCAAAAGTGGTGTTTCAACTCAAACGCATACTTCATCAAGCATGAGAAGCAAAGGTCACATTTAACACTAAAATGTGGCAATCGTGTTGATCATTAGAACGCGAGACTGAGTAGCTTAAGTTCAAAGTAAAACGCAGGTCTGAGTAACTTCGCGTCTTCAAGCCAACACGTGAGCCTGAATAGCGACGCATTTCAACTTCAACGCAAGCTTGTAAGCTCCGGGTTTCAACACAATTGCGACCCTGTGAACCCTATGAGCTTTGCGTCTGACAACAAAGCGAGGTCCGCGTCTAACGCGAGACCTGCATTTCTGTTATAACTGACCTCTATTACTGGGTCAACTAACACCCACGTAATGTAAGAAGTTATTCTTCATTATGGAGAGATTGTAGGGGACAATTCTACCTCTGAAACCTCCTATAAATAGCTATAAAAGGTATAGAGAGAGGGATACTGAACTAAAGGGAAGAAAAGTCAGCAACCTAAAAGTTCAAAACTTTGAATATGAAAAAGAGAGAGATAGAGGAAGATAATTCTTTTAAAAAGGAGAACTCCAACACTTGATGCATTCAAGTGGAGTTATTTCAGTCTCTTTAAGAGCATCTTCAACATGATCCAAGAGAAGATTTTTGTTTTAGCTGGTCAACAGAGAACAATATTCATTCTCCACTGCTACATAAAGAACCCAATCCTAAACAAAGAGGAGATCTAGATATTTTTTTCTCTTTTGCAATTGGATTGAATCCATTGTAATCTACATCTATTAAAGGAATTTTACTTCAAATTTTTTCAACCAAACAAAAGATGGCGACTCCGCTGGGGAAAGAATGGGGTATGATGTTACAAAAAGATTGGCCTAAATTTCAGTAAAGAAAAATGAGCATTGCTTTGACCCTTCATACCGAAAGGCAAAGACCCAAATTATTACCGCAAAACCCAAAAAGGACTAGGCTATGTGTCTACTCCAGTCTCATTTGATCCAGAATCTGAAGAAGAGGTCTATCATTATCGTTTATCGGCAACATCTTTATGGGACTTAGATATCAGCACCAGTGCTATCTTCAAAAGTCTCTTAGTAAACATGGTCTCAGTAAGTCATTTGGAGAATGAAGATGAAGATACAATTGAATCCGAAGAAATAATTCAATCAGACACTGATCTATGGATCAAACACTTAAACACTCTTTGGGATATATGCTTTGAACAGTGTGAGCAGCCCACAGAGGATAAAGCAACTCAAATAAATCTTGGAGATGAGGCTAATCCCAAGCCCATTTTCATAAGCGAAAGCTTATCATCTCTGAGAAAGAGGACATAGTACATCTCATACGAGAGTATATAGATATCTTTGCTTGAAACTATGAGGACATGCATGGGCCCTAAATAGCTATACATCACCTCAACATCAATTCGGAAGCAAGGCCAGTCAAGCAGCAGCAATGACAGTTCATCCATAGATTATGGAAACAATCGAATCAGAAGTCAGAAAGTTCATAGACTCTAGTTTCGTCAGGGAGGAGGAGCAACATCCTGATTGGGTTGCCATCGTTATTTCCGTTCCCAAGAAGAACGAGAAGATTCAAAATTACATTAACTTTCATGATCTTTATATCGCTTATCCTAAAGATGAGTTTTATCTTCCAATCACGGATGTCATGATCGATAACACGTGTGGATTTGAGAGAATATCCTTCATAGACTGCTTCTCAAGATATAATCAAATCAAGATGCATCTAAAAGAAGAGAGGCATACATCCTTCATAACACCGCTGAGAGTCTACTATTACACAGTGATGCCCTTCAGTCTAAAGAATGCGGGCGCAACATATCAATGTGCCATGAATACAATCTTCCACGAGCATATACGCAAAACCGTAGAATGCTCATCGACGATATTGCTGTGAAGAGTCGTGATAAAAGCAATCAACTCACAGAACTGAAGAAGTGTTCGATATCATGCGGGATCACCACTTGAAAATGAACCCAGCCGGGGTGGCCAGTAGAAAGTTTCTTGGATTGTTACATCCAAAGAAATCCACCTCGATCCTGAGAAAGCCCGTGCTATTCAGAAGATGCAACCTCTGAGAACTCTCAAAGAACTTAGAGGATTGCGGAGAAGTATGGGATACATATGAAAATTCATTTCAAATCTTTCAAGAGGTTGGCAGCCCTTCACCAAGCTGATGAAGAAGGGAGTCTCATTTGTTTGGGACAACGCTTGCCAAGAAGCATTCAAGGAAATCAAGAGATACCTTATGCATTCACCTGTCCTAGCAGCTCTAGTAAATGGGAAACCCTTTTTGATATATGTTAGAGCTATGAATCATTCTTTGAAGTTTTACTAGTCTAGATAATGATGAGGGACATGAGCCAGCAATCTACTGCCTAAGTAGGACCATAATTGTAGCTGAGCATTGCTACAATCTTGTCGAAAAGTAGTGCTTTGCTTTGGTCTTCGCTGTCCAGAATATGCAACACTATCTTATGGGTTAGACCATTAACGTTATCTCGAAACTCAATCCATTGAGATTGCTTATGATGAAACCATCACCGCTAAACAGTTGATTGGCAAAATGGGCTATATTGCTGCCACAATATGAGATGCAATTCCTGCCACAGAAAGCTACAAAAGGTCAAGCGGTGGCGGGTGTACGCCTCAGAAAAAAAGTAGCATGAAGTAAGATTACTTTGAGTGGCTAAAAAATTATAACAGAATGATTCTGATTACAAATGAGGGAAGAAGACTCAGTTTTCCCCTTTGTTTAAGGCTGGGTTCTTTGAGTGGTGATGAAGAGTGATTCTTGTTCTCCGTTGACCGCCCGACTGTTTAACTTCTCTTCAGGATGCTCTCGAAGACTAATCAGAAAGAAACTCTACTTTTAGCACACGAAGTGTTTAGAGTCCACTGATTACTCCTCTCCAAAAGTCTTTTCTTTTCTTTGGATTCAAAAAGGGCTTGGATTCAAAGGATCCTTCTTGATTCCAAAAGAAGTCATCCCCTTCTTCATAACTACTCAGGCTATTTATAGGGAGTCACAGGGATATTGTCATCCCTTAAAATCCCTCCATAATGGGGATTAACTCCCCATAACGTGGGTCTCGCGCTGTACTCGGACCTCGCATTGCTTGCTTTAGATGCGGGCATTTCAAAATGTGAAATTACTCAAACTCGCGTTTGAAGTGAGACACAGGGTTTCCCAGACTCGCGTCTAAAGTAAAGCCTCAAGTTGTTCGGACTCGTGATTGACCTAGAATGCAGAGTTACTTATACTCGCGTTGTTTGGGATGTGGAGTTACTCAAACTCGCGTCGAATGCGGGCTTACTCAGGCTTACGTCTAAAGTCTCCATGCTTCTTAGGACACGAGGTCCGCGTTTCAGTTCAAAATGTGGCCTCCCGTTGAAGTGAGGCTCGCGTATGATTGACTTGTCCTTGGTGATTTTTGAACAGTCTACAGAACCCCCTCTAAAGTTTTTGACACTCCATGATTGACTGGGACAATTTTGAAATACATTGGATTTTGGTTGAATCTGCGCTTCCCATGATTAGACTTGCAATCTTTTGAGATGCCTGAGCTTGATCCTGTCTGAATTGTAGTCTTCGTGAGTGTACTGTTGAACTGCTTGAACCCTCCAGGAAAAATCATCACAAGTGTCTTAGAAACTCAATCTAGTACTCGTCATGAGCTCTGGTTTGCTTGTCGGTGTACTGTTTAACGGTGGAGTTGTTGATTGCTTTTGTCAGTGCATTATTGAACTGATTGCAGAAGCAAGGACATACTCTTTGTATGTGAGAGAACGCATCCATCACAGACGCGGTTGTCACACTGATCAAGTGGAGACGCGAACTTTAGTGGAGTTAGAGATGAGACTCTTAATTGCTGTGGAGATGTGGCTCTCAGTGCTGATAAGATGCGGCTTTTGGTTGATGTTGGGACGCGGCTCTCAATTGCTGTTGAGATGCGGCCTTCGATTGTCGTTGATGTTGAAACCCGACCCTCATTGATACGCGACTATTAGAATGCGAAGATCGCGTTAGATGCTTCGAGGCATGAATGCAGGCACCACTTGAGACGCGTGTCTGGCTCTAATTGAGCTCGAAATATGCACTGCGTATCTCGGCTGTTGGAAGGCCTATAAAAGACTTGGGTCTTTCAACAGTCAATTCACTTTGACTGTTCATCATCTTCGATCAGATCCGCATCTAAAGCTCCCAAGTTTTCTCAAAACCCATAAAGCTCCGATCTTTTTTCAATCTTTTTCAAAGATTTCACCATGCTCATGGTCTAAAAGCGAAGACCGTCGCTTCCTCTTCGAGCGTCGCTGCTGCTGAACCCCAAATGGGTGGTGTTCCTCCTCAAGAAGCACCCATTTAAGGTAAAAAGCCTTCAAATGGCTTTCGCCATTTACTACAGGAAGAGGCTCTGTCCTCTTAACTTCTCTTTGAAGTTTCAAAAACTTTATTGAAGTCGATCAATCGATGTGGGTCTTGCTGGTCCATATTGATTTGTGATACTTTGTCAACGCGACCTTCACGTCTGTGTATTGAACGCGGGTGCAGTAGACTACACATCTTGAGACTTCTGAATGCGTGTCTCATTTGGGAGGCTCGCGTTTGAGTCTGTAGACTTAGAAATATTTAGCCGTAGGACGTTGGTCTGGATGCGGGCTTCATGTGATCCTTGCGTTTTAGCCGTAGAATGTGGGTCTCATGTGTTGAACCTCGTGTTTGGACTCCAATAGTGTGATTTCACTGCTTTTAGAGTACTGATGTTGTGTTTTCCTTTTTTTTTGCAGTGAGGTATGCCTCGAACCCTTTGACCAAGAGGATCATTTCGGGCATGTTGGCGGTGTAGACTATAACCTCCTCTTCAGTCTGAGGGAGACTATTCCTGCTTTTACCAGTACAAACGAGGAACGCCAAGCTCGTTTAATCAAGGGTGCTGTCTTTTCATTGCGGGAGCTCATCTCAGATGGAAGATTTGAGTCCAACGACCATCGCTTGGTCAGGAAACCCGTGTTCATTTTTAGAGATGCCATCGATGAGGATGATGAGATTCTGTTTGATGGGAATTATAAATAGCTCCGTCAAATTGGAGAGCACTGCTTCTTCCTCCCAAACATGGAACAGATGTACCCATTGTCATATTTACAGTCTATGTCTCTTCCTCGGTACATTGTCTCTTCCTCAGTACATGGACTGGGATTTGATCAGAGCACAGTCGGGTTTCGCAATCGGGGGATCTCTAACAGTGATGTAACAGTGATGCCTTTCCTGTTGGCTATAGCAGGGAGATTCTTGCACTATTTCCAGGCTTGATGAAACAAGAATTTCTGACAGGTGACACTCCCAAGCAAGCTGCCACTTTTATCAGCAGATTCATGAAAGTGAAGGGTGAATTCCCCCCATTTGACTTTCAGGTGCCTGGATGGGTGCATTCAACAGCAACCTCTTGGTGGAAAAAAATGGTCTGCATCATCCTTGAAGAATTGGAGGGACCGTTACTCCATTGCGGGTTGTATCCCGCGGTCAGGGCCACATATTATGGGGTCACCCCAAGTGATTACAACTTCTTTGGAGTTCTTGAGAAGTATAATCCTGATGCTTGCACATTTTTCACTCCTGTTAGAGAGATGGGATTCGCTCTACATAAGGTGTTTGAATTGTCAGGGTTGTCCATAAGAGATCAGCCATATGAGGAGTACATTCCTAGCACTGAGGAATTACATTTGCTAAAGCGAGATGCTCTACAAGTATGAGACCTACTGGAAGGTTTTGTGCCATTCTCACATTTGCGCCCAGGTGACCGGATGGAGGTTTGGGGGAGTCAAGCAAATGTCTAAGGCCAATTATCTCTTTGGTGGTCTAGAGGAGAAATGGAGTTCAGTATCTCGATTGGCAACCAGTACTGACGCTAAAGGATCTCTGAATCCGTGACCTCGTATGTAACAGAGTCGAATGAGGACACCTTTAAACCGGATTTAGTTTTCAACAGCTTTCACTATCAAGCCAAAATCCACATTTCAGACACTGCCTTGTTTGTGGGGTTTTTGATGTTGTGGTTGAAACGGTGCATCGTCCCAACAACCTCCCCACAAAGCCATTGTTTCTGACATAGCGTATCCATCCGTTCTTCTCGCTCATGGTTGGTCCCTCAGGTCGCTCCCTGCTATGATAGGTTGCCTTCAAAGTGGGCTCCGAACCTTATGTCAAAGCCTCTGCAATGTAGTAAAGGTGAAAGATAGGAAAGGCAATGTGGTTGTTGGCCTGGATGGCGGACCCAGGGTGAGAGCACCAAACTCTCACGTGAAATTTCCTTATACATATCTTATGGCATGGTACGTCATGCACTGCCCGTCTTGATGTCAGCGGTGTAGTCTTCGAAGATTCTATGCCATTTGTCTAGCGTTTGGAGCGTTCGGCTTGGAATGGCTAGTTCTGGCAAATTCTTTATAGCAGCATGAATTACCAGTTAGTAAGGTGTTTCCCTGACCTTTCGAGAACTTCGTATGGGGAGCGATTCTCTGACCGGCGGGTACTGATGGATTTACTATCCTTTTGTCGGAGGGTTTTTTCGTGGTTGATCAACATCCGCCCTTGGTATTTAGTATTCCGCCAGCGAAATATTTGCACCATTAAGCCGTATTGTCCCAGTTAATTCACTCACTAATTCGGGTACACTAGCTATATATGGGAAACCCAAACCTAGGTCTTTGCTTTAGTGACAATTTGCATGAAGGGGCAAGGGCATGGTATTTCAGCGTAGCTGGAGAAACGGAGGCCAGGTACCTTCCGTAGAAAGTACCGAATTCCGTCACCAGCCTCAGATTTTATGCATGGTATGTAATAGCGGATTCTGCTCCTGGTTACAATACAAACAGTACCTGCATCAAGAAGATCAAGGCCTTGTTGCTTGTCAAGAAGGGCCCTAAGACTGCCAGTTCGAGAGGGACATGCGCACTTTCCCAGGCTGGGCTTGATTAGTCTCTAATTTTGCATAATTTTCATCACATACTCATATTTATTTCATGTAAAATTCTGCTAATAAATCCTTACTTGCTTGATCCTAGGTCCATGGTGGGTAAATGAAGAAGAAGGTCTAAATCACCATTATTTGGTGATTAAAAGGCTTAAAAAGATAACTATTGACCTAGAAAGCTGACTCTGTCAAAATCAGAAGCGTTAGCCAACAGGGGGACAACAGCGCAGCACGTAGCAGGCGGCGCCGCACGTGCCGCCCAAGGAAAGCTGCGGAAACGCGGCATTTTGCCGCGAAAACGCGGCCAAACCAGAAACCAAGAGATCCAGCTGACAGGGGGACAACCAGGCGTCGCTGCGCGCGCCGCAAAAGCATTGCCGCGGAAACGCGGCAAATGCCACGTTTCCGCTGCCATATGGCCGCGCCGCGCGCGCCGTTTTGGGTCACGTCTTGTCCCCTGCCCCCCCTCTTCGTTGGTGCCTATAAATAGTCCTCTGGGGTTTGCAGAAAGGAAGATCCAGAGAGTTGGAGAGAAATTTGTAATCTTTTTTTAGGTTTTGTAGTTGTTGTTCTTCTTCTAGGTTTAGGTTTTAGCCATTAAAGGGAAAGAGAGAGAGTTTGTAAGGAGTTGTATTTGGAAGGGTGACAAGATAAATACAAGTACTACTTCTCTTCCTTCTTTCCATTTACTTGTCTTGGCATTTGCATTTACATTCTTGCTTTAGTGTAACTCCTTCTCTTTATCTCTTTTCTTTTGTCATTCTTTTCTTTACCATGTGTAACTAACTCCTCCATAGCATGGCTAACTAACTACTAACCCCCTAATCTTTAACTACTTAATCGATAACCCGCATGAGTCAATAGTGTCAACAAGCCTTGTGCAAACGAGAGCTATGGCATCTTAAGACGAGGGTTCTAACTCTAACTTACCTACAAGTATTTACCTTCTTATATTTCATACTTAAATAGTTTTGATGATCTATAAGTTTTGTACTTTGCTTGTTGTTGTAATTTAGAGACTTTCCTTTTAACTTTGTCGATACCATTAGTGCACTCGTGTCTTCCCGTATTCTTGCCTTCTAATGGATCTTGATATGGGAATGTCCGAGTTTTTTCCGTGTAAAGCAAAGTTATAGGAAGAACTTTCACTCGATTTCCACGTGAATAGTTCCATTGCATCAGGGGTAAGCTTGCCTATGATCCATCGTGAGGCACATCTTCAAGAAGTTAGGGATTAGTGGGAGCAATTAGTAGAAGGTTAGCCATGCATTTTTACAACTAAAGAATCCACTTTTTACAAACCACCAAAACATTTTCCATCGATTCTTAAAAACAACTTGTCTTCACTTTTCAATTCTATATTTGGAAACAAAGAACTTTCTCTTTTCTTGAACATAAAAGCCGCATCAAGCTTCCATCGCTCTCCCTCCTTGTGTATACGACCTGTATAGCCACTTCGCTACTATGGAAGAATCGCAAAAGCAATAACTTCGACCCACTCCCTTTCTACTTTTCTTGTGCTTGCTTTTTGCCGATCAAATTTTGGCGCCGTTGCCGGGGAGGGAACGACTTTATTGTTCACTACTAAAGATTGTTCTTTTTCTTTTTGTGTAGGAGAGGTACCAAGGAGCTCACTTTCAAGGAAAGCAAAAGAGGTGGCCAAGGACATTGCGTGAGGATTTATTTGCCCTCGGAAAATTCGTGTAAAAACGAGTTTTTTTCGATTGAAGTACTAACCTACTCGTTTACAGGGTTGCCGAAAGCTGCTAAAAAAAAAATTGCTTTCTAAATTTTTTTTAGTTTCCTTGAATGCTTCACTCTACGCATGTGTAATAAACTCAACAGAAATTTACTTGTTGCTTAATTTAAAATTGGATTAGACTTTTGCATTTAGGGCACGTGTCTATTTCAATTCATTTCAATTTCTGTTGAAGAGTGCTGGAGACAAGGTACGTGTGCATTCATATAGAATAGGACCAACATTCTGAAGTGATTTACCGCTTTGAGTGTTACCTTGTTGTGAATAAACTGTACACTTGCACAATTGACTTTAAGGGCAAACCCAAATAAACAAGATAAGGTGGGGATTTCATCACCCTTCCTTAGCCCAAAAACCATCTCCAAGTGCACTCACATTTTTCCAAGCCTTAACTAAAAATCAATAGATGTTGGCCCTAGGGACATCTCGGACTCACTAAGAGATCAACCGACGTTGGAAATTGTAAGAACTTTACTCCTGCAAAATCGGTGTCTAAGGAAAGTGGATTTAGAGGTAAAGCCTCGAAAGCTCCGTGGTTTGGCATAATTAGGCCCGTGGCTCCGCCCGGATACCTCCCCCCGAGCTTTGCCCTTTCCTGGCCGATTAGCTTGTAGTCAAGTTCTTGCAACAACCTTCCCCGGAGAATCGACCAGTTAGGTGTCGTCTAGGTCCAGGTACCTTAGACTAAGGCTTGTGGTTGTTTTTGATTTCTTTTGTTTATTTTTTATTCTTTTCGATTGTTTGCTGTTTTCACGTTGGTTGTGGTGTGCTGAATGCAAGAGTGGGTGAGAGATCCTTCAACTTCCAGATTAACAAGAAACACTTCTCTACCTTTGCATCCAGAACGGTGATGGCGTCACTTCAGGATAGATTTTACCCGATCAGAACTTCGCTTCCATCTTGCATAAAACTTCCTGAAGCAAACGGAAATAACTTTGAGTTAAAGCCCCAATTCATTAACACTCTTCCCAAATTTCATGGTTTAGAATCAGAGGACGCATACTTCTTTGTTAGGGAATTTGAAGAAGTATGCCTTATGATGCGACTACCCCAGCTAGGAGACGATGCCGTTAGGTTACGTTTCATCCTTTTTTCCCTAAAGGACCTAGCTAAGAAGTGGTTGTACAGTTTGGCAGCAGATTCAGTCACGACGTGGGATGATTTCGTCAAGGCTTTCTTGAAGAAATTTTACCCAATTCACAAAACTGCCCTCATTAGGAAGAACATCATGCAGTTTAAGCAAGACCCGAGCGAACCATTTTGGAGATACTTTGAGCGATTCAAAGATCTCCTCGCTCAGTGCCCTCATCATGGCGTGGAGAAATGGTGTCAGTGCCAGATTCTCTACGATGGTCTAGATTATCAGACTAAGACCTTATTAGAAACGATGTGTCAGGGAGGGTTCTTGCAGAAGGATGAGAATCAGGGTTAGGATTTGTTTGAGGATTTAGCGGAGAAAACCCTGCAATGGGAGCCAGCCTCGAAAAAACCTAGGAATTCACAATCTATAGCTTCAAGAGGAGGGCTCCTATCCCTAGAATCATCCATAGCTGCCGAGGCTAAGATTGCTACCCTGATGAGAAGGATAGAGGCTCTGGAAACAAAAGAGCCTGCTAGTGTCAACCAGATCAACCCACCACCAATTCACAATCCGGGTTGTTCATATTGTCAGGCACCGAATCATGTCTTTGAAGAGTGCCCTGTTTTCCATGCCCAACAAATGCCACCGGAACATATGAACGCGGCTTACTCAAGACCGCCTCACAAACCCTACTCGCAGACCTACAATCCCGGCTGGAGGAATCACCCAAATTTCTCCTGGGCCCAAAACAATCCTCCCAAGCCTAATTTTTCCAACAACTTTCACCACCCTGCTCCTCCACTACCTTTTCCCAGTCAAGCCCTTCTTCCTCCTCCCAAAGCTCTCCAATGGAAAAGAAGATCAGTAAATTGGAGGAGAGTATAGAGGCTTTCATTAAGTCCCAAGCCGCTTTCACGCAGAATCAGGGACAAACTTTGAACAACCATTCACAGGACATATCAAGGTTGGAAATGCAAATGAGCCAGCTAGCTAGCTCCCTAAGTGAAAGACCCAAAGGAACTTTGCCTAGTCAGCCGCTAGTGAACCCAAAAACCTCCAACCAAGCTTATGAGATTCAAGATCCATCGATTAACCACTGTAATGCTGTTCACACACTGCGATCTGGAAAGAAGGTAGACAACCAGGTCTACCAACAGAAGAGTCCAGTCCATCCAGATCCCACTCAGGCCTCCACCTCTGCTAGTTCCTCCCAATCTGTTCCACAAAAATCTGACGAGGACAAAGCTGCTGAACAAGTTCATAAGCCTGTAGCACCCTTTCCCAATAGGCTTAGGAACAATAATAAAAATATGCACATGGAGAAAATGTTAGAGATGTTCAACCAGGTTAAATTGAATGTGCCACTTCTTAACGCTATCCAACAAGTCCCGGCTTATGCCAAATTTCTGAAGGATATGTGTACTAAGAAGAGAAAGACCAATATGCCCAAGAAAGTGTTCTTGGCCACTAACATAAGCGAAATTCTGTCTAGTCCCATTCCGGTGAAATACAAGGATCCCGGATGTCCCACCATTTCCTGCACCATAGGACAGACCGAAATCAGTAGAGCGCTTCTTGACCTGGGAGCAAGTATCAACTTGCTACCTCTCTCTGTATACCAGCAACTTGGGTTGGGTGAGCTAAGCCCAACTCGAGTCACTATCCAGCTAGCTGACCGATCTGTGAAGATCCCAAAGGGGGAAATCACAGATGTTCTCATCCGGGTCGGGGATTTCATTTACCCCGTTGACTTCATTGTGCTTGAGACCCAACCTGTGTCCAATCTTAGGTCTCAAACTCCCGTCATTTTAGGGCGCCCATTCCTAGCTACAGCTAATGCCATAATCAACTGTAGGAACGGGTCCATGCGATTAACTTTCGGAGACATGACGAAGGAAGTCAATATTTTCAATCTTGGAAGACAACCTAGGGATGTTAATGATCAGACATTCGAGGTCAATTCTATTGAAAACCTGACCAGTGAGCATGAGGAATGCATGGAGATAGAAGCTGAGGCAGAGTTTGATCTAGAGGCTGTGGATTTTAATCTAGACCAGATCGTAGATTCAGCAGTGGATTGGGCATCAAGCCCCAGTGTACCCCATCTTAGGATCGAAAGCCTAGAGATTCCCCCCAATGAAGCAACACCTTCCCCAGAGCTGAAAGCCCTGCCTGAACATCTCAAGTACGCCTACCTGGGCGGAAAGGACACCTTGGCAGTCATCATAGCATCCCACCTGACTGAGCAACAAGATGACAACTTAATGTCTATTTTGGAAAGACATAGGGAAGCCATTGGATGGACAATGAAGGACATTAAGGGAATAAGTCCAGCAATAGTGCAACATAGGATTCATTTAGTCGATAAAGCAACCCCTAGGAGGGACCCACAACGCAGGCTTAACCCTCTCATGCAAGAGGCAGTGAAGGCTGAAATTCTGAAACTATTAGATAATGGGATCATTTATCCCATTTCTGATAGCCAATGGGTTAGCCCTGTTCATGCGGTCCCAAAGAAGGCTGGCTTTACGGTAGTAGAAAATGAGGAAAAAGAGTTGGTACAAACAAGACTGCCTACCAAGGTTCGTGTTTGTATCGATTACAGAAAGTTGAATGCTGCTACTCGTAAAGACCACTTCCCGCTACCCTTCATCGACCAAATGCTTGAGCGTTTGGCTGGACATGAGTACTACTGCTTTCTGGATGGGTACTCGGGATACAATCAAATCCCCATTGCTGCAGAAGACCAGGAAAAGATGACGTTCACCTGCCCGTTCGGAACCTTTGCTTATAGGCGCATGCCTTTTGGATTGTGCAATGCTCCTGCAACGTTCCAACGGTGCATGCTTAGTTTGTTCTCTGATATGGTGGAACGTTTTCTAGAGATTTTCATGGATGACTTCTCCATCTACGGAGATTCATTTAATCAATGTCTTTATCACTTAGAGTTAGTGCTACAAAGATGCATTGAGAAGAACCTAACTCTAAACTGGGAAAAATGTCACTTTATGGTGAGACAAGGGATTGTCTTGGGCCATGAGATTTCGAGGAGAGGCATAGAAGTCGATAAGGCTAAGGTAGAAGTGATTGCTAAGCTTCCACCACCCAAAAGCATCAAGGATATTAGATCCTTTTTAGGGCATGCTGGGTTCTACCGACGGTTCGTTAAGGACTTTAGCAAAATCGCGAGGCCCTTAACCAACCTGCTCGCTAAGGATGTGCCCTTTGATTTCAATGATGAATGTTTCAAATCATGGGGGAAGCTTAAGCAAGAACTGATTTCTGCACCTATCATTTCTGCTCCTAATTGGGCCCAGCCATTTGAAATCATGTGTGATGTATCTGATTCTGCTATTGGTGTTGTTCTAGGACAGCGCATCGATAATAGGCAGCACGTGATTTACTATTCGAGTAGGACCTTGAATGACGCCCTACAGAATTATACAACGACTGAGAAGGAATTTTTGGCCGTTGTCTTTGCGTTAGAAAAATTCAGGCCCTACTTGTTAGGATCGAAAACGGTGATTTTCACGGATCACTCTGCTCTAAAATACCTCATGACCAAGAAGGATGCAAAAGCCCGACTGATTCGGTGGATCCTTTTGCTGCAAGAATTTGACTTAGAAATTCGGGATAAAAGAGGTATAGAAAATGTGGTTGTTGATCATCTTTCACGAATTCTGAATGCACCAACCATCCAAGCTCCGATCAATGAGGATTTCCCAAACGAGCACATCCTAGCCATTCTTAAGGAACCATGGTATGCTGACATCGTTAATTACCTGGCCATAGGACAATTACCCGCTGACTGGACAAAGCAAGACCAATACCGCTTCTCTGCCCAAATACGGTACTTCTTCTGGGAAGAACCGTATCTTTTAAGTATTGTCCTGACCAAATAATTAGACGATGCATACCCGAGGAGGAACAAATGAGTGTGCTCAGCTTTTGCCATGACCTTGCATGCGGAGGACACTTCGGTCCCCGCAAGACTGCCGAGAAGGTTCTACAAAGTGGGTTCTACTGGCTCACTTTGTTTAAAGACTCATATCATTTTTGCAAGTCATGTGCAAACTGTCAGAAAATCGGAAAAATTTCTAGAAGAGACATGATGCCCCTGAACCCAATCCTGGAAGTTGAAATTTTTAATGTTTGGGGCATCGATTTCATGGGACCATTCCCCAACTCCTTCGGTAACCAATTCATTTTTGTTGCTGTAGATTATGTCTCTAAGTGGGTAGAAGCTGTGCCAACCAAGACGAATGACAACAAAGTGGTTGTCAAATTTCTCAAAGAAACATCTTCTCCCGGTTTGGCACCCCGAGAGCGATAATTAGTGATAATGGATCACATTTCTGCAACAGAATTTTTGAAGCTCTAATGCGAAAATACACCATCAATCACAAGTTATCAACCCCGTATCATCCCCAGACAAATGGGCAGGTCGAAGTCACCAACCGACAGATCAAGCTCATTCTGGAAAAGAGTGTCAGACAGAACCGAAAGGATTGGTCGGTTAAGCTCAATGATGCATTGTGGGCTTACCGCACCGCATTTAAGACAGTTCTGGGGATGTCTCCTTATAGAATCGTGTTTGGAAAAGCCTGTCGTCTACCAGTAGAGTTAGAACACCGGGCCCTTTGGGCAATTAAGCAACTCAATTTTGATTTGACCAAAGCCGGTGAACTTAGGAAACTACAGATTTCAGAATTAGAGGAGATACGGAATGAAGCTTATGAAAATGCACGAATCACCAAGAGCAGGACCAAAATTTTTCATGACCAAATCATAACCCGGAAAACCTTTGCACCGGGAGAAAGGGTTCTGCTGTACAACTCTAGGCTTCATATTTTCGCAGGGAAGCTGAAAACTCGTTGGTCGGGACCATTCATCGTGCGCACTGTTTCCCACACGGTGTTGTGCTCATTGCAAACCCTAAAAATAACACGAAATTTAAAGTGAATGGGTAAAGACTGAAGCTTTTCTTAACCACTGAGCCGATGATTCCAGATGATAGTGTGCTGACTCTTTTTGCCCCATCATACACCTAACCACAATAAACAATTAAAAAATAATAATAAAAAAAATAATAAATAAAAATGTTTATATGCTTACCCATGTACATTCTCTTGACATTTCCTTTAGCCTCTTCGTACTTGGCCGGCCCGAGTCCACAAAGACGGTGACATCATCTCTTCCCCTTATTTATTGCATTTACATTTTCATCTGCATTCATTGAGGACAATGCATTAGATAGGTGTGGGGGGGTGCTAACACTTTTTCTTTTTCTTTTTCCTTTTTCTTTTCAAAAAAAAATTCTCAGATTGAAAAGAATTTTCATACTCTTTATAAAAATACTAAAAGATTGTAGGAATTACGGGAACCTTAGTAATAAATCTTTATTTTTGCCTAAGTAAATAAGAAAGATTAGTTTGACTAAAGAGTTAGAAAGGTTAAGGAAAATAACTCACACCTTTTATTTAACCTTAGTAGAATATGCATAATTCACACACACATGCTTGGGATTTAGAAACACAACTCTTGAAAAAAAAAAAAGGGAGCTGGATAATTGTGCCTCAAGAAGCATGATTACTCACACCAGAAAAACAATTTTTATAAATAAATCTTGATTTCGTGGCCTACTCCACTTGCATATTAGACCTGAAGAGTGTTTTTTCACCCTGTGCCCTAAGACCATCTGGTTTGGGAGTCATCGGTTTGATATGTGCTACATAAGTGAAGTAGAAAGCCTAATGGAACCAGGAATAATAAGTAAATATTAATAAAATAATATTCGAAGTTGACTTGAAAAATCCCAAGCATATCACACTTACACAGTATGCATATCTATCTAAAGCAAAATAAAAGAATGAGTTAGAAGTACATGATCCTTTCTAAATTTAAAGAAAAAACATAGTTTCTTCTTTTATGAAGGCTAAATATAAGAGGACTTATGAGGGTTAAACCTAATTCCTACATCATTCGGTCATGTTTATTTAGATGATTGAAAGTTCTTTTTCATATATAATATATATATATATATATATATATATATATATATATATATATATATATATATATATATATTTCTGAAACAACTAAGTTCTTTACTTACTGGATTTTGTGGGTGCAATCCGCTGAAAACCCTCAGGAGACAACACTCCTCCTCTAGGGGAAACTTAGAGGTTTAAAGGCTTGTTGCACATGCTCAGTGCAATCGCGTTACCTGCGAAAGTGGTATAATAATTTTCTTATTTTTGTTTTGCTCGGGACGAACAAAAAGATAAGTGTGGGGGTGTGATTAGTCTCTAATTTTGCATAATTTTCGTCACATTCTCATATTTATTTCATATAAAATTCTACTAATAAATCCTTGCTTGCTTGATCCTAGGTCCATGGTGGGTAAATGAAGAAGAAGGTCTAAATCACCATTATTTGGTGATTAAAAGGCTTAAAAAGATAGTTATTGACCTAGAGAGCTGACTCTGTCAAAATTAGGAGCGTTAGCCAACAGGGGGATAACAGCGCAGCACGCAGCAGGCGGCGCCGCACGTGCCGCCCAAGGAAAGCCGCGGAAACGCGGCATTTTGCCGCGAAACGTGGCCAAACCAGAAACCAAGAGATCCAGCCGACAGGGGGACAACCAGGCGGCGCTGCACGCGCCGCAAAAGCATTGCCGCAGAAACGCAGCAAATGCCGCGTTCGCGGCCATATGGCCGCGCCGCGCGCGCCGTTTTGGGTCACGTCTTGTCCCCTACCCTCCCTCTTCGTTGGTGCCTATAAATAGTCCTCTGGGGTTTGCAGAAAGGAAGATCCAGAGAGTTGGAGAGAAATTTGTAATCTTTTTTTTAGGTTTTGTAGTTGTTGTTCTTCTTCTAGGTTTAGGTTTTAGCCATTAAGGGAAAGAGAGAGAGTTTGTAAGGAGTTGTATTTGGAAGGGTGACAAGATAAATACAAGTACTACTTCTCTTCCTTCTTTCCATTTACTTGTCTTTGCATTTGCTTTTACATTCTTGCTTTAGGTAACTCCTTCTCTTTATCTCTTTTCTTTTGTTGTTCTTTTCTTTACCATGTGTAACTAACTCCTCCATAGCATGGCTAACTAACTACTAACCCCCTAATCTTTAACTACTTAATCGATAACCCGCATGAGTCAATAGTGTCAACAAGCCTTGTGCAAACGAGAGCTATGGCATCTTAAGACGAGGGTTCTAACTCTAACTTACCTACAAGTATTTACCTTCTTATATTTCATACTTAAATAGTTTTGATGATCTATAAGTTTTGTACTTTGCTTGTTGTTGTAAGTTAGAGACTTTCCTTTTAACTTTGCCGATACCATTAGTGCACTCGTGTCTTCCCGTATTCTTGCCTTCTAATGGATCTTGATATGGGAATGTCCGAGTTTTTGCCGTGTAAAGCAAAGTTATAAGAAGAACTTTCACTCGATTTCCACGTGAATAGTTCCATTGCATCAGGGGTAAGCTTGCCTATGATCCATCGTGAGGCACATCTTCAAGAAGTTAGGGATTAGTGGGAGCAATTAGTAGAAGGTTAGCCATGCATTTTTACAACTAAAGAATCCACTTTTTACAAACCACCAAAACATTTTCCAGCGATTCTTAAAAACAACTTGTCTTCACTTTTTAATTCTATATTTGGAAACAAAGAACTTTCTCTTTTCTTGAACATAAAAGCCGCATCAAGCTTCCATCGCTCTCCCTCCTTGTGGATACGACCCGTATAGCCGCTTCACTACTACGGAAGAATCGCAAAAGCAGTAGCTTCGACCCATTCCCTTTCTACTTTTCTTGTGCTTGCTTTTTGCCGATCAGGGCTCAAAGTTGACCCAATGGGAGCTGTCGGACAAGGAGCAAGATTGGCTGAAGAGTCTCAATAACTACGCTCGTAAGGAGTTACGAAGCTACTCGACCTCCGTCTACCGAGGCTGGTTCAAGTAAGAAGACTCGACGAGAACCTACGACTGAAGCTCTTTCTTAGGGAACTTCTTCATTGACCGTAGACCCTGAGTTTGTTCGAGTGGGCTCGCCAGATGAGGACTCTGCGGTCCCTTTATTTTCAAGAAGTTGCCGAACAAAGGGTCCTGCAGTGATCACGGCAGAGGCAGGGCCGATGGAAGTTACAGGAATACAAACTTCTAGAGGGGGAGTCTGTATCGTTATCCACTAGAACTGTTCCCTCGAGTTCATTTCAAGGTCGAGGGATGAGCATCGAACCATCCGACATTTATTTAGGCTCTTCGGTGGAGATAATACCCTAAGTAGAGGTTCCAGAACCAAGCTTCATTGCTGGGTATGTTGGGGCTGAGCTTCCTACCCCGATGTCATCCTCATCTTCGAGCGAAAAGCTAGATTACTCGGGAGATGGCGATGTTGACTGAGAGGATGTGCATCCTGCTCCTGATACCAATAAACATTCCCATTTGGCTGAAGAGGAGCTGCAGATAACTACTCCGAGAATAGAGTCGCAGTCTGGAGGAGCTTTGATTGTTGAAGGTATTATTTTCTTCCTCAATCATTATCATAGCTCTATTATTAATATTGTTCTGTTAAAACAAATACAGGTGAAGGTGCACCAACGCAAACTGAGGTAGCTACTCAAGAAGCCGTGACAATTTCGCCTTATAAAATTCTTGAGACCTCAGAAATGAGAGCATTAATAGTTCAGCTTGCGGCTGTTCTCCTTGGAGGGCCGAATGCGCCACTTCCTCCAGATGAGGGTATCATTATCACCATTGTAGAAGCTGGATCAGGAAGCGCCCTACCAGCACCAGATCTCATCACGAATATCATGAAAGAACTTACTCTTCAAATAGTGTGGCAATTCTTCGTGAGGATAAGGTATTACATCGAATTGATACTCTCTAGGCAGAGTTCTTTCGAATTTGTGCGATCACTCCTCGAGAATCAAGTTGAAAATATCAGACAAACTATAGGTTCTGATAGCGCGACAGTGTATCAGGCACTAGTTAAGCAGCTAGGTACATATTCAAATGATAATAGTAATCTGAAGAGAGCCAATCTGGTTGCTGATGCTCAGCGGGTGTCAGAGGACCTTCGTATCAGGCAGGAGCAGGAACGAAGAGACAGTGAATCACGGATAGCTGACTGCGCCCCTTATATTAATACTTCCAAGGTCAACTACCAGGGCTTAACCGATAACCTCCGTCAATCTGAAGTTGCTTTCAAAGCTATGGAGGACGTTATTATGAGTGGTCGTATGGCGATTGCTAAAGCACAGGCTTTGATTCAAGATCATGAGCTGAAACTCGCCAATGAGAAAAAGTGGATGGAGAAACTTGAGATCACCAGACGTCGAGTGCAGAAAGAGCCCAATGGCCAGTCTTCTGAACTCGAGACTCTTCGGGCGCATTTAGCTGCGAAGGAGCTTTTATCCGATGAGGAGTTTAGGGCCCGAACCCTGGCTGAGGTTGAGGCGACGCGCCAAAGTGATATTCCGCGCCTCAAGGAATGAATACAATCTCTTGCTGAGCGAGAGTGATTTTTTGTACCCCCTTTTTGTAACACTCTATCTTGTTACTGTTTTGTTTCACTTTTTGATTTGACACAAATAAAAGTAAGATTTTGCCTTCTTTTGTCTTGACCTTCCTTTTGTGTTTTAAAAATCAGACAAATGAAAGCGATTGCCTTTGATTTGTTAGAGGTGACGATTAGCATAGCAACCCAAAGCTTGAAAATTTTCATTTGAGGAATTTGAAAAGGTTACTGTCAAAGGTGTGATGTTATTGAACTAATTTTGTGGACTCATTATCCTATTGATGAGAATAACAAGTGGAATTAAATTCACTTGGGATTTATGAAATTTTTTTACCATCCAAGGTGTAATGTTAACGTAACGGGTTGGGACTTGCAATCAAAAGCAAATTGATTAGTCAGAGGTGTGACATTAACTTGACAAGGAAATGAATGCTAGAGGTGTGATATTTAACTTAGAATCAAAGAGATCTCATTTTCATTGAGAAAACTGAGAAGATTACTGTCATAGATTTAATATTAACTTAACAGTGAGGTGAATTCTAGAGGTGTAATATTAACTTAGCACTTGGCATCTCTGCTTTGATCAGAAAGCTCGAGGAAGGATCATTGTCATAAGTGTAGTATTTAACTTAACGATAAAATGGATGCTGGAGGTGTGATATTAACTTAGCATTGAATATCTCGTCTTTGGTTGGGAAACTAAGAGAATCACTATCATAGGTGTAATATTAACTTAACAGGGATTTATATTGCGATACGAGCAATTTTGATCAGAGGTTTTGTGTTAACTTGACCGAGAAAGTTTGCGATTTGAGAAATTTGGTGGACTCGCCACTCTATTGAAGAGAATTGGCAAGTTGAAATTTTGTCCGCTGGAGATATTAAAAGAAGTTACTATCAGAGGTATAGTGTTAACTTAACAGTGAGATATGTCAGAGGTGTCATAGTAACTTGACATGTTTGATTTGTAATTATTTCGCTAGGGAAACAATTACAACTTCTTTTGAGGTCTCACCATTCTATGGATGAGAATTGTTAAGGGATTTTGGAAGGGAAAGCAGGATCTGGTCCCTCAAGGTTTTAGCAAACCCTCAGCTATCAACGGATTTGGTATGCCTTTACCAACTACCATTTGAGTTGGCCTAGCCATGCTATTTCCCTCAGCATGATGAGTTGTCGAGAATTTTCTGTTAGACTTAAATGCCAACTACTTCCTCTATCCTTTAGTAATCGGAGGCGTCGAATGTAAGGTGGATGTATTTGAGAAGAAAGACAAGTCAAAAACTAAAGTTTTGCACTTTGTCTCTTTGAAATTGACATCATGAATTGTGATGTCAATGACGTGCGAGCTCGGCGTCGATCAACCATGTGTCATCCGTTGAAGGAAGAAGCTCTTCTTTGGCGCTCTTCCAAACATTTTTGGATCTAGAAGCTTTGATCAGAGGTGTAATGTTAACCTGATTATAAGAAAAGTGACAAGGTTAAAACTGAAGTTTCACACTTTATCTCTTCAATGATAACATCATGCATCGTGATGCCAACAATATTCGATCGGCTCGGCGTCATTCGACCGTGATGTGATCCGTTGAACGAAGAAGCTCTTCTTTGGCGCTCTTCCAGACATCTTAGATCTGGATGCTGTGATCAGAGGTGTGGTGTTAACTTGATCATGAGAAGAGTGTTGTCAAGGATAGTACTTCTTCAAGAATCTGCCGTTGATCGGCATCATGAACGTATAGCTGTCTGGAGTTATGAGGCGGTATGCTCCAATTGAGTAGAATGGCTCTACTACAAATAGTCCTTCCCAATTGGTTGAAACTTTCCTTTTGTCTTATGCATCATAACTATGGGTCTTATGATGGCTAAGATTAGGTCACCTTTCTTGAAAATACGTTCTCTAACTTTTTTGTTGAAGCCTCTGGAAATCCGAGCTTGACAGAGCTCGATTTGCTGTTGGTCTTGCAGATGTTTGTCGTCTAAAGCTTCCAACTCCTTGAGGTGTAGTTGGTGCTCCTCCTCATTAACCATCTTGGTTGTTAAGGCAACTCACAGGGGTGGGATCTGGATCTCCAGTGAAAGTAACGCTTCACATTCGTACACCAAGGAAAACAGCGTGGCTTTTGTCGAGGTTCTCACCGTCGCGCGGTAAGCCCATAAGCATTCGCCTAATTTGTCATCCTAGTCACGTTGATTTCTTGAGAAGAATTTCTTGAGAAGCTTTTCAATAGTCTTGTTGAAGGCTTTTGTGAGGCCATTAGCAGCTGGATAGCATGCCGTTGATGACACACTTTGGATTATGATTTTGCCATAGAATTGCTGGAATGCTTGGCTAACAAATTGATGCCCGTTATCGTGAACGATTGTCGAGGTACACAAAAGAGATAAAGCACGTGATGCTTGATGAACTTGATCATGTTAAATGACTTTACTTCCTTCAAGGGAACAACTTCGCCCAATTGGAGAAGTAATCACTTATGGCCAAGATGAATTGAAGTCCTCTAGATGTTGGAGGACTGATTATTCCGATAACGTTCATTCCACACATCTTAAATGGCCATGAGGAGAATGTTGGATGAAGACACTTCGGCACTTGATGAACAAAGTTACCATGAGTCTGACATGCATGACATCGCTTAGCATAGGCGATGGTGTCAGGGACCATCTTCGACCAATAATAGCCAAGTCTTCTAAGCTGGTCTACGAGCTTGGGTCTGGGTTGGTGAGCTCCGCACATACCATCATAAGCTTTTTGAGTGCTTCCTGTGCCTCTTTGTATGAAATGCATCGGAGCAGGATTCCATCACACGATTGGCGATATAATGTTTGCATGATCGCATTGTAATAAAATCGAGGAGCTTTCCTTCTGATGGCAGCTGCCTCTTTGGGGTCGTCTGGCAATATGCCATATAAGATGAAGTCGATGTAAGGGAATTGCTAATCCCTAGGTTCGAGATTTGTCAAAATCTTAAGAACGTCTTTGACTTGAAGGTGTCCTTTTGTAGCTTTACTATCTTCAAAGGCGAATTTGCAGCAATACAAGTCGCAACTATAGACGAGTACTTTCTCAGTGGCTCCAGCTAGAAGAGCCAAGAAGCTGCGAGGGACGCTAGTGCATCTGCAAGTGCATTTTGTTGCCGCAGTACATGGTCAATGTAGAAGTTTTCAAACTTCTCTGCCATGATATGGTGGCGTTGTGATATGACACTAAGTTTTCATGTCAGACTTCATGCTCTCCGTGAACTTGGTTGACGAGGAGCTTTGAATAACCGTATGCTTCTAGATTCTTGACTCCAATCTCTTCAACAAGTTGCATCCCAATCAAGAGAGCATTGTATTTCGAGATGTTATTGAAACACGGCTCCGCTAGCGAGAATGCACGAGGGATCACATTGTTATGTGGAAAGATAAGTACTACCCCTACACCTGGAATGATATTTCCCAGGATTCATTCTTAATGCTCCGTCAAAGAGTAGTTGCCAAACTTGTTCTTTCGAGGAGGAGTTGATCAAGTTAATTTCAGCGATCTCGCCTGGGAGATCATCATAAAGTTTTGATGTTATTGGTACTGGATGATCGGCCAGGAAATCCGCCACGGCTTGACCTTTGACCGCCTTTCATGGCATGAATTACATCTTTTATTGTGAGAGCAATATGACCCATTTCGCTAGTCTCTTGTTTGGCGAAGATGGACTCGTCATCAACAATCATTAAAGATTGACTTTGGAGATGACTTGAATGTGTTGCCCCGTAAGGTAGTGTTGCATCTTCTGGACAGCGAAGACCAACACTAAGCATTCTTTCTAGATTGGGTTGTAACGATGCTCCACCCCAATCATTGTTCTACTTAAGTAGTAGATTGTATGTTCGTGATTTTGATCATTGTTCTAGGCTAGTAAACCTCCCAAGGAATGATCTATCGCTCGAACATATAACAGGAAAGATTTTCCTGATACTAGAGCTACCAGAACCGGCAGGTCCTCCTTGATCTCTTCAAATGCTTCTTGGCAAGCATTGTCCCAGACGAATGAGACTCCCTTCTTCATCAATTTGGTGAAGAGTTGGCAGCATCCTAAGAGATTTGAAATGAATCTCAGGATGTACGCTAGTCGTCCCTGTAGACCTCTGAGTTCTTTGAGATTTCTCGGAGGTTGCATCTCTTGGACGACACAGATCTTCTCTGGATCCAAGTGAATCCCTTTGGATGTAATAACAAAACCAAAGAATTTACCACTAGCTACCCCCAGGAAGGACTTGATTGGGTTCATCTTCAACTGGTGAGCCCGCATGATGTTGAACACCCTCCTCAGGTTTGTGAGGTGATCACCCTTATCACGACTTTTCACGGTGATGTCATTAATGTAGCATTTTAGGTCTTGCGTGTATGCTTATGAAAGATCGCATTCATGGCGCGTTGATATTTCGCACCAGCGTTCTTCAAGCCGAATGGCATCACTGTGTAGAAGTATACTCCTATAGGCATCCTGAAGGATGGTGCTTTTCATCTTCAGTGTACATCTTTATTGGATTATACCCTGAGAAATCCATGAAGGACATTCTCACGAAATCACACATATTTTTGATCATGACATCTGTGATCGGGAGAAGGAATTCATCTTTAGGGTGGGCGGCATTCAGATTGTGATAATCGATGCAGATCCAGATCTTTCCATTCTTCTTGGGAACGGGAACAATATTGGCCACCCAATCAAAATGTTGCTCTTCGCTGACGAAACCAGAGTCTATAAGCTTTTTGACTTCTGATTTGATTGCTTCCATAATCTCAGAACGGAACCATCGTTGCTGTTGTTTGAATGGTTTGGCATCTGGTTTGATATTAAGACGATGCATAGCAATATGAGGATCGAGCCAGGGCATGTCCTCATAATTCCAAGCGAAGACATCGATATACTCTCATATGAGATGTATCAGGTCTTCATTCTCAAAAGGTGACAATCTCTCACTTATGAAGATGGGCTTAGGGTTAGCTTCATCTCTAAGATTTATTTGAGTCACTTTATCCTCAGTGGATGGTTTGCGTTGTTCAAAGCGCGTATCACAAAGAGTATTTAAGTGTTTAATCTATGGATCAGTGTCTGACTAGATTAATTCTTCAGATTCAAAAGTATTTTCTCCGTCTTCTTCAAAATGATTGGTTGATACCATGTTTACTGAGAGAATTTCAAAGATACTGCCAATGCTGACTTCTGAGTTTCACGACGATGTTGTTGATGAGCCATCATGATAGACCTCTTTTTTCTGATTTGGGATCTAACGAGACTAGTGTAGATACATAACTGAGTCCCCTTCGGGTCTTGTGATATTAGTCAGAGTCTTCGCCTTTCGGTACAAATGAATGAAGTAGTGCTCGTTTTCTTTTGCCGAAATTAAGGCCTAATTCCTCGGTGAAATCATACCCCATTCTTTTATCATATGACGTGACTTTTGTCCATAATGAAAGAATTGTGGAGGCTCAGAATCACCCCCTAAGTTTTCGCAAGCTACCGGCTCTATTTCTATCTGCCCGAATAGAATTGGCTTTTGACCTTTTCACCTGGCTGATTCATCGAAGAGGGCATCGTGTACGCTTTCAATCTTTTTGAATACCAAGAGGGATGACTTTGTTGGTGCGTGCAATGATGTTAGAGAATTCATTACTGACCAAGGATCACTATCTATGTCAGTGCTAGTGTCTAACAGTACAGAATCCAGAGCAAATGCGGAGAATTAAACCAAATCTAAATCTTCATTAATGAACCACTCGCCTTCAACATTAGCGGTGGTATCGGAACCAAGCTTGCCAATGCTCATTACAAGAGGTTTTATTTCCCAGAGCATTCTTCTTCTTCTGGCTCCATATCTGCTTTGTTGCCAGAGTCGAGTTCTTCTGGGTGTCGATTCTCATCAGCCTCAAGGAATCCTGATAAAGGAGAGAATCAGTAAAATAATTCTCAACTCTTTTGAATGGATGCCTTTCGGCAATCAACGTTCTGACTTTTCCATCTTCACCAATGTATTTCATTACTTGATGAAGAGTGGATGAGACGATGGCGTTACGATGACTCCAAGGTCGTCCAGTAGCAGATTGTATGAGGTGTCAGCATCAATGACATAACATGTCACCTCTGATTTCAGATCCCCAATCTGACACCTGAGCTTGATTTTTCCCATTGGGTTTTACCATTGGCATTGAAGCCAAAGATGTTGGCTGAGTGGCTATCAATCAATGGGTGGGGATCCCCAAATATTGCATGACTCTGCGGGGCATAATGCTTAACGTATATCCTGGATCAACCTGAATACGGCTCACTTCAAATGACCTGATATACCCTGTATAGTACAGGGGTTTGTCATGCTTCCCTTTGACTTGCATGTCTTCTGGGGTGAAGGTGATGTAGGGAAGCTGCTTTGAGGCATGGTGGCAATGGTCTCCATCTTCCTCTTGACATGTAGCAGGGATTTGGGTTGAAAAAATCTCTGCATCTGGTAATGCTTCTCCAAGAGCGTCTCTCGTAGGCTTGGAAAGTCTTAGGAGCTTATAGAGAGTGATCTGAGTAGGGATGTTGGCTAATTGAGCCAAGACATCAAAATGAAACGGAGTTGATGGTCCCGTGCCGCTTTTCGGAAGAGCTTTGACATACCGAAACTCTTTTTGCTTTTCCACAGATGGCCTCGTGCTGCTCGGTTGCCTCCTCAGCTGGTTAGGGGGAGTTTGCTACCGGCTCGCCATACTATTTCAGGTACTGTTTGTCGAATTGATTCTTTGATGTGAGAGGTATGCCCGTGTCAGCAACAAGGGCAGACTTCTCGCCTCCTGAACTAGTAAGAGAGGCGACATCTTCCTCGGTCTCTCTCATAGAGATGCTCACTACATTGCTGGAGGATGCTTTAGCCTTGCCTCTGGACTTCCTGGTTATGACAGTTGTCTACTACTGGCTTTCAACAATGTCAGGGTGGGCCCACATCTTCTCTCCTCGAGGGATAGGGATTGGAATAAGACTTTCACCCTCTGGTTGTGAGGATCAGTATTGATCACTCTAAGTTCCCCTTTCGAAATGGGAACCACTCCGGTTGGTACTAGTGGAAGATTTTGTCCAAATTGAATCGGTGACATAGCTGTCATATTGGTAGTCACCTTCTTCTGTTCTGGATGAAGGTTCAATACCTCAGCATCGATCAGAGCCTAAAGGACATCTTTAAAGATGTAGCAGTTCTTAGTAGGGTGTCCTAGCATCCTGTGATATAAACAGTAGTTGGGATCTTCCGTCTTCCCCACCTCATTGGGGCATCTGATCTCCGAAAGGTTGAGTCTGTTACTCTTTTGGAGTAATTTGAATAAAGAGACCATGTGTTCATCCTTGAAGGAGTATGTTTTGTTTCCACGTGGTTGACCGAAAGCCATACCTCCTCTGACTGATTGGGTCTTTGGGGGTGATTTGACTTCCATCGCCAGAGTATCCCTTCTTCGCGGTTGAGAAGACGACTCTGGTGCATGTTGCGTTGACTTGTCGGGTCTTGGCTTGTTGTCTTTTTCTCCAGCCCTGACCTGGGCAATGATCTCTTCTGCTTGTTCGCCTTGTAGCACCAACTGCTTCCAAGTGTGATATTCTGCCACCCTTATTTGAGCGAGTAGGGAAATATGAAGATTGTGATGGCATGTTTTGACTATTGGGGACAGGGTCATGTCGCTAGGACAATGGAGTGCTATGCTCCAAAAGCTCTCGATGAAAGTTTTGATGGACTCTCCTTTCTTCTGCTTGGCTACAAGGAGAGTCAGCACCGAGATCTCTGAATCGTCTTCAAAGAAACGAGCTAGAAATAACTTCTCGAGGTTGGCCCATGTTTTAATTGAGCCGGCAGGAAGTTTCATGAACCATTCAAAGGCGACTCCCATAAGAGTGCCAATGAATAAACAAGCCAAGATGGCATCGTTTGATACTACATTCCCTATTTGGGATTTGAAGTAGTATATGTGTTGGTTTAGTGACCCTTTACCGTGTGAAGGGTCGGTGCCTTGAATTTGGGAGGGTAGAGAGTTGTATCCCATTCTGCTGTATAGGGTCGGACTATCCCCACTTCTTGGAATCCGTCTCGGTTGGCGAGTACCTCAAGGCGTTGCTCTAATTTGCTCATCCTTTTGGAATGAGTGTTTCCGTTCTCTGAGTTATTGTCCTCTTCAGATGATGACTTGGGTGGCTCAGAGTCAGAGTGCTCTTCATTCTCGGTGTTTGCATAGGATGAGCTCTCTCCTTCCTTCTGTTTGCCCTTGGACTTCTTGGAAGGAATCTTGGCCTTCGGCTTCTTTTTATCCTTAAGCAGTTATGGTAGCAAGTACTTAAGGGTGTCGATAGATTCTTGCTGGGCTCGAATCATATCGAATTGCTCCCGTTAGACCCGGGCCTGCTCTTCGAATAGCTTGGCCATCTTTTTAGGAGTCCCCGCCATATAAACGAAGGCGGTTGTCCCTGAACTGGAATTCAAAGATTGAGATTTGATGATGGCAGAATGCTCATCATTCACTGCAATACCCTAGCCAACAGAATTAGTCGACTGGAGCGATTGCTCCCGTGTGGGTTCGAGTGTATCAGTAGACCCCTTTAGGTTCGATGAGAACATCCTCCAAACCTGGAGATCGATCAGCATCCGACTCCTATGAGCTGACAGCCAGTTGCTTCCCCTTAGACTTACTTGGTGTGAAGCTTGGCCCAACCATGTTTGCAGTCACCTCTGGGTACTCGACGTCAGAGAATGATTTCTTCTTCAAGGATTATCGTCTTTTGGCCGACTCTGAAGCCTTTGACAATCGGCTAAACACCAGAAGTTTTTTTGTCTGAAAGTCGCAATGGCAATTAGAGAGTACTACCGAGATTAATGGCCTCCAGTGGCATCAAGGGGCGATCTGATGGACGATCCTCTTCCTTGTTAGGTAATCCCTCAGGTCCGTTAAGGGGGCGCCTGAGGAACTAGCCTCGAACCCCTAGGGGTGATTTTTTGGGAGAATGCGGGTCTCGCGTTTCCTTGTTGAAATGTGGCCATCGCGTTTTGTGGAAACGCAGGTCTCGCGTTTTATTAAAATGCGGGCCTTGCATTTTGAGACAGACAGAGCGCGGGCCTCACGTTTTGGAGCCGTTTAAAATGCGGGTCTCGCATTTGGTGCGAACCTCCATTATTGAAGAATGTGGGACTCATATTCTGGGACAGAAGCGCGGTCCTCGCGTTGCTTAAGAAAAACACAAGTATGAAATTCGCATTCTAAATATGCAGAATAGATTGCTTCTGTAGAATTTTCGAGCTATTGTCGATGAGCGCGGCACTTTCATTAATGTTCAATATTCTGGTTAAGCCGCATGGGTTGTTGCAAACCCCCGGTAACCGGGAATTACAGAGTTTGGAGAGGAGGTGGACGACAAAATTGGTCTTCACTGTCACTTAGATCATGCGCAACCGCTTTTACCCAGCGGGTATCCTGAGAGACGTTGATGCGGTCAGCTTGGGCTGCACGAGAGGTTTTCAAAACTTCTTGAGAAGTGGCACCTCTTGCTTTGTAAGCAATGGTGCAGGCCACTTCAGGAGTAATATCTGAAGAGATTCGAGAGCAAGTCTTAGAAGAGACTTTGCAGTATCGCCGCATTACCTTTGAGCTGACAGAGCTTGAGGAAAGGAATTTCTCAAACTTTTCTTGGTCGAATTTGATGACGAGGGACTCTATCGTCTTCCCGAGGAGCCAAACATCGGCTTGCGCCACAACATTCTCGTCAATAGAGAAAGAATTCCTCAGCAGAGTCGCCATGTTTTGTACGCCTCGGGAAAAAGGTAGCGCGAAGTAAGATTTCTTTGAGTAGCTGAAAAATTACAACAGAATGATTCCGATTACAAAGAGGGAAGAAGACTCGGTTCTCTCCTTTATTTAAGGCTGGGTTCTTTGAGTGGCGATGGAGAGTGATTCTTGTTCTCTGTTGACCGGCCGACTGTCTAGCTTCTCTTCAGGATATTTTTGAAGACTAATCACAAAGGAACTCTATTTTGTACACGCAAAGTGTTTAGAGTCCACTGATTACTCGTTCTCTCCAAAAGTCTTTTCTTTTCTTTGGATTCAAAAAGGGCCTGGATTCAGAGGATTCCTCTTGATTCCAAAGAAGTTGTCCCCTTCTTCATAACTACTCAGGCTATTTATAGGGAGTCACATGGGTATTATCGTCCCCTAAAATTCCTCTATAATGGGGATTTACTCCCTTAAAATGTAGGGAGTTAATTGACCCAGTAATGGGGGTCAGTTACAGCAGAAACACGGGTCTTGCGCTGGACGTGGATCTCGCATTGCTTGTTGTAGACGTGGGTGTCTCAAAAAGCAAAATTGCTCAGACTCGCGTTTGAAGTGATACGCAAAGTTTTTTAGACCCGCGTCTGAAGTGGAGCGTCAAGTTGCTCAGACTCGCGCTTGACCAAGAACGCGGAGTTACTCAGACTCGCGTTGGTCTAGACGAAAACTCACTCAGACATGCGTCAGACACGGGCTTACTCAGGCCTGCGTCTGAAGTCTCCATGCTTCTTTGGATGCGAGGTCCGCGTTTCTGTTCAAAATGCGACCTTCGCGTTGAAGTGAGGCTCTCTTCTGAAGATTTGTCCTTGGTGATTTTTGGACAATCTACAACGGGTTTCTTTGCTGAACTCCAGATTAAAGAACAACTAAACTTTACGAAGATCTCCCAGGTGAGATTGTTGAAGTTTGCATGACGCAGACATTCTTTGAAGAATAAGTCTGGCAACTATTCTTCGATGGCGCATGAAGAACGGGTCCCAGAGGAAATATTGTAGCAGTAGTGGGAATATTGTTAATATCGCCACAAAACTATGTAATTCCTCGCGCATTTTCCTTAACTGAGTCCTGTTCCAATAACGTGGTGGAATACATTGCTCTGTTCATGAGAATGCACCTAAGAGATTGGCATCAAGTATCTCGAGGCGTCTGGTGATTCAAAACTCATTATCAATTAGGTTCGCGGGGAGTATGAAGTCCGATATGAAGACTTGATGCCCTATCACGACACGACCATCAACATGGTGGAGGAGTTCAAAAGCTTCCACATCAATCATGTACCACGCCAATAAAATGCACATGTAGACGCATTGGCATCTCTTGCCGCTTCATTGGTCCTTTCCGGATGGAGCCACACAGAAAGTACTCTTCTACAACTACCACTTGCACTGTCTGAAGTTCATCCTTGAAGATAATCAGACTCTAGAGCGAGGCCTTCAAGTGAAAGAGGTTCTTGAGACCTCAACTGTCCAAAACTTAGGGATTGGTGATTTCCATTCATCGACTATGTCTTATATGGCATATTACCCGATGATTCCAAGGAGGCAGCTGCATAAAAGAAAGCGGCTCGATTCAATTACAATACGATAACACGAACATTATATCACCGGTCATGTGATGGAATCCTACTTCGCTGCCTTTCACACAAAGAGGCACAGGAAGCCCTAAGAGAAGCTCTCGATGGTATATGCAGAGCTTACCAACTCGGACACAAACTTGGGGACCGACTGCGAAAACTTGGCTACTACTGGCCGGTGATGATTCCTGACGCTATCGCCTAGGCCAAATGGTGTCATGCTTTTCAGATTCATGGTGACTTCATCCATCAAACACACGATCATCTTCATCCAACATCTTCCTCATGGCCATTCGAAATGTGGGGAATAGACCTCATCGGACCCGTCAGTCCCCTAACATCCAAAGGACATCGGTTTATTCTAGCAATAACTGTAATATCTCTAGTTAGTAATACTGTATTTTTATTTTTCAAAGTATTTAATTTTGTTTTACTGATTATTTTATTATTAATTATTAACTTGATTTATGACTTATTGCATTATTAAATGTATAAATTATTTGGAGTATTCAATGGTAATTTGACTTTATATTTACTATTATTATTCATTAGCATTTATATTACTAATTACTATTATTATTATTATTTCTATTAGTTGTTATTATTATTAGTAGTTAATTCTGTTATTATTTCATTATGATTATTATTCATTTTTATTATTATTAGTATTATTATTATTGTTGTTATTATTATTATGCTCATAGGAAATTACTTTTATTAATACCAATATTATTGGCATTATTATAGTTGTTGTTAATTATTACTATTGGTGTTTGTTATATTTTTTATGATTAAATACTATTATTATTGTTATTATTCCTAATTATTATTATTAATGTTATTGCTAATATTATTATTATTATGTTAATTATTATTATTATTAATGTTATTAATTTTGCTATTATTGTTGTTAATACTATTGTTGTTATTTAATATTATTATCCTTAGTGGTATTAGTATTTTCTCTATTTCATTTTATCTATCTCATTACCCTTTGATCCATCCCCATTTATCCTATTACCCAAACCTATTAACCCCTCCTATATATATTCTCCAAATCTAATCCTCATCCCTAATCCAAAACCTAACCCTAATCTTATTTCATCTATATCTTCTCTTCATCCCCTACACAGCCGCCAACATATCTCCTTCCTCCCTCTCGGCAACAGCTCCTTGCGCACTGCACCCTCCTGTGCTCAGTAACACCAGGCCAGCACCATCACTGATCCTATCTCCTTCTTGGCTTGCGTGCAGACCCACATGGTAGCAGATTCGAGCCATCTCCTTCAGGCCTGCTGCACATCACCAGCAGCCCAAGATCGCACCCCTTTCTCCTTTTCACTGCCTGGAGCCCCAACTGTATAACCGGAGCCGCCGCGACCTAACTGTCATGTGCATCTGACGCCGACAATATCCCTTGTGCTTGCCCTCTTCCCCACAGCCGGCTACAGCTGTTCCCCTCTCTCCTTGTGCTGCTCTGTCTTCCTCTATGTGCAATCCAAGTGCAGCCCGTAACAGCACCACAGGCCGCACATTCTTCCAGCGCACAGCAGCCAGAGCCGTGCCTTGGCCATGTCGCTCTCTGTGGCAGCCCCAGGGCCAACTCCTCTCCTCCGCTCGGCCGAGAGCAACACCCAGATCGGCCTCCCTTCTGCCTTTCTGCCGTCAGCCTTTAGAGCTGCCATCCACCCTGTTGGCGACCACGGCAGATCCCCACCACGGAGGCCCCTATTATGGCCGAGCTCTCCGTCTCTCTTTCAGGTTTTTCCTTACCTCTCTCCCTCTCTCTTTCTCTAGGCCTCTGTATAAGTATTTACATGCATGTGTGGGTGGTGTTATGCTGTGCAAGATCATGTGCATGTGTGTATTCCCTTCACCTTTTCTGTGAACCTGTGTGTTGTGTGTGATTATGTTAATCTCTATCTCAATCTCTTTTAGTAGATATCTCTCTGTAAGTGTGTATCTATGTGTTTTTTTTGTGTGTGTTAATTTCCACTGTACGTGTGAGTTGTGTGGGTGTTTCCCCTATCTCAGTATCCCCTCTCTCGCCATGTATTTTCTTTCTCTCTCTATCTCTGTGTTTGCGTGTTGTTATTGTGTATATACCAGTATATATGTATGTGTTGTGGGTGTACCTGTGTGTATGCACGTGTAGCATGCATGTATGAGTACATATGTGAGTGTATTATGGGTGTGTGTTTGATTGTTGTGGCAGCATTTTGAACTCATTTGTGTGATAAGAACTAGGTAACAGGAGATTCGGAGTTGTGCCGTTGCAGACTCGATACACAGGCAATTCGAAGACCGACTCATGGAATGATCCATAGATCAGTAGCGTCTTGTGCTGTGAAGACCACATGGCGACTTGGTTCCAACACCGCGTCATTTCATATCAGTGTTTGCTCTTGTATCATTTCCTTATTTATCTTTGTTAGTAGGGATTTATATGTTACTTGTATCATTTTATGTGACTATCTAATATATTTTACCAGTATGATTACATGTCTTTCTTCATGAGATATCAGTGAGTGATCACTTTGATTATGTAGTTGATCTAAGTATTTATTAGTGTCATTTCATGTCTAGTTGTTTGATGCTACTTGGCCCAGAACTAGTTGTGGTATAATCTTAGACTGTAACTTGTTTCGATCTAGAGATTGACTGATCTAGTTCATATTTGAGAACAGATAGCATCACTAATTGATTGGTCACTGATATTGAATATATATTGTCACATTCTTATATTTATTATAAATAAACTATGTTATTTAGTCTTAATTTAATTTAATAATGTGCAGGCCTTTACCAAGGGAGAAGAAGAGAAAACAAAGCCCAAAAGCCCACTGAAATTCAGAATCATGGATTGGGGCAAACTTCAGCTGAAAATCAAAAGATATCAGGAAGATAGCAGCAATTAAAACTGGATAAACTTAGATTTTTGTAGATCCAGTTCATCAACCGAAATCAACAGAAGAATCATCAAAATCAGAAGATCAACGAGAAATCCCATTGGATAAAAGGGGAAAACACAATATCTTTATCCATCTCCCCCTGGATGTGGCCAGTTGGCTACATCCAGCCCGCAGATCAGCGACCAAAGCCGCATATCTGTAGCTCTACTATTGAGATAGGGGAGCGTTTGCTCCCTCTATTGAGATAGGGGGACTATCTGCTCACGCTTTCCCCCTCTTATTTTTCCCTATAAATACTAGAAAATTTGCAGTGAGAGGAACCGAAGACTAGTTTAAGTTTCTTATTTTATTTTAGGATTTAGGATCATTGTTATATAGTTTATGAGAAGTTGTATCTCATTTTTATTTTTGTAGTTCAATCCAGAAATAAGTGAGAGATAGAAAGAGTGATTGTAATCCGATATTAAAGTGACATCAATAAAGATTCAAGATCTTCCTTCTTCTCCAAACTATCTAATATGTTATGTTTGTTTTATATGCATTGTTTTACATCTTACATCGATCATGAGTAGCTAAGCATTTTTTCTGGGCTCGCTAATCTACCTCTTCTACCCCTGTTCTGTTAATTGGTTTTCATGAAAGCAACCCCACATGAATCATTGGTATGCCTAAGTTAAGCTCTGTTCTTGAAGGCACATGAGGATGAATGTTAAACTTTAAACATTTATTTCAAAAACACAACTATATCTATATCATTTTTATTCCATACTTGCTTCCTCGCTTGATGGTTTAACATTCTATTTTAATATTGTGTATAGAAAAGTTTTCAGTCTTTAAAACAAAACCAACTTACTTGTTTTACTTGAACACTTAAAGGAGACTTTGTGTTTTGCCTATAACTAGAGTGAAGCATTAAAACTTTCTTGAGAAAATTAAATAGTTGAGTTGAAGATTAGCGAGCCCGAATCTTTTCCATAATTTAAATCACAACAAAATCACTCTCAAAGCAATTTCTAAAAAATCATCTTCTCCAAAACCTTCTCCAAATTTTCAAGTTTTCTTTAAATTACTTCTCTACTCTCCATTTTTTTCAACTTAAAAAAAACCAACACCAATCTTTATTTTAAAACATAACATAGAAATGCTTTCATCATATTTCTCCTCGTAGACATGACCGTTAGCCCTAAACTACACTGTAATTTTCCCTACTATTTATCACAATCAATTTTGGTGCCGTTGCCAGGGAAGGAACAGTGTAGTTGTTTTTTAACAATCATGGTGTTCTGTTTTAGGGTGAAAGAAATTAGATTTAACTGTAGAAGAACACTTGTTATTCTATACCCCTACTCTAGAAAGTAGGAAACAAAATTCCAAGAGATTATCGTAAAAACTTTCTTTTTGGACTACTAAAAACTCTTTTACAGGACATAGTGCTTTGCAAAAATACAGTTTCTGCAAGTGTTATTTTTGCTATTTCTAATATTTACATAACCATGTTTTTAATCCAACAGTAATTTGATTGATTGCTAATTTCTTAAAAAAAGTTTAAACCTGCATTATAGGCATTTGTCTAATTACGTTTCCTTTTCAATTAATGTTAAAGAAAGCTGGAGACAAGGTACGTTTTCTTAGCATCTAGCATAGGAACATTCTTGGATGATTTACTTGCTTTTGATTGTTACTTGCTTTATACTTTCACACTTGCACAATCAATCTTAAGGGCAAAACTCAACATAAGATAAGGTGGGGAAGTCATTACCCTTCCTCAGCCCACAAACCAACTCCAAGCACTCACCAACCCAAGCCTAATTTAAAATCTGATAGATGTTGGCCTTAGGGATATCTCAAACTCATTAGGAGATTATCCTAAGGGGAAAGGTGTTAGAATTTGGCTCCTACCAAATCGGTATCAAAGGACAGGGATTGACGGGCGAAACTCCGAAGGCTGGTGATTTGGCTTAATTAGACCCGTCGCTTTTGCGCGGATACCTCCCAACAATCTTGCCCTGACCTGGCTGATTAGCTTGTGATCAGAGTCTGCATTATACCTCATGTGGACAATCAACCAGCTAGGAGTTGTATAGATCCAAGGTTTATCTTAGACTAGGCTTTGTTGCTTTTTCTTGTTGACTATTGTGAAACTTGTTTGTGGTAGTGTTTGTGTATGCAAGTGTGGACAAGAGACCCAAATTCATCTAGGTTAACTAGAAACACATCACTACCCAAGCTTGAACCAAAACTAGATCTGATTCTGGCTCAACCAACATCCTTACAGGATAGGTTCTACCCCATGAGAACCTCACTTCCATCTTGCAACCAACTTTTATCGGTTGGTGAACACAACTTTGAGTTCAAGCCTCAGTTCATCAATACATTCCCTAAGTTTCATGGATTAGAGTCCGAAGATGAATATTTCTTCATAAGAGAATTTGAAAAAGTATGCTTAATGATGAAAATCTCATACCTTGTAGATGATGCTATTAGGTTAAGATTTGTCCCATTTGCTCTTAAGGACTTAGCCAAGAAATGGCTTTACAGATTAGCGTCTGGCTCTATCACATCGTGGGATGGTTTTATCAAGGTCTTCTTGAAGAAATTTTATCCAATCCACAAGACCGATCTCATTAGGAAGAACATCATACAGTTCAAGTAAGAACCTAGTGAATCGTTTTGGAGGTACTTTGAACACTTCAAATACCTCCTTATCCATTGTCCTCATCGTGAAATAGAGAAATGGCGACAATGCCAAATTCTCTATGACGGTTTAGACAACTCAACCAAAACCCTCTTAGAAACCATGTTCCAAGGGGGATTAGGATGGAAATGAAGGATGAGATTTATATGCGAATCTAGCTGAAAACACCATCCAATGGGAATGGACTAATGAAAACTCTAGGAATTCAAACTCCATCTCTTCAAAAGAATGTCTCTATTCAATTGAATCATGCATAGCTGCCGAGGCTAGAATAGCAAGCCTTGAGAAAAGACTGGAAGCTTTAGAAATTAAGGAACCAAGTCCAGTCAGCCCAAACCAATTTTCAACTCCGGAATGCACTTACTATCAAGCCAAATTTCTCATGGAGCCAAAAACAACAATGACCACTCAAGGTCAAATCCCCAACTACTTTCAATATTCTAATCATCAACCTAACTTTCCAAATTACCATCATAATTCTTCCAACTATCAACCCAATTTTCTCAATTATCAACAAAATTTTTCCAACCAAGCTCCACAATCTTCCTTCCAAAATTTTCCATTTGAGAAGAGAATGATTAATTTTGAGAAGAACATGGAAAGGTACATGAAGAACCAAGAGTCTCTCATTCAAATATTACAGAACATCCATACACAAGCCATAACGAGGCTAGTGGTTCAAATGAGCCAATTAGCCAATTCACAGAATGATAGGCTAAAGGGTACCTTGTCCAGTCAGCCAGTAACAAATTCTAAGAATTCCCACCAAACCCATTTGGCTGAGGATCAATCGTTGAATCAATGTAATGTTGTTCATACATTGAGGTCGGGAAAGAAAGTTGATAATCAAGTGTCAACGCCATCCAATCCCACTCAATACAACCACACACAAGCATCCACCTCATCTAGTCCCAATTCTTTCAAATCTGATGAATCTGAAAATGATAAGTCAGCCAGACAGGTGAACAAACATATAGTACCATTCCTAATAAGCTGAAGAATAATAAGCAAAATGCACAAATGGATAAGATAATTGAGATTTTCAATCAGGTAAAGATAAACGTGTCTCTTCTTGATGCAATTTAACAAGTCACATCATAGGCCAAATTTCACAAGAACATGTGCACCAAGAAGAGAAAGACTAACGTACCCCAAAAGGTCTTCTTAGTCACTAACATTTAGTGAGCTACTGTCAGGTTCGATCCGTGTCAAGTACAAGGATCCCGGTTGTCCTACCATTGCTTGCACAATAGGACAAGCCAAAATTAGTCATGCACTATTTGAATTGGGAGCAAGTATCAACTTACTCCCCTTCTCAGTTTATCAATAACTCAGACTGGGTAAGTTTAGTCCAACCCGAGTCACCATCTAATTGGCTGACCGGTCAGTGAAAGTTCCTAAAATGAAAATTAATGATGTTCTTATCCGGGTCGGAGAGTTTATCTACCCTGTTGACTTCATAGTTATTGAGACACAACCTATATCAATCGTAGGTCTCAAACTCCTGTTATCTTAGGGCAACCATTCTTTGCAACTGTAAATGCGATTATCAACTGTAGAAACAGATCTATGAGGTTGACCTTTGGAGACATGACTAAAGAGGTCAATGTCTTCAACCTAGAAAAATAACCTTATAAGAGAAGGGACCAAATGTTTGAGGTAAACTTCATGAGAATAATTGTGAAGAAGAAAAAGAAGGTCTAGAGAATGAGTCTTTATTTCTTGATGAATTTTTAAGGATGAGTGCAATTATATTAATGAGAAACATATAAAGGGGATACTAATTTTTGAGTCCCTTTAAAAAAGGGAAATTTTATTTGAGTGTCTTCACTTTTGATAAGCCAATCAATGATATATCGCATGAGAATATAATTCAAGAACCTCTGATTGACCTAACCTTTGAAAACCTCTTTGAAGAAGAACTCATGTATTTGGATGAATCGATTAGGGATATTTTGATTAATTCACACCTCCAGGGGAAAATGTTGATCGATGTTTTGAGGAGATGTATGAAACTGAGTTATAATTCTTAAGCATTCATAGTGAAGAAGTTTCAACAGAGTGATGTGATGGTGATCAATTTTTGAACAGTGGTTGTAGGCATATGAGGAAGAAAAGCTTAAGGAAGGTGAGACTGAGGAGGAAGAAAGCTAAAATGACAAAAAAATTGACCTCACCATTGCGCCCTATAAAGAGAATCCATTGGAATGATGGGAAGCGAGCTAGAGAGATGAGACCTAAAAAGATCTAGGTGTGGGAGAAATATGATGTTGTACATATTTTTGTGTATATTTTTTTATGCACCTCTTTTAACTTTATTTTATGCATTCATGCATTTCAGCCATACACTGAGGACAATGCATGAGATAAGTGTGGGAGAGGGCTCTAACATGACTAATATAACTAAAAAAATAACAAGACTAATATAACTTAAAAAAAGAACAAAAAAAAGATAAAATAACTTTTGGAAAAAGAACAATATTTTGACATTTTTTTGTAAGAAATTAAGTCAATTTTAAGAAATAGGAGAATCATAATTAGGATTTCTTTTACTTGGTCAAAATAAGATTATTTGTTTGATTTCTAGGGTAAGGAAGAATATTTGAAAAAGTAATTTAGTCTTGATCTTTACCTTGATAAAATATGTACAATTTATAAACTTACACACTTAGGGTTCAAAACAAAAATTCTTATGCCTTACAAAAATAAAAAAATATGTATACGTATGAAAAATAAACAAATCTAATTATTGATTAGATAGGTGCTTTAGCCTAAGCAAGCCTTGGTATTTATGCGAAGGATGATTAGATAAGTTTGAAAAAAATTATATATATATCAAATTAAAATCCTCCGATTAAGCTGGGTATTTGTGCCTCATAAAGCATAAGTATTCACGCCTAAAAGTGGTACATCTTATAAATAAAATTTTTAGTTTTGTGGCCTTATTTGCTTGAGTCCTTAAGTTCTTGGGGTTTTTTTTCTCACCCGGTGCCCTAAGACCGTCCATTTTGTATATCACTAACTAAAGGTTTGTTGCATGGGCAGATTAGAAAACCTAATAGAATTATGGAACAACCACCACTAAAAATAAATAAATAAATAAGGAATAAGAGTTAGAGTTAAAGAACCCTTAGTAAAAATTTAACGGCCACGAAGGTGCATATGACTTAGGATAAAGTAGATGAGAAATACAATATGACTCCTTACTTTGATCGATAATAATTTTTTTAATAGAGACTAAGCTTAGAAATGAAAAGTTCAATTTTCCTATAACTTATAGATTACTTGAACTCTTACAATAATACTTCAAATATTTTCTTTTTTTCAAAATACTTTTGAAAATACTAACACTTTTCTCTGTCTTTAAGAATCTTGAGGGTGTAATCCACTGAAAACCCTTACGAGACAAAACTCGTCCTCTAGGGGTAACCTAGAGGTTTAACGGCTTGTTGTACATGCTCAGTGCAATCGAATGACCTGCGAAAGTGGTCCAATAATTTCTTAGGATTAGTTTTGATGTTTTGCTCGAGGTGGAGCAAAAGATAAGTGTGGGGGTGTGATCGGTCACTGATAATGCATATATATTGTCACATTCTTATATTTATTATCAAATAAACTATGTTATTCAGTCTTATTTTTATTTAATAATCTGTAGGTCTTTTACCAAGGGAGAAAGAAGAGAAAACAAAGCCCAAAAGCACACTGAAATTCAGAATTAAGGATTGGGGCAAACTTTAGCTAAAGATCAGAAGATATCAGAGAAGATAGTAGCAAATAAAGCCCGTTAAACTCAATTTTTTGTAGATCCAGTTGGTTAACCGAAGATTAATAGAAAAATCATCGAAATTAGAAGATCAAACGAGAAACCCCATTGGATAAAAGGGGAAAACACAATATCTTTGTACATCTTCCCTTGGATGAGGCAAGTTGGCCACATCCAGGCTGCAGATCCGCGGCTCTTCTGTAGAGATAGGGGGAGCAAACAAGGGGAAAACACAATATCTTTGTCCATCTTCCCTTGGATGAGGCAAGTTGGCCACATCCAGGCCGCAGATCCGCGGCTCTTCTGTAGAGATAGGGGGAGCGTTTGCTCCCCCTGTTTGCGTGGCCGTGGATCCGCGGCTCTTCTATTGAGATAGGGGGAGTGTTTGCTCTCCCTGTCTGCTCACGCTCTCCCCCTCTTGTTTTTCCCTGTAAATACTAGAAAATTTGCAGTGAGAGGGACCAAAGACTAGTTTAAATTTCTTGCTTTATTTTTAGGACTTAGGATCATTATTAGATAGTTTATAAGAAGTTGTATCTCATTTTTATTTTTGTAGTTCAGTCCAAAAATAAGTGAGAGAGAGAGAAAGATTGATTGTAATCTGACATTAAAATGACATCAATAAAGATTCAATATCTTCTTTCTTCTCCAAACTATCTGGTATGTTACATTTGTTTTATACGCATTGCCTTGCATTGATCATGATTAGCTAAGCATTTTTCTGGGTTGCTAATCTATCTCTTCTACTCCTCTTCTCTTGATTGATTTTCATGAAAGAAACCCCACTTGAATCATTGGTATGCCTAAGTCAAGCTCTGTTCTTGAAGGCACATGAGGATGGGTGTTAAACTTTAAACATTTATTTCAAAAACACAATGATTTCTAAATTGTTTTTATTTCAACTTGCTTCCTCACTTGAAGATTTAACATTCTATTTTTAATATTGTGTAAAGAAAAGTTTTCAGTATTTAAAACAAAGCCATCTTACTTGTCTTATTTGAACACTCAAAGGAGACTTTGTGTTTTTTCCTATGACTAGAGTGAGGCATTAAAACTTTCTTGAGAAAATTAAATAGTTGAGTTGAAGATTAGCGAGCCTGAATCTTTTTCATTATTTAAATCACAATAAAACCACTCTCAAAGCATTTTCTAAAAAATCATCATCTCCAAAACCTTCTCCAAATTTTCAAGTTTTCTTTAAATCACTTCTCTGCCCTCCATTTTCTTTTCAACTTAAAAAAAATACCAACACCAATCTTTGTTTTTAAAACATAATATCGAACCTTTTTCATCGCATTCCTCATCGTGGACACGACCCGTTAGCCCTAAGCTACACGGTAATTATCCCTACTATTTCTCACAATCACTCATGTGTAGTATCAATCAGACAATTATTTGTTGTATTAGAGCTTGCAAAATAAATATCTATTGATTGATTGGTGAGTCGATGAGGGCTCGGTTGTCAAGTATCAGTTTCTTATATACTTGGTGGTATTTAAAGTTTCTTGGTAGTTCTTGATGTTGCCTTATTGATATTCAGTATCAAACATATATGGACTTTGGATCTTGGTATTGAGATATTGGACTTACATCATTTCTTGTGATGGTTGGTTAAGCTATCGTGGAATAAAACTATCATGGAATAAAACTCATGTGTCACACCATGAAGCTTTGAAAAAGGGTAATTGAATACAGGTTAAGGAAGAATGTTACAATATCAAAGAAACAGTTTGGGTTCATGTCGGGGCGATCGACAACAGAGGCTATTCATTTGCTTCGTTAACTTATAGAGCGATTTCGAGAGAGGAAGAGAAATTTGCATATGTCTTTATTGATTTAGAAAAGGCTTATGATAAGGTACCAAGAGAGGTATTATGGTGGACATTGATGAAAAAAGGTGTCCCATCAAATATATTGACATAATCAAGGATATGTACGATGGAGTAGTGGCAAATGTCAGAACTTGTTGAGGCATAACAAGTGATTTTTCTATCACAATTGGATTGCATCAAGGATCTGTATTGATTTAACATATTTTCCATAGTGATGGATGAGCTTACTAGAGCTATTCAGGATGAGATACCGTATTGTATGCTATTTGCTGATGTTATTGTCCTAGTAGATAAGACGAGAGCTGGGATAAACGCCAAATTGGAGGTATGGAGGTAAACTCTAGAATCTCGAGGTTTTAGATTAAGTAGGGCCAAAACAGAGTATATGGAGTGTAATTTCAATAAATAGGGAATCTGAGATTATAGTATTGTGAGACTAGATGGACAAGAAATACCAATGAGCAGTAATTTTAAGTACTAGGGTTCTATTATTCAAAAGGATGGAGAGACCGATAGTGATGTCAACCATAGAATCCAAGCCGGCTGGTTGAAATGGAGGAGCGCAGCAGGAGTTTTATGTGATCATAACATTTCGTTATGGTTGAAGGAAAATTTTATCAAACTGCTATTAGGCCAGCTTTGTTATATGTCCTAGAATGTTGGGCTATAAAAAGATATCATGCCCAGAAGATGAGTGTAGCAGAGATGCGCATGCTTCATTAGATGTGTGGTAACACACGGAGAGATAAGGTAAAAAATGAGGATATTCATACTAAGATAGGTGTAACCTCTATGAAAGAGAAGATGAGCGAAAACCGCCTACGATGGTTTGGTCATGTGTGACATAGACCTACAGATGCGCCAGTCCGACGAGTAGAGCGTATCAATTTAGGGCAAGTTAGAAGAGCACAAGAGAGATCGAAGAAAACATGGATGGAGGTAATACGACAAGATATAGAGGCTAAAGGTCTTAGTGAAGGTATATTGCTCGATAGGAATGAGTGGAGAAAGCTGATCCATGCGCCCGATCAAGCATAATTCTCTATTGGTTCATGTAGCCTACTCCAAATACTCGGGACAAATGGTTTAACTGTTATTGTTGTTGTTGTTGTGTTGGTTACCACTATTGATTTATGACTAAGTATGGTATACCTTAGACCGAACTTGATCTTGTAATTGACCTAGTTGTAAGAAATCTTAGAATATAAATTGATTGATCTTAAGGTTGATTGGCTCGTGATTAAGGTTAAAATTCATATTTATGTGGAGTACTTATCAGACTGTATATTCATATATTTGGTGATAAGTAGGATGAGGATTCATTTTGTATTTTGAGAGTGGATTGTATATGATATTATTTTATTTAAGAGACAGATTTTCTTAGCGTACGGATCTTTGCATGGACTTATTCAGAGTTGGAGTTGATCTGGAATTTATACTCTTTTATTGGATCTTGATCAGTGTTCTGATGTGACTAATTTAGTTGCATTTATAATTATGAATATTTCCCATTTTACCCCTGATTATACCATTTGAGTATTGATGATCTTTTTAATTGTTGATTATCAGATGTAGAGATGTTCTACATTCCATATTACTTGAGGATGTTCTACTTTTTATTCATCCAGTATCTGTTGACCTAGTTGATCTCAAGAATATATATTCAGTGCCTTATAATTGGTTCTTGACTACTTCAATTATTGGAGATAGAATGAAAGTGATTTCATTGATATCAATGATTATATTATATGTTCAGAGTTTTATAGCAGCTATTGATCGACTTTACTTATTCGTGACTTAGAGGGTGGATATATGGATGATTTTGAGGATCTGAGTTGATTGTATACTTTACGTGGATTATTCTAATCATGTCAGCATATCATTACTCATCCTGAATATCATGATTTATCAGGAAAACTTGACTGATTATACTCGACATCTACCAGATCACTATATTGTCCACGTTACTATAATTGCTGAAAAAATATTTTTACACGGTAACAACACACTTATGTTATACTTGTTACATGTCCTGTTATGCTAGTATCTTGTTCACTGACATTCTATATCCTGTTATATCGGTATCCTGATTATGCATGTTGACGTTGTTACCGTGACTATCACCAGTTATCCCAATGATCTAAGTAACGTGCACATTAAATAATCTTGACAAACAAATAACATGACATTAAACAACTTACACTGGGATTGAAAAAATTGATAGTGAAGACAGCGTCTGTATTTTGGATGGACCTAGGATATAGGTTGTACAGCCGATATAAGGTTCCACTGCAGGGTTCCCGCGGGGTGACTGACACCCCGTCCTGTTTTTGTTCCTATTATACATGTTATTCATGTTCCTGACTAGCTTACGGTAGGGCCTGGTTTAGCTCCAGGAGTCTGGGCCATAGCCTCGGGTATGCATGGGATCCACCTAAAGCATAGACAATGTCTCCAACCGATCAGTTTAAATAACTTAGGATCCTGATTGACACGTGTGATAGGCGTAGTATAGGATGCGTCTATTACATATGGCAATTGGTGTTCACTGACATAATAAATAATAATGTATTGTAACTGATTGTTTTTACTTGATGCATGTATGTATATTGGACACCCGATGTTACACCTGACCTGATTGGACATCTGATTCTAGTACTGACTGACTCTATGTGCCTGATATATATATATATTGTGATAGACACTTGATTGAATACCTGACTAGACACATACTCTACTATGTGCTATCCATATTACTGTTTATTTACTTTATTCATGCCATTTCTTATTCTAGTATATACATTTTCTTTATCTGTTCACATGTTATACACACATGCACTTTCTAGTTTATTCTTACATATTTACTAGGAGTTTTGACTCCCTGGATTTGCATATCCAGACCTGTGGCTATTATTACTGATCAGGTATTGAGAGAGGATCACAGGTATCTAGGGGAGCCCAGAGTCCTCTTTGTTCGATTCTTCAGTTTTGGTGTCTTTCTTGCTATTCTTTATTCTTGTTGATTCCATAATTCTGTGCATTAGACTAAGTATTTGCTTCATTCTTTTATTCATCTGGTATCATGTGTAGACATTTATATGTAGTATTGCAGTGATAATGATTCATTATGGTAGATATTTATAGCTTGTTCTGGGTTACTTTAGGCTTAGCGTATATGCATGGGGTATTTTCCTAGCGTATATCCATCGCCGACCTTCGTCACGACTCCATTTCCGCGTATTTTAGGAAGCGAGGCGTAACAAGGTTTTCTTATATCAGAGCCAGGTTCGACTAAAAAGAGGACCTAATTCTTACCGATAACTTGAAACAAGTTATATTTTCACTGCAATATACATATAGGATTCGCACAATGATATTGACCACTTGGGAATCAAGTGTCCTTTCTTTGAAAATCCATCACTGATTATTTTGATATTTTTGAGTCCAACTCTTGATTTTGATATTCCTGATCCAACTCTTCTTCCAGAATAGCTTGGATTCTCTCCGTGATTCTCATATTCATCTAAACTTCTTTTTTTGTCTCCTGAGTTTGATCACTCAATGTTGAAGCTGGCAGAAGAGATCAGAGCGCGCAACGAAAGCATGGTGGACTCATGATGCAGTGAGAAGTGATTGGAAGCTCGATATCTTCTCCCTTGATTTAGATTTTCTATCCATTCCCCCGCTTTATTTAAATTTCTAGGACGAAATTTTTATAAGGTGGGTAGAATGCAATATCTTTAGTTAGTGATACAGTATTTTTATTTTTCTAAGTGTTTAATTTTATTTTACTGATTATTTTATTATTAATTATTAACTTGATTTATGACTTATTGCATTATTAAATGTACAAATTATTTTGGAGTATGAAATGGTAATTTGACTTTATATTTACTATTATTATTCATTAGCATTTTTATTACTAATTACTATTTTTATTATGCTATTAGTTGTTATTATTAGTAGTAGTTAATTATATTATTATTTCATTATAATTATTATTCATTTTCATTATAATTAATATTATTATTGTTGTTGTAGTTGTTGTTATTATGGTTATATCTAATTACTTTTATTCGTACAAATATTATTGGTATTATTATAGTTATTGTTAGTTATTACTATTGGTGTTTGTTACTATTTTTATTATGATTAAATACTATTATTATTGTTATTATTCCTAATTATTATTAATAATGTTATTGCTAATATTATTGTTGTTATATTAATTATTATTAATATTATTGTTATTAACATTGGTATTATTGTTGTTAATACTATTGTTGTTATTTAAGATTATTATCCTTAGTGGTATTAGTATTTTCTCTATTTCATTTTATCTATCCCATTACCCTTTGATCCATCCCCATTCATACTATTACCCTAACCAATTAACCCCTCATATATATATATATATATATATATATATATATATATATATATATATATATATATATATATATATATATATATATATATATATATATATATTCTCCTAATCTAATCCACAACCCTAATCCAAAACCTAACCCTAATCATATTTCATCTATGTCTTCTCTTCATCCCCACACACAGCCGCCAACATATCTCCTTCCTCCCTCTCGGTAATAGCCCTTTGCGCACTGCACCCTCCTGTGTGCAACAATACTAGGTCAGCACCGTCATTGATCCCATCTCCTTCTTGGCTTGTGGGCAGACCCACACGGCAGTAGATTCGAGCCATCTCCTTCAAGCCTGCCGCATATCACCAGCAGCCCAAGACCACATCGCCATCTCCTCTTCACAACCCAGAGCCCCAACTGCCTAACCGGAGCCGCCGCGACCTCACTACCATGCCGCACCTGACGCCGACAGCACCCCCTTATGCTTGCCCTCTTCCCCCACAGCCGGTTGCAGCTGTTCCCCTCTCTCCCACGCTTCTCTGTCTTCCCCACGCGCTGATCCAAGCGCAGCCCGCAACAGCGCCATAGGCCGCACCTTCTTCCAGCGCACAGCAGCCAGAGCCGAGCCTTGGCCATTCCCCTCTCTGCTGCAGCCCTCCACGCCCTTCTCCTCTAATTCGCTCGGCTGAGAGCAACACCCAGATCGGCCTCCCTTCTGCCTCTCTGTCGTGAGCCCTCAGAGTCGCCATCCTCCCCGCTAGCGGCCGCGATAGATCCCCACCGCGGAGGTCCCTGTCCTGGCCGAGCTCTCCCTCTCTCTTTCAAGTTTTTCCTTCCCTCTCTCCCTCTCTCTTTCTCTAGGTCACTATATAAGTATTTGCGCATGTATGTGTATGTGTGGGTGGTGTTATGTTGTGCAAGATCATGTGCATTTCCTTCACCCTTTCTGTGAACCTGTGTGTTGTGTGTGATTATGTTAATCTCTATCTCAATCTCTCTCAGTATATATCTTTCTCTGTACGTGTGTGTCTATGTGTTTGTTGTGTGTGTGTGTGTTATTTTCCACTGTACATGTGAGCTGTGTGGGTGTTTCCCCTATCTCAGTATCTCCCTTTTTATCCCTGTATTTCTCTTTCTCTCTCTATCTCTGTGTTTGTATGTTGTTAATGTGTGTTAAATGTGTATGGATACCTGTATATATGTGTGTATGTGGGTGTATCTGTGTGTGTATGCACATGTGGCGTGTATGTATAAGTACATGTGTGAGTGTATTATGGGTGTGTGTTGATTCCCCTTCCTTTCTGTTGTTTGGTTGCGTGTGGCAGTGTTTCGGACTTGTTCGTCTGATCAGAACTCGGTAATAGGAGATTCAGAGTTGTTCCCGTTGTGAACCCAATACACAGGCAATTCGAAGACCAACCTATGGGATGATCTTTAGATCAGTAGCGGTTCGTGTTGTGAAGACCAGACGGCGATTCGGTTCCAAAATCACGTCATTTCATGTGAGTATTTGCCCTTGTATCATTTTCTTAGTTACCCTTGTCAGTAGGTATTTATATGTTACCTGTATCATTTCATGTGACTATCTAATGTATTTTATCAGTATGATTACATGTATTTCTTCATGAGATATCAATGAGTGTTCACTTTGATTATGTAGTTGATCTAAGTATTTATCAGTATCATTTCATGTGTAGTTGCTTGACGCTACTTGGCCCAGGACTAGTTGTGGTATAACCTTAGACTGTGACTTGTTTCGATCTAAAGATTAACTGATCTAATTCATATTTGAGGACAGATAGTATCACTCATGTGTAGTATCTATCAGATAATTATTTGGTGTATTGGAACTTGCAAAATAATTATTTGTTGATCGATTGGTGAGTGGATGAGGGCTAGGTTGTCAAGTATCAGTTTCTTATATACTTAGTGGTATTTAGAGTAACTTAGCGGTTCTTGACGTTGTCTTGTTGATATTGAACATCGGACATATATGGACTTTGGATCTTGGCATTGAGATATTGGACTTACGTCATTTCATGTGATGGTTGGTTACCACTATTAATTTATGACTAGATGTGGTATACCTTAGACTGGACTAGATATTATAATTGACCTAGTTGTGAGAAATCTTAGAATATAAATTGATTTATTTTGATGTTGATTAGCTCGTGATTGAGGTTAAAGATTCATATTTTATGTGTAGTACTTATCATATTTGATATTCATGTATTTGGTGATAAGTAAGATGAGGATTCATTTTCTGCTTTGAGAGTGGATTGTATGTGATGTTACTTTATTTAAGGGATAGATTTTCTTAGTGTACGGATCTTTACATGGACTTATTCAGAGTTGGAGTTGATCTAGGATTTAAACTCTTTTATTGGATCTTGATCAGTATTCTGATGTGATTGATTTAGTTGAATTTAGAGTTGAGTATTTTTCATTTTAACCCTGATTATACCATTTGAGTATTGATGATCTTGTTGATGATTGATTATCATACGTAGAAATGTTCTACATTTCATATTACTTGAGGATGTTCTACTCTTTATTCATTCCAGTATCCGTTGGCCTAGTTGATCTTGAGGATATATATTCAGTACTTCATGATTGGTTCTTGACTACTTCAGTTATTTGAGATAGAATAAGAGCAATTTCATTGATGTCGGTGACTATATTATATGTCCAGAGTTTTATGACAGCTATTGATCGACTTTAATTATTAGTGACTTAGAGGGTGGATATATGGATGATTTTGAGGATCTGAGTTGATTGTATACTTTGCCTGGATTATTCTTATCATGTCAGCATGTCATTACTCATCCTGAATATCATGATTTACCTAGAAAACTTGACTTATTATACTCAACATCTACCTGATAACTATATTTTCCATGTTACCATAATTACTGGGAAAATATTGTTACACGGTAACAAAACCCTCATGTTATACTTGTTACATGTCCTGTTATACTGGTATCCTGTTCACTGAAATTATATATCCTGTTATACCTCCTAATTACACATGTTGACGTTGTTACCATGACTATCACTGAGTTATCCCAGTGATCTAAGTAACATACACATTAAATAATCTTGATAAACTAATAACATGACATTAAATAACAAACACTGGGATTGGGAAAATTGATGGGGAAGACAGTGTCTGCTTTTTGGGTGGACCTAGGATACAGGTTGCACAGTCGAAAGAGAGTTCCACTGCAGAGTTACCGTGGGGTAACTGACACCCTGTCCTCTTCTTATTCCTGTTATATATGTTATACATGTCCCTGACTACCGTACGGTAGGGCCTGGTTCAGCGCCAGGAGTCTGAGCCGTGGTTTCGGGTATGCACGAGACCCACCTAAAGCATGGACAATGTCTCCAACCGATCAGTTTCAATAATTTAGGACCCTGATTGACACGTGTGATAGGCGTAGTATGGGATACATCTATTACAGGCGACAATTGGTGTTCGCTGATAAAATAAATAATAATTGATTGTCTTTGCCTGATACATGTATATATGTTGGACACCCGATGATACATCTGACCTGCTTGGACATCTGATTCTAATACTGACTCTACCCGCCTGATATATATAGATTGTGATAGACACCTGATGAATACCTGGCTGGACACCTACTCTATTGTGTGTTATCCACATTACTGTTTATTTACTTTATTCATGCCATTTCTTATTCCAGTATATACATTTTCTTTATATGCTCACTTATTATAAACACATGCACTTTTCAGTTTATTCTTAGCCATTCACTAGGAGCTCTGACTCCCTGAATTTGCATATCCAGATCTGTGACTATTTATTACTGATCAGGTATTGAGAGAGGATCACAGGCATCTGGAGGAGCCTAGTGTTCTCTTTGCTTGATTCTCCAGTTTTAGTATCTTTCTTACTATTCTTTATTCTTGTTGTTTCCATGATTCTGTGCACTCAGTATTTGTTTCATTCTTTTATTCATCTGGTATCATGTGTGGACATTTATATGTAGTATTGCAGTGAGAATGATTCATTATGATAGATATTTATAGCTTGTTCCAGGTTACTTTAGGCTTAGCGTATATGCGTGGGGTATTTTCCTCGCGTATATCCATCGCTGACCTTCATCGCGACTCTATTTTCGCGTATTTTGAGAAGCGAAGCGTGGCAATAACTGATTACTTCTCAAAATAGGCAGAAGCTATCCCCCTGAAGGAAGTGAAGAGGTCCAACGTGATCAAGTTCATCAAGCATCACGTCCTATACCGCTTTGGCGTGCCACAATAAATCGTCCACAATAATGGGAGCCAATTCGTTAGCCAGGCATTTTAGAGATTCTGTAGTAAATTTAGAATCCAAAATGTGTCTTCAACGGCATACTTCCCAGCTGTCAATGGCCTTGCAGAAGCCTTTAACAGGACCATCGGCAAACTTCTCAAGAAGTTCATCTCAAAAAGTCAACGCGACTGGGACGAGAAGTAGGGTGAATATCACTGGGCTTACCACACAATGGTGAGAACTTCAACAAAGGCCACTCCATTCCTGTATGTATGGAGGGGAAGCTGTACTACTATTGGAGATCCAAATTTCATCTCTACGTATTGCCTTGGCGATAGAGATGACACACGAGGACAAGGACCGACTGCGTCCCCAAGAGTGGGAAGCTTTGGAAGATAAGTGACTCCAAGCTTAACAACAAATCGACCTCTACCAAGCTCGAATCACAAAAGCATTCAACAAGAAAGCCAATGAAATGATTTTCAAGAAAGACGATCTTGTATTAGCTGTCAAACGACCCATGGTCATAACTCATAAGACAAAAGGGAAATTTTAGCCTAAATGGAAATGACCATATGTAGTAGAGATGGTCTACTCAAATTAAGCTAACCGCCTTACAAATCCAAATGGTTACGCTCTCATGATGCCAATCAACAGGAAATTCTTGAAGAAATACTATTCCTGATCATGTTCAACACTACTGTTGGCCCAAAGGCCATTATCCCAGTTATTTTGATGATAACAAAACATATTTAGTTATGTATTTAACATTTGTGTTTCAGAATATTTCAGGTTATTTAACAAGTTGTTTTTGACGGCTCCGCTAAAAGACTCACACATTTGGAGTTCGCCGCAAAAATGAAGATTCCTAAGCTATGCACAACTAGAATGCTTCGGGATCAAGATGATGATATAAAGATCAAGACAAGACCAAGACAACAAAGAAAAACAAGAGTTGTATTTTTACTTTTATTTTAGATATTTTGTCAAAGCTAGATATTAGAAGTAGAGCTATGGGATTATCACACACACACACATTTTAGTTAGGTTCATGGCTTCAAAAAGATTTTCAATTTCCATTTTCTAACTTAGTTCTAAAGAGAACATATTTTGGAAATAAGATTTTTAGAAAAACAATAGTTTTGGAAAAACAATTTTTATGGAAAAACAAGTTTCTATCAAAAGGATTTTTATCAAACTATTTTAACATGATAGAAGTATGACACATGCTCATACTCTATGTTTTTATAAGTTCCAAGATTTAACCCAAGACCCAAAACCAAAAACCCAAGATTTCTGGTTCTGGAAGTTCTGTTTTTCAGAACTCACAGTAACCGGTCGACCGGCCCGGTCGACCGATGTGCACAATACTGTGCACGTCTATATCAGTCGACCGACCCGGTCGACCGATGCACTTGTGTGTTCTCGGGATCTTTCGGTCGACCGACCCGGTCGACCGGACAGCCCCAACGGTCACATTTTTGATCGTTGGCGGTCGACCGACCCGGTCGACCGGACTCTGTCAAAAGTTCTGACAGATCCAACAGCTATTTTTTCTGGCTGATTTCTCTTTTGGGATTTGGTATCAACGAATTTGTGAGGCTGTTTTTTGACCCTTATAAATAGAGGGTCACCTCATATTGATTAGACAACTATTGCAAAACAATTTTAGAGCCATCAAGAATATTTTTACAAGAGATTTCTGAAGATTTCCAAGCTCTTCCTTTTAGACAAGATTTTCTCTCAAAAGCCAAAATTCCAATCACCCATCTTGAAGCCTACATCTCTACTTCTCTCTAGCTTAGCACTACACAATCCCATATATCTACATCTACATATTTGGTTCTAGGATTGTGCTTAGTGAGCTTTTGTAAAGTGATCAAGTGTTGATCACTCTTTTCTTACTTGAGTGAAGTTGTAGAGGCATCGGCCTCAAGGCGAGCTAGTGTGCTCAAGGTGGTGTTGCGGCATCACGAGAGACGGACAAGTGTGTCCTTGTATTGTTGATCCAGTGGGATCCTCAATAGTGGAAATCCTTCAAGTGTGAAGGCGGGGACGTAGAGCGTGGCTCGAACCTCGGAAACAACTCCTTGTGTTTGCGTTTGATCAAATCTCTCTAAACTCTATCTCTTTATTACTTGCACTTTTATATTGTCTATTACTTGCTAGAATTTGTGTATTGTGCTAATTGTTAAGTTAATTTTTAAATTCCGCATTATTGCCATAATTCATATAGCCATCACCTATTCACCCCCCCTCTAGGTGATTTCAATTGGTATCAGAGCCTAACCCTACAACTTAGGTCTAACCACCTTAGGGAGATCCATATTTGGCTATATACATTTTTTGTTGCATTTACATTTGCTTGTGCATTCATGACATCCATGGACTTTTCTAGCATTAATCCCCACCCAAGTTTGATGGTTTAAACTTCCCCATTTGGAAGGTGAAAATGAATCTCTTCCTTAAATCCCTAGGAGTTAGGGTAGCTAGGGCTATAACCAAAGATTTTATTGAACCCACTAGTGATGAGAGCACATGGTCCGAGGATACTTCCAAAGACTATAAGGCTAATGCTAGGGCACAATATGCATTGACCCAAGCATTAAATGAAGATGACCTTGCACGCATAATAAATTGTAAATCCGCATTTGAGGTTTGGAACATACTCATTGTGACTCATGAGGGAACGTCTCAAGTCAAGAGAGCCAAAGTTGACTTGCTACGTTCTCAATATGAGAATTTTTACATGTTTGATAATGAGAGCATTGATGACATGCTCACCCGTTTTACAAAAATAACTAATGCTCTTTCTTCCTTAGGCGACAAGATTGATAATGATCAAAAGATAAGGAAGGTGATTAGAGCTCTTCCCAAAGCTTGGGAAGTCAAGGCGACCACACTCAAGGAGCTTAATGACAAAGAGGAGATGGACTTCTCCGGCTTCATCGGAAATCTCAAGACGCATGAGATGGAGATGAAAGTTAGAGAAGAAAGGGAGGCACCAAAGAAGAAGACCATTGCCTTCAAAGCCGCTCCTACCACACACGAAGAGGATGACTCATCGGAGGATTGCGATGAGGACTTCGCCATGCTCATCCGGAAGGTGGGCAAGATGTTCTACAAGAAGGGACGGCAAAGTAACTTCCGAAGAGGGAAGCCTCAAGGAAGGTACGAGAAGAAAAGAGATGAACCCGGTCCTTGCTTTCATTGCAAGAAGATCGGTCACCTAATTGCCGATTGCCCCGCTCTACAAGCAACCACTTCCAAGAATGGGCAAAGAAAGAAGAAAGCCTTGGCCGCAACATGGGATGATTCGGAGTCGGAATCCGAAGAGGAGCACGACGCCGCCAACATGTGCTTCATGGCACAAGGAGACGACGCTTCTAAGGTAACATTTGATAACACTCTTGATGATGATGATCTCACTATGGATGAACTAGCACATTTCTTTGAGGAATTACAACATAGATATGAGATTTCGCAATCTCATAATAAAAAGTTAAAAAGGGAAAATGAGTCTTTGAGAGATAAGATTAATATTATTGAAAAAAAGAAAGATGCTTTGTTTAGTTCTTTTGAGAAAATAAAAATTGATTGTGAAAAAATATAAATTAGCTTGTAAAGGGAAAACCCCCATTGCATCATGTAATAAAAATGATTTTGTTGAAATACAAAAACGAGTTGAAGTATTAGACTCAACTCTTAAACAATGTGCTTTTGATTTAAAGAAATTTGCTTCTAGGTTTCCTAAGGGAGTAACCCAAGGGAAACATACACACCATGCTCATGCACGAAAACATGCTACACATAACCATGCTTTTATGTACAATAGTGGTAGAATTTATATTTGCACGCATTGTGGCCGCAAAGGCCATTTAGAAAAATTTTGCTATGCTAAGAATAATGTAAAGAATAAATTTGTTTGGGTTCGCCCCGGATCTAACCCCAAAGGACCCACTAAGATTTGGGTACCAAAAGAGCCACCGAATTTAAATGATACAGGTATAGGTGGATCTACACCCTCCAAGACTTAGGAGGAGGTGGTGCCCGGGTGGTTGATGCATCGGAGCTTAAAGAACAAATCATGCATGCATCGCTATCGTGGAGGCACCTATTTGTGGAGATTGCCCGTAAATTGGTAACATCTCCATTTAAGAGTTTAATTTTGTATATACAATTGTTATAGGATTGCTAGTTTAATTTTATGCCTCATTGATACATGATTAGTATAAACTTGCAACTCTATCATGATTGTATATGCCATGTTCAGTTTTTGATTTTTTTTAGGTCATGTATGCACATGTATAGAATTGATAGTTTGCTTTTGTACTCTATTGATATATGCTTGTATAGAACTACTTTTCTATCATGTTGTATATGTGCCTTGTGTTAACTTCTATATTTTCTGTTTCATGCCTTGTTTAATGTATGTCCACATGTATATGTTATTATTTGTGATTATATACTTGTATACATATACACATTATTTTCATAAATAAAAATAAACATTTGTAAAATTTCCTATTTAAACAAACACCTTAAAGATGGCAATTGCGCACCTCAACTCATTCAAGAGGAATCAAGAGGAAGAAGTTCAGAACCCGTCACTGGGTATTCGGCTTCAACATCTTTAAAATCTTTGTTTAAATATGAAAAATAAAATTTAAAAGGATTGCATGAATTTTGATGTTGTAATAACTTAATGAAGATTTAAAACCTGTTGGTGTATTCCTATATGTTTATATCACACTTATTTTGATTACAAATTATTTTAAAATTTTTTTTTGGGCCAGTTGCTGATAACAGATTTCAGGCAAAGCCGGTCGACCGACCTATAAAGCCCCGGTCGACCGACTCTGCCTGAGAAGAAATTTTTATTTCTTTTCTGTTATCGGTCGACCGACTATGTGTCCCGGTCGACCGATCTTGCCTGCAGAGCTCTCGAGTTAAATCGGTCGACCGACCCGGTCGACCGCTCTATATTTACAGAGCTCTCGGGTTGTTTCGGTCGACCGACCCGGTCGACCGATCGTCGTATTTTGCCCTATAACTGTCTTTTCTCTTCACTTTTTTTTCTTTCTCTCTCTCTCTCACTCAGCCGACGAACCCACTCATCTCCTCTCCTAAAATTTTTCTTTCTCTCCAAACTCTTAACTGATCCCAAATCAATTTAAAACCCATCTCAATTTCCTCATTCTACTTCCAGATCTTCGATTTTAGGATCATCCAACCACCAGATTCGGAGAATTTCAAGATTTTCAGTCTAGGGTTTTGGATTTTCTCAGTTAAGGTAAAAATCCGATTTTGACTCTAATTTTCATTTCTTGCTTTAGAATCTATTATCTATTGTCATCAATCTAAGTTTCTAAGCATCTAGATCATGCCTTAAACTTGATTACACCTAAAAATCCAATTTTTTCATCATGCCAAAAAGATCTCGTACTGAGAAAGGGAAGGGTATTGCTCAACCCTCTTCTCAAGTTCCTAGACCTGTTCGACCTTTCCTTAATGATCTTGCAGCTGATCGATATTCCCATCTCTCCACGAGGAACATTAACTCGGGGAGATTCGTTGTCATCCAAGATTTTGAACACCTAAATATTCCACATATCCTGCAGTCCAACAATTTAGTGGAATTTTTGACCATTAAGGAACAAGTTTACACCTCCCTTGTTCCTTACTTTTATGCTAATTTTGAGTTCGATGGGAATCATATCACATCTAGGGTTTTAGGTAGAGATATCGACCTCTCTATCGGTCGATTTGCTAGGATTCTGCATCTCTCCACTGGCGGAGCAGATGTGTATTCCCATGATTTGCATGACTTTGAATTCCCGGACGGTGAGTCTGCGCTCACCGCCTCTACCTTGATCCACGGGGATGACAACCCCGGTCTAGTGAGGAACGAAGTTGTGAGTAGATACACTCTCACTGCTCAGGTCCTTGCTAAGATTATTTTCTTCAACATTGTCCCCAAGCATGGTGAGTATAGCCACGCTAGGGGTTGTGTACCCTTGATTATCTATTGCCTTCTTAAAGGCATTAAGGTAAATTTTCCTAGAGTCAGCCTCTCATATGGCCTCTGATCAGATCCGTACTGCGGGTAGGAGCTTGCCCTACGGCATGCTTATTACCCATCTTCTTAGGGCTCTAGATTTTGATCTTTCTGCCGAAAGTCCCTCCAATCCCCTGACCAACATCAATGGAGTTGTTCTGAAGATGATGGAAGCTCAGTTGCGTAGACACGCTCCTGTGCAGCCACCTTTTCCTCCTGTTGGTCCTGGCTCTTCGTCTGCACCTGGATCCTCTTCTGCTTCAGCTCCTGTCTTTTCTCCAGAGGTTCTGGCACTTCTCTCTTCGGAGGTCCGCTCTCAGATCGAGGCGCACCAGGCCTGGGTCGAGAAGCGCGACGCAGCTATTCGTGCGGAGTTGGATGCTCGTGCCATTCAGGATGTTGCTTTTCGGGCGGAGGTCCGAAACGACATGTCATATTTTGCTGACTCCATGAGATTCGTGGATGTTCAGTTTCAGGCTCTCTTCTCAAAATTTGACATGCTCGTTCCTGATCGTACTCCGACTGCTTGTCGACTCCCAGCCACCGGTCCTCCATTTCCTCCCAGAGCTTGCTCTTCTGTTCCACCACCGCGCACCAGAGTCGATGGCATGGATCCAGAGGAGGTTGCTTCTTCAGAGGAAGGTGGTGATGATGACGGAGACGGCGATGACGGTGATGATGGTGCTGAGGAGTGACCTCCCCTTTTGATGATGTCAAAAAGGGGGAGAGTTATTTTGAGAGAGATATTTTGTAGTATTTGTGTTTTGGATATTTTGTGATGGACATGTAGTATTTGTTGTTGGGACATGTAGTATTTATTTTTGCTTTGGACATGTATTTTTATGTGTTGTGGACATGTGTTGTGGACATGGTTATCTTTTGTTTTTTATGTATCTCTTATTTATGTCATGTATGAACTCATTTCCTTCATCTATTCTATGACATGAGTATTTGGTATTATGTGTTGGCATGGATGTGTTGGCATGGATGTGTTTATCATTTACATATGTTTTTCTATATATGCATGTGTTGAGGGGGAGCTTCATTTGAAGTCTCTACCCAAAATATTTTGTGATAACTACATATGTTTTGCCATCATCAAAAAGGGGAGATTGTTGGCCCAAAGGCCATTATCCCAGTTATTTTGATGATAACAAAACATATTTAGTTATGTATTTAACATTTGTGTTTCAGAATATTTCAGGTTATTTAACAAGTTGTTTTTGACGGCTCCGCTAAAAGACTCACACATCTGGAGTTCGCCGCAAAAATGAAGATTCCTAAGCTATGCACAACTAGAATGCTTCGGGATCAAGATGATGATATAAAGATCAAGACAAGACCAAGACAACAAAGAAAAACAAGAGTTGTATTTTTACTTTTATTTTAGATATTTTGTCAAAGCTAGATATTAGAAGTAGAGCTATGGGATTATCACACACACACACCTTTTAGTTAGGTTCATGGCTTCAAAAAGATTTTCAATTTCCATTTTCTAACTTAGTTCTAAAGAGAACATATTTTGGAAATAAGATTTTTAGAAAAACAATAGTTTTGGAAAAACAATTTTTATGGAAAAACAAGTTTCTATCAAAAGGATTTTTATCAAACTATTTTAACATGATAGAAGTATGACACATGCTCATACTCTATGTTTTTACAAGTTCCAAGATTTAACCCAAGACCCAAAACCAAAAACCCAAGATTTCTGGTTCTGGAAGTTCTGTTTTTCAGAACTCACAGTAACCGGTCGACCGGCCCAGTCGACCGATGTGCACAATACTGTGCACGTCTATATCAGTCGACCGACCCGGTCGACCGATGCACTTGTGTGTTCTCGGGATCTTTCGGTCGACCGACCCGGTCGACCGGACAGCCCCAACGGTCACATTTTTGACCATTGGCGGTCGACCGACCCGGTCGACCGGACTCTGTCAAAAGTTCTGACAGATCCAACAGCTATTTTTTCTGGCTGATTTCTCTTTTGGGATTTGGTATCAACGAATTTGTGAGGCTGTTTTTTGACCCCTATAAATAGAGGGTCACCTCATATTGATTAGACAACTATTGCAAAAAGTTTTTAGAGCCATCAAGAATATTTTTACAAGAGATTTCTAAAGATTTCCAAGCTCTTCCTTTTAGACAAGATTTTCTCTCAAAAGCCAAAATTCCAATCACCCATCTTGAAGCCTACATCTCTACTTCTCTCTAGCTTAGCACTACACAATCCCATATATCTACATCTACATATTTGGTTCTAGGATTGTGCTTAGTGAGCTTTTGTAAAGTGATCAAGTGTTGATCACTCTTTTCTTACTTGAGTGAAGTTGTAGAGGCATCGGCCTCAAGGCGAGCTAGTGTGCTCAAGGTGGTGTTGCGGCATCACGAGAGACGGACAAGTGTGTCCTTGTATTGTTGATCCAGTGGGATCCTCAATAGTGGAAATCCTTCAAGTGTGAAGGCGGGGACGTAGAGCGTGGCTCGAACCTCGGAAACAACTCCTTGTGTTTGCGTTTGATCAAATCTCTCTAAACTCTATCTCTTTATTACTTGCACTTTTATATTGTCTATTACTTGCTAGAATTTGTGTATTGTGCTAATTGTTAAGTTATTTTTAAATTCCGCATTATTGCCATAATTCATATAGCCATCACCTATTCACCCCCCCTCTAGGTGATTTCAACTACACCTCTGATCGAAGCTTAACCCTGATCAGTCAGATGGATTAGGGTTTGGGATTGAAGATGCTTGGGAAAGCGCCAAAAAAAAGATTCCTCATTCAATGGATCACATCACATTCGATCGACTTTGAGCCGACCGAATATTAGTGATATTAGATGCATGATGTCAACATGTAAGAAATGACAAAGTTGAAAACTCCGGTTTTAGCCTTGTCACTCTTCTCACGATTAAGTTAGCACAACACCTCTGATCGAAGATTCATCTTGATCAGTCAGATGGATTAGGCTTGGGATTTAAGATGTTTGGGAGAGCACCAAAGAAAAGCTTTCTCATTCAATGGATCGCATCATGGTCGATCGACCCCGAGTCGACCGAACGTTGGTGACATTATGATGAATGATGTCAACATTGAAGAAATGACAAAGATGAAAACTCTAATTTTAGCCTTGTCACTCTTCTCATAATCAAGTTAATATTACACCTCTAATCGAAGTTTCACTATGTTCAGTCAGATGGACTAGGCTATGGGATCCAAGATGTTTGAGAGAGTGTCAAAAAAAAGCTTCTTCACTCAATGGATCACATCACAGTTGGTTGAGATCGATCTGATCAAACATCAGTGTCCAATGATGCATGATCAAAATATTGAAGAAAAGACAGGCAAAATACCAGTTTTTAGCCTTGTCACTCTTCTCTAGTACATAAACCTGCACCGACTTTCAATTTAGAAGAATAGGTCATATTTTGAAGGCGAGCATGCCTAAGCAACAATTTTATACGCTCTTCTTCTTGATTATTCCTCTTGATCCAGAAAGATAGCTTATCTAGCCACTTTTTCATATGTAATGGTGGTATATCTCCTTTCTCCTGTTCGATTGATCGAAGCTCGGTTCAACGACAAAGCATCCAAATAGTGAGGTGAGCTGATTGAATGAGTTTATCTGATGGCTTATCAAGCCAAACTCAATGAAGAAGGTTCGTGACGCTTATTTATAGAACCTTTCCAGTATTTTCACATTCTTATCAAGATATGGGAATCGATCGACTCCCATGGTGGATGAAATGAGTTTATATAATGGCTTATCAAGCCGAACTCATTGAAGAAAGTTCGTGATGCATCTTTCCAAAACTTTTCCAGTGTTTTCACATTCATATCAAAGTGTGGCGACCTAATGAGGATGAGAGAGAATTCCACGAGGAATGTTAATCTCTAGACAAAATCTCCATAGAGTTATATTCACTTTTTTATCCCCAAGCAGATTCTTGAAGTCATCTTTGGAGTGAAAACCCAGAAGATACATCATGTTACTTATAGTAACATGACAATCCAATGCTTCCAAGGGCTAAGGATAGAGGATAGTGTTAGCTTTAAGCCAGGCGAAAAGATTCTTGACAACTCATCATGCTGAGGGGAATAGCATGGCTTGTCCAACTCAAACGGTAGTTGATAAAAGCATACAAAATACGTTGATAGCCGAGGGCTTGCTAAAAACACTAAGGGAGCTAATCCCACTTATTCCCTCCAAAATCCCTTACCAATCCCTTCTATGGAATGGTAGGACCACAAACTGTATTTATTTTTCCAGCAAAATGATTACAGATTTACCCTATCATGTTAACAGTATACATCTGATAGTAAAACTTCAAGATATCTCTTGCGGATTAAATTCTACTTGTTAATTCTCTTCGATAGAATGATGAGTCTACCAAACATTGCTCAAATCGCAAAATTAATTCCGGTCAAGTTAACACCACACCTCTAGTCAAAATTGCCTAAGCTGCAAAATATCTTACTGTTAAGTTCAATACTACACCTCTAACAGTATTCTTCTAAATTTTCTCAGTGAAAATGGGATCTTTTGATGCTAAGTTAATATTACACCTCTAGCACATCTTACTGTTGAGTTCAATACTACACCTCTAATAGTAATCTTCTTAATTTTCTCAGCGAAAATAAGACCTTTTGGTGCTAAATTAATATCACACCTCTAGCGCATCTTACTGTTAAGTTCAATACTACACCTCTAACAGTAATCTTCTCAATTTTCTCAGTGAAAATGAGAACTTTTGTGTTAAGTTAATATCACACCTCTAGCACATCTCATTGTTAAGTTCAATATTACATCTCTGATAGTAATTTTCTCAATTTTTTTCATAAGAATGAGACTTTCGCTTGCTAAATTAACATTACACCTCTAGAAAATTCTCCTGTCAAGTTAGTGTACAGTAATTTCCCTCAATTTTCTTAACAAGAATGAGATCTTTGATTAAAACTATACCTTTTCCTACTCAACTTCTCCAGTGAAGTTGTCTGATCAATACTTGCTAAGTTAATATCATACCTCTGACAATTAGAATTTCTCGCTTTATTCAGTCTAGTTTTCTTATAGAACGGAAAGCAGACATGATTCAAAATGTAAAATTATCACTTTTATTCCAATCAAAGAGTAAGAATGATACAAACACTTTGTCTTCAAAAAAAAGATACAAGTGTTACCATTGAAATCACCTAGAGGGGGGGTGAATAGGTGATAGTGCTAATCTAAAAACTAAATGCGGAAATTAAAACTAATTTGCAACTATACTTAATACACCAACGAGTGTAGCTGAATTCCCCGTGAAGGGCTCTGGACTAACTCCTCTTGATTCCTCTGAATAAGAGTTGAGGCGCTATATGAAGCTCTCGTGGTTAAGCACAAGTGAGGCACACAAACAAACACAACCAAGCATATAATATATGAATGAGCAATATGAATAGATGCAAGGCACAAATAAAAGAGAGAGAGAAAGTTAAGAGTCAATGGATCAAACGCAAACAACAAGATGTGTTTCGAGGTTCGAGCACCGAGCTCTACGTCCCCGCCTTCATCGAGAAGGATTTATAATCCACTAACTTGTCCACCGAGGACTCCTGTAACCCCCTGTTCCCTGGTGTATTTATCACAGTATCAGTACTCCATACGGTGTACAAAATTTATTTGACTTCCTGGCAGTCAGATTGAGCCAATTTCAGTTTCAGATATTATTTTTCAATATTTTAGATTTTTCAGAATTTTCTGGTATTTTTCTGAATTATTTTGAAAAATCTCCGTAGTCGGTACGACCGATACCGAGAATCGGCTCTACGATTTTGAATTCACAAACGGAGTTGAATTTTGGGAATCGGCTTTCAGCTTATGTCTTAAAATCACATTAGCTAAGCTGGCCGGCCACTACAAGCGCAGCAGCAGCGCCTCTGCTGCTGTTGCTGCTTCTGTGATGCTGGGTTCGGGTGTGAACCCGAACCCAATAACTCTATTGGGTTAACCCATTAACCCAATAACCACTCAACCCGACCCGTTAACCCAATAGCCCATAATTTAAGTTAAATGGGTTTGGGTATTGGATCCAAACCCGACCCGTTATCTTACCAACCCCGCATCCGAAACCCAATAAAGGTAATCTTGCAGAAAACCTCCTGATAATTTATATTATTTGCAATTGATATCTTTTTATTGCATATTTAACCCTTTTTGTTATAATTTAGTATTCGGGCGATATTTGGAGCATCCGGACTCCGATTTGGACGATCCTGGAACCGTTGCAATCGTGGGAAAGAGAGCTACCTTCTCCTGACTAGTTTGTGAGTATTTTTCTTTTATAAAGTATGATTATCGTAGTTATTATCATAGTTAATTAATTGGTTGGTTGCCTTATCACATTCGTCATGTTTACTGGTTAATCACTGTAAAGACTGTAAATACCGGTTAATAAATGATAATTAGTAAAAGATTAGTATGAATATTCTTTAAACATAATCAATATCATAATATGGTGACCGTCATTACAAAGAGGGATATCTGATACTCGATTAGGTATGATTACCGGTACCTGTCTCACACTAGACATTGTTACTACATGTATCCGTAAGTGTTACCCGAACATTCTAGTACATTGAATACTATATACCCAGTACAACAAGATATTATTATCACACGTTACACGATATATTGTCATTCACGGATACACTTATTGGCCCAAAGGCCTTCCACCCTAGTTTTGATAATGATTAACTCATGTAGTTATGTTTACTAATAATCTTGTGGTGTTTAAGTTTCAGATTCATTAACCAAGATATTAGTTGGTGATTAGCTTCAACAAAGGAGTTTAGAAGCTTTTCATGGTGATTCCAGGGCCAAAGCATCAAGATCATACATTGCCTAGCCCATGGATGGTGTTTGGGAGCAAGTCAACTTGAAGATGAAGATCATCAAGAAGACTTAGGTATCCTAGTTTAGTTTAGTGTGTTTTAGATCCATTTGTAAAGCTTAGTATAGTTGATATGCTCAAGTGCACAATACACACACGTTTCTGAAAATCACCTAGAGGGGGGTTGAATAGGTGATAATGCTAATCAATGCACAATTTAAAAATTATGATGCAACAATCTCACAAAGCAAGTAATATAGCAATGAATGTAGAGAGCAAGTAATAAGAGCAATGAAAATAGAGCAAGAAATAGGAGCAAGTAAACCAAACACAAACACCGAGAATTGTTATCGAGGTTCGAGCACCCAGCTCTACTTCCCCGCCTTCCCCAGAAGGATTCCAACCACTTCCACTATCACAAAGATGTTACAAATCCACCGGAGTACCCAACTCCACAATCTCAAGTACAAGCAATCTCTTAGTAGTCAAAAGACCACAAACTCTCTCTTGCAAAATTCTCTTCCCTTACAAAGGTCCTTAGAGAATAATGAGTAGGAATGAAGCTCTTGTGTGCAAGGAGAAAAGAAAAAGAAATCAGAGAGTTCTTGAAAACACTTCAGAAAATGAGAGAGAATTTCAGCACAAAACCAAGAAACCAAGTCTTTTTGAAAGCCTTAAACTTGTGGAAATTTTGATAATTTTTCTAGTAACCAATCTCTCCCTAAACACCCCTATTTATAGGAGAGGGTTAGGGTTTAGAGATAAAACATATTTAAGGCTAATCAGAAAGTATTAAAACCAAAACATGTCACTTAAACACACTTAAGTGAGAAAAGGACAAAAATAAACCAGCTAAGAAAAATAGTCGTTACTGTTCAAACAGCTAGCTCGGTCGACCGGCCCAGTCGACCGCTAGTTAAAAAAATAGCCGTTGCAGGCTACGGTCGACCGCCTGGTCGACCCAAACAAACAGAGAGCAGAAGTCTTTCAAGCAGGCATGTCTCGGTCGACCGTCCGGGTCGACCGTGAAACGTGCACACTGATACGTGCAGTTGCCAGAACTCTGGTCGCCAGGGTCGGCCGACCGGCTTGACCTAACATGGGTCGGTCGACCCGGGCGGTCGACCGGCTCAGGTCAAAAGCCAAAACAAAAACGGATTTTTGAGGAGAAATCTATTTTTAACAAAATAATTTTGAATAGGAATATATATAATGGATAAAAATAAGTTTGTAGGCTGAAGATTGTATACAAACTATTTTTGTACATATTATAGGAAATATGTTTGAAAACAAGATGTGCGCAAAAACGTGTGTGATAGAGCTTCAAACCTATTCACTATTCTTTAACAAAACTCTAAACTAAAAATAATCTAATAAATTATCTTGAGCAAACTTGAAGTCTTGAGCCATGCAATGCTTTGCTAGAGCCTTCTCTTCTATGTTCCTTCCTTGATGTGCAAAAAGCCTTCTTTGCTTCATGAACCTAGAATTTCTTGCAATCGCTAAGCAATGGCCTCCAAATATGGTACAAACCTGAAACTTATCTTAACAAACTAATTAGTACCAAATAGCTCTTATTAGTTTTGTTATCATCAAAACTCTAAACTAATGGAGAGTGTAACCTATTGGGCCAACAATCTCCCCCTTTTTGATGATGGCAAAACAAATAGGCTATAAACAAAAATATAGAGGAGGAGAAAGCTCCCCCTCAAATTATGCTATATTAAACAAAGAAAAACAATGTAATTTGTAATTTGTAAGTAAACATCATGAAACCAAAAACCATGAGAATTTAAAACACTTGCAAAACACTTAAACTCAAATTACAAGAATTCATGAAAACACATCAAAAACTAAAAACATATATATAAACTCATATGGAACCAACAAAAACTAAAAACATAAAAACATATATATAAACTCATATGGAACCAAAACCATATGAACTCATATTTCCATACATAAACTCATTCTCCCATATATATAAACTCATATGGAACCAAAACCATATGAACTCATATTTCCATACATAAACTCATTCTCCCCCTTTTTGTCATACATCAAAAAGGGTTAAGAAAACATTTTTATTCAATAACACAAACATTAAGTTCACCACAAATGAATGAAAATCTAGCAAAATCAAGTGGTTTAGTGAAAATATCGGCAAGTTGCAAATCTATAGAAACATAATCAATATCTATATCTCCTTTCTCAAAATGATCTCTAAGAAAGTGATATCTAATCTCAATGTGCTTGGTCTTACTATGTTGATTTGCATTCTTAGTCATATGAATAGTACTAGTATTATCACAAAATATTTTTATATGGTTATAATGCAAATCATAATCAAGGAGAGTATGTTTCATCCAAAGCACTTGTGCACAACAAGCCCCCACGGCAACATACTCCGCCTCGGCGGTTGAGAGAGCTACGGAATTTTGTTTCCTAGAGGACCATGAAACAAGACAATTACGAAGAAATTGATATGTCCCATTAGTACTCTTTCTATCTACTCTACAACCCGCATAGTCGGCATCCGAATAACTCATCGTTGAGAAATCTCCGATTTTCGGATACCATAGACCCATTCCAATCGTTCCCTTAATATAACGAATAATGCGTTTTACCGTAATAAGATGGGACTCTTTGGGACACGATTGAAATCTAGCACAAAGACGCACACTAAACATGATATTCGGCCTACTTGCCGTCAAATACAAAAGACTACCTATCATACTTCTATACAATTTAATATCAACATTTTTACCTTGGTCATCCTTATCAAGCTTGGTGGTAGTTACCATGGGAGTGTTGCAAACCTTTGAGTCTTCAAGTCCAAACTTCTTTACGAGTTCCTTTGCATATTTGGCTTGACATATGAAGTTCCCATCTTGCAATTGCTTGATTTGGAGTCCAAGAAAGAAATTAAGCTCACCCATTGAAGACATTTCAAACTCACATTGCATAACCTTTTCAAATTCCTTGCATAAAAACTCATTAGTAGAACCAAAAATTATATCATCAACATAAATTTGTACAATTAAAATGTCATTATCAACATGCTTAGTGAATAGTGTTGTATCTACTTTGCCTTTAATAAAATCATTTGAAATGAGAAAACTAGAAAGCCTTTCATACCAAGCTCTTGGAGCTTGTTTCAATCCATACAAAGCTTTATCAAGTTTAAAAACAAAATCGGGATGAACATGATCAACAAAACTGGGAGGTTAAGCAACATAAACTTCTTCATTTATAAAACCATTCAAAAATGCACTTTTTACATCCATTTGAAAAAGTTTAAAATTTTTGAAAGATGCAAAAGCTAGTGTCATCCGTATGGCTTTAAGCCGTGCTACGGGTGCAAAGGTCTCCTCAAAGTCAATTCCCTCAACTTGAGTGTAACCTTGGGCCACTAACTTAGCCTTATTCCTAATCACATTTCCGGACTCATCCATCTTGTTTCTAAAGATCCACTTAGTACCAATTATTGGTCTATCGTGGGGCCTAGGAACAAGGTGCCAAACTTAGTTGCGCTCAAATTGATTGAGTTCCTCTTGCATGGCTAGCAACCAATATGAGTTCGCCTCGGCTTCGAGGATGCTTTTGGGTTCAAAATGAGAAATGAAAGCAAAGTTACCACATAGGTCATGGAGTTTGGAGCGAGTTGTTACCCCTTTAGATGCATCACCTAAGATGAGCTCCTTGGGATGGTTTGTGGCATATCTCCAAGCTTTAGGAAGCGGTTGAGAGCTTTCCTCTTTATCCTCTTGAACGTCACCAACTGGTTCTTGCTTATCATCTTGAGCGGGTGAGTCCTTCAAGGATAGTCTTTCCATGTCTTCACCTAATGGTTCAATCTTTACAACATTCTCAACAAACACATTAGATTCTTCAAATTTAACATGCATGGATTCTTCAATGGTAAGTGAAGATCTATTGAATACTCTATAGGCTTTACTAGTTATAGAATATCCAACAAAGATTGCTTCATAAGCCTTAGCATCAAATTTACCCAAGTTATCTTTAGTGTTCAAAACAAAACACTTGCAACCAAAAACTTTGAAATATGCAACATTAGGTTTTCTAGAATGATACATTTCAAAAGATGTTTTGGAAGAATTTTTACATAAATAAATACGATTTGATATATAGCATGCGGTGTTTACGGCCTCGGCCCATAGATATTGAGGGAGGTCATACTCACTTATCATTGTCCTAGCCATCTCTTGAAGTGTTCTATTTTTCCTTTCTACAACACCATTTTGTTGTGGAGTTCTAGGACAAGACATTTCATGCTTAATTCCCTTTTCATCACAATAAGTCATGAAGAGTTGGTTAACAAACTCACCACCTCTATCACTCCTTATTCTCAAAATCGAAAAACCCTTTTCTTTTTCAACTCTTTTCGAAAAATCTTAAAACGAGAAAAGGTTTGATCTTTGTGTTCCAAGAAGAAAACCCAAGTGAAACGGGAAAAATCATCAACTAAAACAAATGCAAGTCTACTACCATTTAAGCTCTTAGTTTTAGTTGGTCCAAAAAGATCCATATGAATTAATTCTAAAGGCCTAGTTGACATGATATCCTTGATTGGTTTGAAGGAAGACTTGGTTTGTTTCCCAAGTTGGCACGCACCACAAATGCGATCTTTCTCAAACTTCAAGCAAGGTATACCCTTCACCAATTTCTTAGAATTAATCCTAGAAAGATGGTCAAAAGATGCATGTCCTAATCTTCTATGCCAAAGCCAAGAATTTTCATCAAAAGCATTTAAGCATTTAGTAGAACATTCCACATTAAGCATGTCAATGATATAAACATTATCATCACGAAAACCGGTGAGAATACAATCATTGGTTTTAACATCAAAAATCTTGCAAGAAGAATCATCAAAAACAACTTTAAGTCCACGATCACAAAATTGACTAATGCTAAGCAAATTATGTTTCAAACCATCAACAAGTACAACATTTTCTATAGTAGGAGATGCACCAATTTGAATGTTACCTATACCGATGATAGTGCCTTTGGAGTCATCCCCGAAGGTGACGGAGCCACCTTCCTCGTACTTTGATAGGGTTGTAAAGTTATTGATGTCCCACGTCATGTGCCTTGGTGTGTACCTACATCAAATAATTTAGGACTTGATTTTGGTACCCACATTTTCTTGGGTCCTAAAGAGTTAGTTTCATTAACCCAAACAAGATTATTGGTTCTATTTATTTGGTCATAACAAAATTTAGCCAAATGTCCATTCTTACCACAATATGTGCATCTATACACTCTACCATATTTAAAAGCATAGTGAGTGTGTGATTTGTGAGCATGAGAATTGTGAGCATGAAAAGATTTAGCATGAGAAGTATTATGTGTAGTGTGAGCATGAGGAATCTTAACATGTGAATCTTTAGCATGAGAGGTGTGCTTTTTGGAAAATATTTCTTCAAGTTTCTTAGTGTTAAAAGCACAATCTTTTAAAGTCTTTTCAAAATCAACAATTCTTGTTTTTAAAGAAGAAATTTATTTTTCATTAATCTTAGGAAATTTTGCTTTACAAGTAACTTTGTAAGCACTAAATTCATTTTGGGTAGAAATAAGGGTTGAAGAAATTTCATCTTTTTCTTTAGAAATAATAGCAAGTTGATTCTTAAGAAAAGCAACTTCTTTTTCTAATTTTGAGCATTCAAACTTTTTATTATCATATGTTTCTGAAAGTTCAACAAAGGCATGAACAAGAGCTTCTTTACTTAATTCATCATCTTCATCATCATCAAGAGATTGAGGGTTATCTTTGGTGTGTTTGCCATGAAACACATATTCGCTATATCCGCCTCTTCCTCGGACTCGCTTTCCGAATCCCAAGTTGCCTTGTATGCTTTCTTTTCTTCCGGTTTCTTTGGCTTGAAGGAGGAGGTCATCTTCTTCTTGAACTCCGGGCAATCTGCCATGATGTGTCCGGGCTTTCGGCAATTGTAGCATATAATTCTCCTCTCCTCTTTGCCTTCAAATTTCCTTCGGAAGTTAAGCTTGTTCCTCCGGTACATTCTCTTCACATTGCGAACAAGTAGTGATAGCTCCTCATCTTCTTCTTCATCTTCTTCATCGTCTTCAAGAGTGGATGAAGACTTGAAGGTTATGGATTTCTTCTTTAGTGGAGCGGCCTCTTCTCTTGCTTTCTTTTTCATCTCATGGGTCTTTAAGTTCCCAATCAGACTAATTAGGTTCATCTCATCCTTGTCGTTCAATTCTTTTAAGGTGGTGGCCTTGATCTCCCATGATGTAGGAAGTGCCCGAATCACTTTTCGCACCTTTTGGTCATTGGAGATGTCATCACCTAAAGAAGAAAGAGCATTGCTGATTTTAGTAAATCTAGTAATCATACAATCAATAGATTCTTTATCAATCATTTTAAAGGATTCATATTGGGACCTTAAGAGATCTATCTTAGCTCTCTTAACTTGTGAAGTCCCCTCGTGTGTGACCAATAAATGTTGCCAAATCTCATAGGCGGATTGGCAATGAATTACCCGTGTAAGGTCATCCTCATTCAAGGCGGTTAAGAGGGAATTTTGGGCCTTAGAATTAGCCTCATATTCTCTAAAGTGGAAGTCGGTCCATGTGCTCTCATCACTATCGGGTGCAACATAGGGTTTGGTCAATGATTTAGCTACTAAGCTACCTAAGGATTGCAAAAAGATAGTCATCCAAACCTTCCAAATAGGGAAGTTGAGTCCATCAAATTTAGGAGGGGTTTTGATGTTATCGGCCATGTTTACTAGTGAATGACAAATGTAATGCAAGTGTTGATTAGCAAATTTTAAGGATCTCTCTATGGATGTTAAGCCAAAACCTAGAGTCCAACCTCTGATACCAATTGAAAATCACCTAGAGTGGGGGTGAATAGGTGATAATGCTAATCAATGCACAATTTAAAAATTATGATGCAACAATCTCACAAAGCAAGTGAAAATAGCAATGAATGTAGAGAGCAAGTAATAAGAGCAATGAAAATAGAGCAAGAAATAGGAGCAAGTAAACCAAACGCAAACACCGAGAATTGTTATCGAGGTTCGAGCACCCAGCTCTACTTCCCCGCCTTCCCCAGAAGGATTCCAACCACTTCCACTATCACAAAGATGTTACAAATCCACCGGAGTACCCAACTCCACAGTCTCAAGTACAAGCAATCTCTTAGTAGTCAAAAGACCACAAACTCTCTCTTGCAAAATTCTCTTCCCTTACAAAGGTCCTTAGAGAATAATGAGTAGGAATGAAGCTCTTGTGTGCAAGGAGAAAAGAAAAAGAAATCAGAGAGTTCTTGAAAACACTTCAGAAAATGAGAGAGAATTTCAGCACAAAAACCAAGAAACCAAGTCTTTTGAAAGCCTTAAACTTGTGAAAATTTTGATAATTTTTCTAGTAACCAATCTCTCCCTAAACACCCCTATTTATAGGAGAGGGCTAGGGTTTAGAGATAAAACATATTTAAGGCTAATCAGAAAGTATTAAAACCAAAACATGTCACTTAAACACACTTAAGTGAGAAAAGGACAAAAATAAACCAGCTCAGAAAAATAGCCGTTACTGTTCAAACGGCTAGCTCGGTCTACCGGCCCGGTCGACCGCTAGTTAAAAAAATAGCCGTTGCAGGCTACGGTCGACCGCCCGATCGACCCAAACAAACAGAGAGCAGAAGTCTTTCAGGCAGGCATGTCTCGGTCGACCGTCCGGGTCGACCGTGAAACGTGCACACTGATACATGCAGCTGCTAGAACTCCAGTCGCCAGGGTCGGTCGACCGGCTTGACCTGACATGGGTCGGTCGACCCGGGCAGTCGACCGGCTCAGGTCAAAAGCCAAAACAAAAAAGGATTTTTGAGGAGAAATCTATTTTTAACAAAAGAGTTTTGAATAGGAATATATATAATGGATAAAATAAGTTTGTAGGCTGAAGATTGTATACAAACTATTTTTGTACATATTATAGGAAATATGTTTGGAAACAAGATGTGCGCAAAAACGTGTGTGATAGAGCTTCAAACCTATTCACTATTCTTTAAGAAAACTTTAAACTAAAAACAATCTAATAAATTATCTTGAGCAAACTTGAAGTCTTGAGCCATGCAATGCTTTGCTAGAGCCTTCTCTTCTATGTTCCTTCCTTGATGTGCAAAAAGCCTTCTTTGCTTCATGAACCTAGAATTTCTTGCAATAGCTAAGCAATGGCCTCCAAATATGGTACAAACTTGAAACTTATCTTAACAAACTAATTAGTACCAAATAGCTCTTATTAGTTTTGTTATCATCAAAACTCTAAACTAATGGAGAGTGTAACCTTTTGGGCCAACAGTTTCATGATTTGGATTTTGGTTTCATGAATAGTAGATCAAAACAAGTTTACTTTATTCTTATGTATATTAGATATGTTCTAGATATACATACATGCTTTAAAGTTGCTAGACAAACTTATTTTGACTATCCTATTCATGTTTTGAAAAAATCTAGTTTGATAAAAATACAAGTGTTGGTTTTGATAAAATTTGCAAGACTCAAAAATGAATTGATATGATTGATATATGTCTTGAAATTTTTATCACTTGTTTGTGTTTCAATATAAAATGTTAAAACAAGTTTTATAAAATTTTTAGAAAAGATAAAAGATTTTTATAAAATATTTTAACATGTTTATTCTGACCCAAGTTTGTGCTGACAGGCCGGTCGGTCGACCCAGACAGTCGACTGCACCAAGGGCCGGTCGACCCATAGGGTTGACCGACGTGCACAGACTTGTGCACGTCTGGCAGGCACAAATCCGGTCGACCGTATGGGTCGACCGGGTCTGAGAGCAGAGCTCACTGTTTGTTTGGGTCGACCGTGCCGGTCGACCGTGGTTGCCCAACGGTCACATTTCTGACCGTTGACGGTCGACCCGGCCGGTCGACCGTTAGCCTGTCAGGCTGCCAGCTCAGCCTAACGGCTAGTTTTCTGATGGGCCTATATAAACCCCATTTCTTTGGGATTTTGGCTAAGTTTTTTAGAGCTAATTTTTCCCTACTCTCTGGTTTTAAAAAGAAGTTTTTTAAAGAGTTTAAAGAGCAAAAGGATTTCATCTTTATTGTTTTGGTTTTTTGGAAAATCAAAGAGAACTAGGTTTTGGGAGATTGTATTGATTTTCATTTTCTATCTTTTACAAGAGATTTCCCAAGTAGTTTTTCTTTGTTGCTTGTTTCCAAAAACACCTTTATTCCATACTTGAGCTATCATCTATCCTAATCTATTAGGATCTTGTTTTGTGGAAAAAGAAAAAGGAAAGAGGTTTGTGGTTGAGACATACCACTTGTTGTAAACCCTTGATTTCTTGGTTGCTCCCTCTTTGGTAGAGGTTGAGGTTATGTAATTGGTTGTTGGTTTGCTCCCTCTTTGGTAGAGGTGGAGATTGGTGTTTGCTCCCTCTTGGTGAGGTGGAGTTGCTTGTTGGTTTGTTTCCCTCAAGTGTGAGGTGGATTGGTTGTTGTATTGGCTACGGGCCTACCCCTCGGTTGTGAGGTGGTTGTTTGAGAGAGGAGTTTGGTACTCCTAGAGTTGTAACAAATCCTCTTCGGTAGAGGTTCCCTCAGTGGGAGATAGTGGATTGGAAATCCTACACGGTGGTATAGGCGGGGATGTAGAGCAAGGTGCTCGAACCTCGAAACATATCTTGGCCTTTGCGTTTGATCCAATATCTCTCAACTCTCTCTCTCTCTCTCTTTACATTTGTGCAAAGCATCATCCTTATTGCCATATCATTCATATCATATTGCTTGTGTTGCCTTGCATCTTTCATAATGTTGTATATCCTTTATATGCTTGGCTTGCTTGTGTGTGTGCCTCACTTATACTTAACCACAAGAGCTTCACATAGCACCTCAACCCATTCAAGGGGAATCAAGAAGAGTTAGTCCAGAGCCCTTCACGGGAAATTCGGCTACACTTGTGTGTTGTATTAAGTGTGTTGCAAGATTTGTTTTAAGCTTCCGCATTTAGAGCATTTAGTTCACTAGATTAGCACTTACACCTATTCACCCCCCCCCTCTAGGTGTTTTTCAATTGGTATCAGAGCTAGTGCTTCTGATATTAGGCTTAACATCCTAGGAGTGAGATCCATTTGATTGCTAATCTATTGCTTGCATTTGCTTGTTTGCACACTCATATAGTTTGCCATGGACTTCATGACCCCACCTAGCTTTGATCCTTCTAACATTGTTGTTTGGAAGTATAGGATGTCCATGTACCTAAAGACCCTAGGTTTGCATGTCTTTCTTGCGGCCACCAAGAAATGCTATCTTGGAGATCGCAATCATATAGGGGCCAATGCACAAGCCCTTAAGGCCAGTACAAGCACATTAAATAAAGAATATCTTTTACTTGCTTTTAACTTTGATTCCGCATTTGCAGTGTGGAACATGTTGACAACAACCACCACCTCCAAGCTTCAAACGCCTATCCAACAAGAAGAGGAATCTAGTGGAGAGTCCGACTCACAATGCTTGATGGTCCAAGGGAATGACTCCCTTGAGGTACATTCGGAACCCCACTTAGATTGTGATGATAGTGCTAGTTCTTCAAATGATTTTGTTGATCCCCATGCTTTGAATGAAGAACTATCCATTGTGTGTGAAAAATTGATTGAAAAATATAACATTTTGAAAAAGAAAAGTCTAGGCATTAATAATGAAAATAAAAATTTGACTGCTAGACTTGATGTTGTTTTGCAAGAGAAAGAGGAGATTGCTAATGAGAGGGATTCATTAAAATATCAACTTGACCTTGCACTTAATGAAAATAAATTTTTAAAATCTAAAAATGATTGTGATGATGTGTTGAAGAAAAATGAGTTTTATCTTCAAAAATTGATTTTGTTTTAAAAGAGAATGTTGCTTTGAAAAACAAAATAATTTCTATTTCTAATGATCTAGATGTTTGTTTAAAGAAAAATATTGTTTTGCAAAATAAGATGGATGCACATGTTTGTCATGCTAGTGTAGCTTCTTCATCTAGTCTACCTAATGCATGTACCTCTTCTTCTAAGATTAATGATGATATTTGTATGTTAAAGAAGAGAGTAGATTGTTTGGGCTCCACTATGAGCCAATGTGCCATGAACCACTCACGTTTGGAAATCTTGGTTCGAAAGAAACAAGTTCCATCCTTAATGCATGCACACCCTCCACGGCATACACATGCTCCTCACGGACACTATCACACGTATGCTCATGTGTACACTTGTACACATTGTGGACGTAAGGGTCACCTTGCTAAATTTTGCTATGATAGATTACATACTCCTAATTTAGCAAAGAATTTTGTTTGGGTTAGAGAAGGCACTAACCCCCATGGACCCAATAAGATATGGGTACTAAAGACCACTCCTTCTATTATTTTTGATGTAGGTGTGGGCTCTCACATGACGTGAGAGTGATGACACCTTGGAGTGGATGCGTTCCGTGCTTAAAGGAAATCAATTGGATGCATCACTTTCAAGGAAAGTTTGGTGGAGAGGACCACCATGTTTTGGAGATAAGGAGAGTTGCTTCTTCGTTTTTGGTAACAATCCTTTACTCCCATTTATTATTTACATGCTTCCACAATTAAAATTTATAGCATGTTTTGATGTTTTATAGCATGTTTAATTGTCTATGGATTAGTATATAAATATCATGTTTATTAGATCCTTGACATACATGTATAGTATTTGAGACACACATGCTAATATGAACTCATACTTAGTGTTCTCACTTTTGTTTAAGCTATAATGTACATCATGAATCTAATACATGTGAATTTACATAGTAATCATGTTTTAGTTTTACCATGATGTTTCTTATATTTGTTTTTGATGCTTCATGTTAAGATTACTTGTTTAGATGTTAGTTTTCATTAAGACTAGTATTTATACTTGTGCATATAGTGGGCCACAAATAAATCTATATATGTTGGGCTTGATTGCTTATTTGTTCCCATTAAATGTGCTAGTATAGTCTAGTTTTGATGATTCATACATTTTAAACTTGTATTCTCATTTTTGAATTTGTTTTATGATTGTGTGTTTCACTTCATGTATATGTTTGCATTGCCAAACTTTAAGATATACATGTATACCCCTTGACTCATTTGCTTTTCATGCAAATCTATACATATGGACTCAATCGTGTTTAGGGATATGTATGTATACTTCATGTTTGACAATTCATACATATACCTTGAAATGGAATTTGTTTTAATAAAAATTTAGTTATTCATGTTTTCATGTATTTATGTTTAAACTTCATGTATATGTTTTTCTTGTCCAAACTATTAGATATACATGTTTATCCTTTTTGAGCCACGTGCCTTCATGCATATATAATTTGTGGACTCTTTGTGTTTTGGATATGTATGTATACTTAGTTTGTATTAGACATACATATACCTTGAAGATTAAATAAGTTTTAATGATTTTCATGTTTTCTTGTTTCAAGAAATTTTGAGCTTAATTGAAAATTTCATAATGCCATGTCACACATTACTTGTACACTCACCATTTTTTTTTTAATATTTCTCATGAGTATGTTTTCATGAGTATGTATGGACTTTATTGAATATTGAGTGTTTTAAGTGCTATGTGATTTACATGTGTTTTATGAAAATTATTTTGTTGTATTCCTTGCTTGAAGGATTTCGTACTAGTTTAAAAGATTTTCCATTTAACTAGTTACGGTATTCTTCATTTTGGTAGAGTTTTTCATACAAAGCTTATTTTTCAAATCTATTTTTGAAAACCCCTACCCTTTACGGGAGGTTGGATGGGAGTCCATGCCTTGTATGTTTATATCGAAAATCATCTTAAACTTGTGCATGAGATGGGAGGTATAGTAATATGATATATACACTTGAACCTATTGTTATGTCAATTGGTATCATTGAACTCTTTCAATTGGTATCATTTTGATCCTTTTGTATACTCATAATTGTTTATTGTGTATGTATATTTTCAATTGGTATCATCTATTAGTGATTGGTACTCATTCTATTTCATACACATATACTTGTTTTATTTGTGCTATTATAATTCTATATCTTAAGCACAAATTTTGTTTATGCTAGAGCTTGAGCTTCATCTTTATTTCAATTGATTTAGTTTTCAATTGGTATCTTATTACAAGCCTACGCATAGTTTTTGTTGGTATTCATAAAGGGGGAGAAAATTCGTTTTTCATATTTCAATTGGTACTTGTATTTCCACTCCCTTACTTTATGATAGAAAATAGTCATTTAAATTGTTTATTTGGCTTAAAAAGAAAAATACTATCTTTTGATATCAAGATGTCTTGAGTTTTAAATTGGTATCTCAAAATGTAATACCCCGTTCCTGGAATACGTACTTAGTTACGTATTCAGATTTTCGATCGTATTTTTTTCGATTTGTTTCCTGTATTTATTCTGTATCATGAATTCCTTACACGATTAGTTTATATTGGATTTGGATTCGTGGACTCGGATTCAGCCCTAGTCTGAGCCGAGGGCCCGATCATAGCATATTCTTCGACTTGGTATTTCTGACGTGTAGAATTGACCGATTTCAATTTTAAATATTGTTTTTCAATATATTAGATTTTCTGTGATTTTCTGGATTTTTCTGGAATTAAATTGAATTTCTTCAAAACCGGTGTCGGCCAGTACCGCTGACCGATTCCCGAATTTTAGTTCTCAAACAGTTTAGAATTTCATGATGGTTCTTTAGACTTTATTTCTTGGAATCATATTTTCTGTCTATATTCTTTTTCTGAGAATTTTATGATTTTATGGAAATTCTTTCGGAGTCGGTAAATCACTGATTCCGGGATTTTTAATTTTAAAACTATAAAGTATTTCTTCGAACAGATTTCACTATTGGTCTTTATATATTATTCTTGATTTTTGGTAAAATTTCCAGATCATTCCGAGATACTTGAATTTCGGGCTTTTTTCCAATTTTTGCAATTCCTATTTCCACCTAAATTGCCACCTCATTTCCCACTCACCCTTCACCTAACCCACTCATTCTCTCTCCTTCCCATAGCCGGCCAAGTGGCCACCCTAGGGTCACCTCACCCCTCCCCTTTCACACAAAGCCCCCTTGCATTTATCCTATTTCCATCTCCTTCACAAAATCCCCATCATATTTATACTTTCCTAATTGCTAATTTCTCTTTTCTTCCTCCACTTCATCAAGAGAAGAACTCTCTCACAAAATCCTCTCATCTCCTCCACCAAAACCCTAGCTTCAAGGATCCATCTCAAGACTTCAAGAACCCATCTAGGGCTTCATCACAAGGGCTTCATCTCCAACCACCAACCCCAAGGCAACACCAAGATCTACTCCTTCAACCCTAGCTTCAACAACAATTCATGGATTGAAGCCATCATCTTCTTCATCTTGGATCAAGCCCCAATCCAACCTATCCAGGTGAGTACCTTACTCACCAAGACCTAGATAGCTCTCTATTTTCTTGTGATGTGAACTCTTGAACACTTGCACCATAAAAATCCCATTTTTAGGTTATCAAACTAAAGATCCAACCTTTCCATGTGAATATCTCTACTCACCAAGGCTAGTCCATCCCTTGTGTACTTGTGTTGGTAGATCAGGCCCCCTAATGTCATAAAAATCCCATCTTTAGACTATTAGAGACAACCCCATAAAAATCTGATTTTTAACTTAACAACAGCAGATTTCAGAGGATCGGTCGACCGACAGTCGACCGATCACTCGACCGATGTGCACAACGTGCACAGTTTTGAGCTGGCGGTCGACCGGCAGTCGACCGATGACTCGACCGACTTAGGAATTAGGTGTGGACCAGTCGACCGGCAGTCGACCGGCCAAAACCTGGAGCTCACGGCATCTGACCGGTCGACCGGCAGTCGACCGGGAGTCGACCGTTAGTTATGTCCCCAGTCGACCGGCAGTCGACCGGAGGTCGACCGACAGTCTGATTCTGGGCCAGAATTTCTGACTCTTTCCATTTCTAATTTCGATATTACCCTGGCACATGTATGGTATGTTAGTCTTGTTTATGCTTCATATTTGTACCGCTTGACATGCTACATGATGGATCTTACACTTGGTTCATGTGAATGTACCTTGTACTTAATAACCTATTACTTGTAGTACATTACCTCTAGTCACCTCATCTTGTCATGCAATTGCTTGTTCCATTCTTGTACTTGTACCTTGCCGTGTTATTATTGTTTCCTTATTCTATAGCATGCGTGGCAGACCCTCCGAGGTCGTTGAACCCTAGGATGCATCTATGTTCCACTTGTCTTACCTTATCACAGCTTTGTCAATTATCTATTTTCCTTTTAGCACATGTATATCACACGACACCTAATATGTAATCACTTGACCCACTGTCATGCCACCACCTTGTTAGACCCTATTGTTATGTCATGGTTGACCCGGCCATTTATATATTTATTGTTACGTTTTATTGTTTGTTATATATCACCACTTTGTCACGCTATCTCCTAAACCAAGCATGATACACCTGACTTCATGATTATCTTGTTTACGGGAACCCTGCCTTGTTTTATGGAACTAAGTGCCACACCATACTCGGTGGGGGCCACCTCTAGAATCCACTCCCTCAGAACAAAGTGCCACATGGAACAAAGTGCCACACCACACGGTGGGGGCCACCTCTTGAATCCATGGGGGCCACCTCTTGAATCTGTAGGGCTATTACTGTTATGTTCATTTTCCCGTAAACTGATAATCCTTAATAAGCTACAACTTGTATGGGGTATGGGTGGAAGTGATGGATGCCGGAATGATACCTTGCTTATAGTAGGTGGGCGGAATATGGAGATTACTGTTAGTGGGACTTTGGGCCCACACTATATGACTGTTAGGGGGACTTTGGGCCTCCAAACCGGTTCCAGGTGTATGGAAACTACTATAAGAAGTGATATCAGTTCTCCATCTACTTCCGATAACGACCCTCGACTTTCTTATATATGGATGTATGTGAGTTGGGATCGATACCGAGACACATACCTAGATATATGGGTTAGACGAGTAATAATAATAATTGATGTCAGTTATGATTCCCGATATAGTTACTGTTATGTGTACCTGTTATGTTATGACTCCCGTTCTACTTGCCGTGATTCCAGTGATGATTCCGGTTATTGGCTTATGTCTTTCTCGTTATGATTATCACATGATTTGCAACTTCGATTCTATATGCTTGGATTACTGTGGCATGAGATAGAGGTATATAGATGAGGGTTTCCTTGTTTGGATTATTCCTTCGATGTACTAGTCTCATGGGACAGTGACTTAAGCGTATATAATCACTTTTACTTATAATCAGTTTTACCCGTATTTCCTGTTCTATGATTCTGTTATATCTGCTCTTATATACTATTCTTGCGTTCTGACACTATTCATGTCTCTTAGCCACTTGGCAGTAGTTCATTTATTGTTATATGTCTTGACCCCTTGGATTTGCACATTCAGATTCCGAAGCTGGATCGAAGTGGAGTTGTCCATCGTAGACCGAGCCATCCTTAGCGGGCAGGCATCCCAGCTCTAGTTCCTTGTGCCTGACCTCTTTTGACTCACGGGATCTCCATCCTACTCGTGAGCTCTTTTGTACTTTTGCTGTACATCTTACTTTTGGGACTTGGTTGTGATAACTGATACATGTAAAATGTAATGTTTATCATATACTGTGATGACTTTGTATTGTACCTTTATGTTGGCATATATGTGTGTATACCACGCTTTGTGTTGCACTCTGATCATTTCTTGTTGTACCTTTGCTTAGCGTATATGTGTGGGTGCATTTTCGGACCTACGCATATACGTCGCAGTGACGTCCCCGTATCCGTGGAATCGGGGCGTTACACAAAATTTTGTTTTAAAGAAAATAAATACAAAAGTTTAGATTTGTATTGACTATATGCAAGGAGAGCTTAACATCTCTTCTACATATAGATTCATGATGAGTGTATCTTGTATTGAAGAGCTTAACATCTCTTCTTTATGTGGTACACGTGTGTAGGGGGAGCTTCACATCTCCTCTTATTCATTACATAATGTGTGTTATGTGAATTAGGGCTTAACATCCCTCCTTCATGTAATGCATATGTGTAGGGAAGCTAACTTAGCGTCTTCCTCTTCATGAATGTATATAGCATATAACATTTATTGATCTTTGTTTATTTTCTATGGTATCAAGATGCTTCATTGACATATTTTTAATTGATATCATGTTTTTATAGTCACCTCTTATTGATTTTGTTTTTGTTTTAGACAAAAAGGGGGAGAACATTGTTTTTATGGTTTTGATTGACAAAAGGGGGAGAAAGATTTTTACCCCTCAATTTATTTATTGTTTTGATTGTTTACCCCTTTGTTGATGATTGACAAAAAGGGGGAGAAAAATTTTGAGTTTATGAGTTTTATATATGCATATTTATGTTTTTGCATATATTAAGTCTAATATAGTTTAATGTTAATTGATCTCTAGAATATGTTTGTTTTGAATATTACATTTGATATCTAGAGCATCTTGTTTATGCATTGTCATTTATGCATATTTATGTTTATTTGTTTTGTGCATGAGTTAAGGGGGAGCTTCTTTGAAGCTTAACTTTAATCCATGCATATATAACTCCATGAGTTTTGTCATCATCAAAAAGGGGGAGATTGTTGGCCCAAAGGCCTTCCACCCTAGTTTTGATGATGATTAACTCATGTAGTTATGTTTACTAATAATCTTGTGGTGTTTAAGTTTCAGATTCATTAACCAAGATATTAGTTGGTGATTAGCTTCAACAAAGGAGTTTAGAAGCTTTTCATGGTGATTCCAGGGCCAAAGCATCAAGATCACACATTGCCTAGCCCATGGATGGTGTTTGGGAGCAAGTCAACTTGAAGATGAAGATCATCAAGAAGACTTAGGTATCCTAGTTTAGTTTAGTGTGTTTTAGATCCATTTGTAAAGCTTAGTATAGTTGATATGCTCAAGTGCACAATACACACACGTTTCATGATTTGGATTTTGTTTTCATGAATAGTAGATCAAAACAAGTTTACTTTATTCTTATGTATATTAGATATGTTCTAGATATACATACATGCTTTAAAGTTGCTAGACAAACTTATTTTGACTATCCTATTCATGTTTTGAAAAAATCTAGTTTGATAAAAATACAAGTGTTGGTTTTGATAAAATTTGCAAGACTCAAAAATGAATTGATATGATTGATATATGTCTTGAAATTTTTATCACTTGTTTGTGTTTCAATATAAAATGTTAAAACAAGTTTTATAGAATTTTCAGAAAAGATAAAAGATTTTTATAAAATATTTTAACATGTTTATTCTGACCCAGGTTTGTGCTGACAGGCTGGTCGGTCGACCCAGACGGTCGACCGCACCAAGGGCCGGTCGACCCATAGGGTCGACCGACGTGCACAGACTTGTGCACGTCTGGCAGGCACAAATCCGGTCGACCGTACGGGTCGACCGGGTCTGAGAGCAGAGCTCTCTGTTTGTTTGGGTCGACCGTGACGGTCGACCGTGGTTGCCCAACGGTCACATTTCTGACCGTTGGCGGTCGACCGTTAGCCTGTCAGGCTGCCAGCTCAGCCTAACGGCTAGTTTTCTGATGGGCCTATATAAACCCCATTTCTTTGGGATTTTGGCTAAGTTGTTTAGAGCTAATTTTTCCCTACTCTCTGGTTTTAAAAAGAAGTTTTTTAAAAGAGTTTAAAGAGCAAAAAGATTTCATCTTTATTGTTTTAGGTTTTTGGAAAATCAAAGAGAACTAGGTTTTGGGAGATTGTATTGATTTTCATTTTCTATCTTTTACAAGAGATTTCCCAAGTAGTTTTTCTTTGTTGCTTGTTTCCAAAAACACCTTTATTCCACACTTGAGCTATCATCTATCCTAATCTATTAGGATCTTATTTTGTGGAAAAAGAAAAAGGAAAGAGGTTTGTGGTTGAGACATACCACTTGTAGTAAACCCTTGATTTCTTGGTTGCTCCCTCTTTGGTAGAGGTTGAGGTTGTGTAATTGGGTTGTTGGTTTGCTCCCTCTTTGGTAGAGGTAGAGATTGGTGTTTGCTCCCTCTTGGTGAGGTGGAGTTGGTTGTTGGTTTGTTTCCCTCAAGTGTGAGGTGGATTGGTTGTTGTATTGGCTACGGGCCTACCCCTCGGTTGTGAGGTGGTTGTTTGAGAGAGGAGTTTGGTACTCCTAGAGTTGTAACAAATCCTCTTCGGTAGAGGTTCCCTCGGTGGGAGATAGTGGATTGGAAATCCTACACGGTGGTGTAGGCGGGGATGTAGAGCAAGGTGCTCGAACCTCGAAACATATCTTGGCCTTTGCGTTTGATCCAATATCTCTCAACTCTCTCTTTACATTTGTGCAAAGCATCATCCTTATTGCCATATCATTCATATCATATTGCTTGTGTTGCCTTGCATCTTTCATATTGTTGTATATCTTATATGCTTGGCTTGCTTGTGTGTGTGCCTCACTTATACTTAACCACAAGAGCTTCACATAGCACCTCAACCCATTCAAGGAGAATCAAGAGGAGTTAGTCCAGAGCCCTTCACGGGGAATTCGGCTACACTTGTGTGTTGTATTAAGTGTGTTGTAAGATTTGTTTTAAGCTTCCGCATTTAGATTATTTAGTTCACTAGATTAGCACTTACACCTATTCACCCCCCCTCTAGGTGTTTTTCAACACTGACACTATTATTGACTGTTATAGAATTACTGATATACGGATACACCGACACTACTATTGCATGTTATGGCTCCTGTTACACGGATACCATGTACACTACTAGTGGGACACGGATACACCATTTCACTGGATACCATCATTTCATATATTGATATTATCGTTACATGGATGCTCGATACACAGTTATCTCATGTCACACATCACTGTTACATATGTTCACCGCACGAGTTTTCATACATGTATTGTTTCTATCTTCTTGTCATATGGATCACCGTCCATATTACATGTATTATTGTTCCATGTTATCCCCGTATTCCCGTTATATGATTGTTTTCCGTCACTGATATTGTTATTCCCGTTACTGGATACATGAGCTGTTGATATGCGATGTGTGGAATCCCACATCTATTGTTCCTGTTTCCCGTTATCTTGTTCTATGCTATCAATAGAGCTCAGGTCCTGTTATCATGTTACATGTATCATGCACTGTATTTGTTCTTATTACGTTGTGTACTTTAAATATCAGATCATAAATATAACTTTGGGATGGGGGAGACTTGACGGTTGATTAGATCTTATCGGGTGGATGTTTGGATCCATTGTTTGTCCCACTGCAGGGGACGGGGTAGTGCTGGCTACCGTCTGTTACAGCTCATGAGCTCCCGTTTCCCGTTATTGTTTTAGCTTATTGAGTTCCCGTTACATGTTACAGCCTTAGTGGGCTGGCCCTGGTCTCAGCAGCCAGGGGTCTGTTTAAGGCCGTGATCCCGAGTATGCACGGGATGCACCTACCCGATAAGAGCTCCTCGACCAGTTGGTTTCCAAGTAACATAATAAAACAGTATACACAATAGTGACATTGGGAACACTTGTTATTTGGTCACTCTCTCGTTTGGATAATGGTACCCGTATGCCATGTCCGGATGGGTTCGACTGGAGTGCGGGCTCCAGTATGAACTGCCAGTGGTATGGGACACTGGAAGAGATTGATTAAATAGCAGGCGGTACTGATTGCTACTATTGGATAAATAACATGACTTGCCTGATACATGTATTCTATTGTTTAGTTGTACTTGTTACTGTACCTGAGCATTTAGCCGCTATAATGTTACATGTATACTTTGTTACTTTACCTGGTACATGTTACACTTTCTGTGGTGGCATACTACTCCTGTATATGTATACTCTTCATTGCATCTATTCTGTTTTCTGTATACCTTGCAGACATCATTACTGTCTATGCACAACACCGTATTATGGTTATATTGCATATGCCCATCTGCATGTTCACTTCTACCACGTCACCAATAGCATGTTCATTTCTATCACGTCACCACTAGACAACATTATTTATTATATAAACTGGATACGACTATAGACATGACCCGATGATAACATGCTAGGTAGTGATGGTATTAAAAGATGACATGTTTATATATTTCTACTGCTTATTATATGCTTATTATATTGTATCACTAATACAACATCATGTATTATATATTATTATCGTGCATGTATTACTATAGTACATATTACTGCCTCCTTCATTTTACCACTCACTAGGTCGCTTTCTGACGACCCTGGGTTTGCGTGCCCAGGTTGGAGATCCGAGTTATCGTATTGTCAGATAGTCCATTGGATTCACATAGGAGACTCATCATCGAGACCATTCAAAGGAATCTTTGTGATTTGTTTCTGTTATCTTATTTATCCCTGTTTTCCTATCTGTTATGATCTCTAACCTCTTTCTGCAGGTATTCTTGTACTTATTTAATGTTGGAACTCTTGTGTATATGGAGGCTATTTCCTTTACTGAGGTTTAACATACGCGCGAGGGTGTTTTCACCCTGCGAATGTACGTCGCCATAACGTCACCGTATCCTTGGGATCGGGGCGTTACAACTCCCACCAAGGGAACCTCCACCGAGGAGGATTTGTACAACAACCGAGAGTACCGAACTCCTCTCTCAACCAACAACCTCCACCGAGGCTATACAACCACAGTCCACCTCTTCCGAAGAGAGATACAAGCACAATCCACCTCTACCGAAGAGGGATACAAATACCAACTCCAACTCCACCTCACCAAGAGGGAGTACACCACAATCTCAACCTCTACCAAAGAGGGAACAACACAAGTAAGGGTTTTTACAACAAGTGGTATATCTCAACCACAAACCACTTCCTTTTCCCACAAATAAATGATCCTATAGAATAGGATAGAGTGATATAGCTCAAGTGGAAATCAAGGTGTTTTTGAAAATCAAACAACAAAGAAAAACTACTTGGGAAACCTCTTGTAAATGATAGAAATGAAGATCCAAAACAATATCCCAAAAACCTAGTTTCTTTGATTTTTCCAAAAACCCGTGAAAACAAAAACAAAGATGAAATCTTTAAGCTTTAAAACACTTTTGAATGCTTGTAAAAACACTGGAGAGATCTGGAATTTTTGGCTCAAAAATCTTAAAGAAAAACCCATACAAATGAGATTTTTAAAGCCCCATTGGAAAATAAGCCGTTGGAGCTGAACTGGCAGCTCTGGCGGCTGGCGGTCGACCGCCAACGGTCATATTTTTGACCGTTGGCAACCTGCGGTCGACCGGGAAAAAACAGATCAGAGCTCTCCCCGGTCGACCGCCCGGTCGACCGGCCCAAGTGCTAGCCCAACGTGCACAGATCTGTGCACGTCGGTCGACCGCCCGGTCGACCGACTCTGGGTCCGATCGACCGGTCGGTCGACCGCCAGAGCCTGTCAGGCACTGTTCTGGGTCAGAAAACAGAGTTTAAAAATATTTTAAAAATTCCCATAAAACTTCTAAAAATCTAGAAAAATAGTTTCTAACATAAAGTATGATATACAAACATGTGTTAAAAATTTCAACACAATTATCAAACATTTTGAACCATTTTTGTGTCTTATAAATTTTGTCAAAAACTAAAACCTGTATTTTACCAAACTTGGATTTTTCAATAGGAAATCTGATTTTTCCTAAAACACATTTAAATACAAAAACATGATACTTAAACACATTTAGGCATGATGCATATGGACATAAGTCCAATATACATGAAACATATACATATCATAGTTTTTGTCTTTAATTCCAAAATATGTTTTATAAAAACAAAAGACACCAAACCTCATGAATAGGTAAGTCAAAATAAGTTTATCTAGGAAGTTAAGCATGCATGTATATAGAATGAATCTACTATACATAAACCATTTAAACTTGTTTTGAACTACTATTCATGAAAACAAATATTGGTTAAATCAAAAACCGAAAAACCAATATCCAAAACATAAAACGTGTGTGTATTGTGAGCTTGAGCATATCACACTATCTAATCTTTACACATGGATCTAAAACAAACTAAAAACTATGGATACCTAAGTCTTCTTGACGAACTCCGTCTTCAAGCCGACTCGATCCAAACCGTGATCCACCGAGCTTGACTCTAACGAGTGCTATATATGATCTTGTTGCTCGGGCTCTAGAATCACCATGTGAAAGGCTTCAAAACTCCTTGTTGAAGCTAATCACCAACTAATATCTTGGTTAATGATCTGAAACTAAACATCACAAGATTATTAGTAAACATAACTACATGAGTTAATCATCATCAAAACTAGAGAGGAAGGCCTCTGGGCCAACAATCTCCCCCTTTTTGATGATGATAAAACACATGGAGTTATATATGCATGGATTAAAGTTAAGCTTCAAAGAAGCTCCCCCTTAACTCATGCATAGCAATAAACAATAAATATGTAATGAAAGCTCATAAACATGTATGCAAATGCATGATGCCAAACAAGCATACAAGCATAAAACTCATCAAATTCTTATCTCCATTTGCAAACACAAAACAAATATGCATAAACATAACTCCTTTTTCCAAAAACATGCATATATATACCAAATACTTCTCCCCCTTTTGTCAATCATCAACAAGGGGTCAAAGTAAAAACAAATCAATAAATTCTTCTCCCCCTTTTATTCGAAACAAAGAATTAACTAAGGGGTCAAACAAACAAATCAATAAATAGATATATGTGATATACATTCATGAAGAGGAAGACGCTAAGTTAACTTCCCTACGTATATGCATTACATGAAGAAAGGATGACAAGCCCTAATTCACATAACATAAAATATGCAATGTATAAGAGGAGATGTGAAGCTCCCCCTACACACGTGTACCACATAAAGAAGAGTTATCAAGCTCCTCAATATATGATACACACAACATGAATCTATATGTAGAAGAGATGTTAAGCTCTCCTTGCATATAGGCAATATAAATCAAAACATTTTATGATACCAATTGAAATCTGTCAATGCAGAACATTTTGATACCAATAGAAATGAAACATAAAAACATTTAAGAATTGATACCAATTGAAAGTAAATAGAGGCATTGATAGCAATTGTGAGAAAACAAATAAAATCTTGACACCAATTGAAAATATTATTCTTTATAAGCATATGATACCAAATTAAAAATCAATTTTCATTTTTTTTAATCATTTTCATCATAAAGTATGGGAGTGGAATATAAAACCAATGGTAAACAAAATACCAATTGAAAGATGAAATACAAGATTTTCTCCCCTTTTATGAAATACCAACTAAAACGATGATCAAATTTTTTTTTATTTGTTATAAGCTTATGCATCGTTATTAAAATATCAATTGAAAAACTAATCAATGGAAAACATGATAGTCATTAAAATTTCAAGCTTATCCATAAACAAAACTTTTATATGTGTGAAAAATTTGATACCAATCGAAATTGATACTATATGAAATGAAAGCATACATACATACAAATATATGAGTATACAAAAATGTTAATATTGATACCAATTGAAAGAATCCAATGATACCAATTGAAACAACAATAATATCAAGTGTATATCTCATATTACCTACCACCCAATCATGCTCATGTTTAAAATGATTTTCAATATAAAGCATACATAGGCATGGTCGCCCATCCAACCGCCCGTGAAAGGTAGCGGTTTTCAAAAATAGGTTCGAAAATAGAATATGTTTGAAAACATCTACCATAACGAAGAATCCCGCAGCTAGTTAAATGGAAAAACTTGTAAACTAGTACGAAATCCTTCAAGTAAGGAATAAAACAAAATTATTTTTCATGAAACTATGTAAATCACATGATCACTAAAACACTCAAAATCCATAAAGCCCATACATACTGATGAAAACATAATCATGAGAAACATATAAAATAAGGTGAGTGTACAAGTGTAGTGTGAAACACATAATCATGAAATTTGGCGATAAAGCTCAATATTCCTTAAAACATGAAACATCAAAAACTATTTAATCTTCAAGGCATATGTATGTCTTATACAAACTAAAGTATACATACATATCCAAACACATAACGAGTCCACAAATGTATATGCATGAAGGCACGTGGCTCAAAGGATGTATATGTATAAACAAATAGTTTGGACAAGATAGACATATACATGAAGTTAAAAATAGAAACATGAAAAACATGGATAAAATAGGAATACAAGTTAAATGCATGAATCATTAAAACTAGACTATACTAGCACATCTAATGGGTACAAATAATCGTTCAAGCCCAAACATATAAAAGTTTATTTGTGGCCCACTATATGTACAAGTATAAATCCTAGTCTTAATGAAAACTAACATTTAAACATATATTCAAATCATGAAGCATAAAATAAGACATAAATCAACATGATAATCATAAAAATGATCATTATGTAAATCCACATGCTATTAGACTTATGATAAACATGATAGCTAAATATATGCGAGAACATATAAATAATGGTCCATATAAACATGGGTGATCTCAAATGCTATACATGCATGTAAATGATCTAATAATCATGGCATTTAACATAGTAATCTACAAACATAAAACATCAAAACAAAGATCACAAACATCCATATGATCATTATGTATATGCATATGCATTAGATTTAGGATATACATATTAGTTAAAACAAGGTGAGAACACAAAGATATAAGTCCATATTAAACATGGGTGTCTCAAATAACTAAACATGTATATCACTAATCTAATAAACATGGCATAAGCATAATGAACAATAAAACAAGACATGCTATAAATCAATGACATGGAAAGCATGGAAATATAAATGGGAGTTAGAGATCGATACTAAAACCGATGAAGGCAACTCTCTAGTTCTCCAAACCTAGGTGGTCCTCCCACCAAACTTTCCTTGAAAGTGATGCATCCAAAATGTCCACATGAAGCTCGGAACGCATCCACTTCAAGACACCAACGCTCTCACGTCATGCGAGAGCCCACACCTACATCAAATACAATAAGGGTGGTTTTTGGTACCCATACTCTTTTGGGCCATGGGGGTTAGTCCCTTTCCTAACCCAAACAAAATTATTTGCTAAATTAACATCATGTATACGATCATAGCAAAATTTAGCAAGGTGGCCCTTACGTCCACAATGTGTACAAGTGTACACATGAGCATACATGTGATGGGTGTGTACGTGAGGAGCATGTGTACGCCGTGGAGGGTGTGCATGCATAGATGGAACTTGTTTCTTTCAAAATAAAGATTCCAAACGTGTATGACTCAACACACAATGGCTCAAAGTGGAGCCCAAACAATCCATATTCTTCTTTAGCATAAATATATCATTTTTAATTAAAGAAGAAGTGTGGCATGCAATAGGTGAACTAAGTGAAACTACCCTAGCATGGCAAACATGGGAATCCATATTATTTTTCAAAGATTCATTTTTTTTAAACAAACATCTAAATCATTAGAAATAGAAGCAATTTTCATTTTAAAGAATCATTTTCTTTTAAAACAAAATCAAGTTTTGAAGTTAAAACTTTATTTTTCTTCAAAACATCATTACAATCATTTCTATTTTTCAAAACTTCATTTTCTTCTAGGGCAAGTTCAAGTTTAGATTTCAATGAATCCTTTTCATTAGAAATCTCCTCTTTCTCTTGCAAAACCAACTCAAGTTTTGAAAACAAATCCTCTTTTTCTTTATTTAATTTACAAGTTTTCTTTTTCAAAACTTTATATTTTTCAAGGAGGTTCTCACAAACAATAGATAACTCTTCATTTAAAGCATCGGCATCCATACTATCATGATCATCAAATGAAGAGCTAGCACTATCTAGTTGAGTATTCGAATGTACCTCAAGGGAGTCATTCCCTTGGACAATATAGCATCGTTGTTCGGATTCGTCTCCACTAGATTCATCCTCCGGTTGGATTGGCAATTGAAGCTTGGAGGTGGTCAACTTGTTCCACACTGCAAAGGCGGAATCAAAATTAGAAACAAGCATAAGATATTCTTTAGAAAGCGTGCTTCTAATAGCCTCAAGGGCTTGTGCATTGGCCCTTATATGATTGCGGTTACCAAGATAGCATTTCTTGGTAGCGACAAGGAAAACATGCAAACCTAGGGTTTTCAGATACATGGACATCCTAAATTTTCACATGTCAATGTTGGAAACATCGAACATGGGAGGTGACAAGCAATCCATGAGTGTGTGCAAACAAATATACGTGCAAATGCAAATAATAGATTAGCAAACCAAGATCTTACTCCTAGGTGGTTAAACCAAATATCAAGAGCGGAGGCTCTGATATCAATTGAAATCACCTAGAGGGGGGTGAATAGGTGATAGTGCTAATCTAAAAACTAAATGCGGAAATTCAAACTAATTTGCAACTACACTTAGTACAACCAACGAGTGTAGCCGAATTCCCCGTGAATGGCTCTAGACTAACTCCTCTTGATTCCTCTGAATAAGAGTTGAGGCGCTATATGAAGCTCTCGTGGTTAAGCACAAGTGAGGCACACAAACAAACATAACCAAGCATATAATATATGAATGAGCAATATGAATAGATGCAAGGCACAAATAAAAGAGAGAGAGTTAAGAGTCAATGGATCAAACGCAAACAACAAGATGTGTTTCGAGGTTCGAGCACCGAGCTCTACGTCCCCGCCTTCACCGAGAAGGATTTCTAATCCACTAACTTGTCCACCGAGGACTCCCACCGAGGGAACCTCCACCGAGGAGGATTTGTACAACAACCGGGAGTACCGAACTCCTCTCTCAAACAACAACCTCCACCGAGGTTATACAATCACAATCCACCTCTACCGAAGTGGGATACAAGCACAATCCACCTCTACCGAAGAGGGATACAAATACCAACTCCAACTCCACCTCACCAAGAGGGAGTACACCACAATCTCAACCTCTACCAAAGAGAGAACAACACAAGTAAGGGATTTTACAACAAGTGGTATATCTCAACCACAAACCACTTCCTTTTCCCACAATAAATGATCCTATAGAATAGGATAGAGTGATATAGCTCAAGTGGAAATCAAGGGTTTTTGGAAATCAAACAACAAAGAAAAACTACTTAGAAAACCTCTTGTAAATGATAGAAATGAAGATCCAAAACAATATCCCAAAACCTAGTTTCTTTGATTTTTCCAAAAACCCTTGAAAACAAAAACAAATATGAAATCTTTAAGCTATAAAACACTTTTGAATGCTTGTAAAAACACTGGAGAGGTCTGGAATTTTTGGCTCAAAAATCTTAAAGAAAAACCCATACAAATGAGGTTTTTAAAGCCCCATTGGAAAACTAGCCGTTGGAGCTGAACTGGCAGCTCTGGCGGCTGGCGGTCGACCGCCCGGTCGACCGCCAACGGTCATATTTTTGACCGTTGGCAACCCGCGGTTGACCGGCCGGTCGACCGGGAAAAAACAGAGAGCCGAGCTCTCTGGTCCGGTCGACCGCCCGGTCGACCGGCCCAAGTGCCAGCCCAACGTGCACAGATTTGTGCACGTCGGTCGACCGCCCGGTCGACTGACTCTGGGTCCGATCGACCGGTCGGTCGACCGCCAGAGCCTGTCAGGCACTGTTCTGGGTCAGAAAACAGGCTTTAAAAATATTGTAAAAATTCCCATAAAACTTCTAAAAATCCACAAAAGTAGTTTCTAACATAATGTATGATATACAAACTTGTGATAAAAATTTCAACACAATTATCAAACATTTTGAACCATTTTTGTGTCTTATAAATTTTGTCAAAAACCAAAACCTGTATTTTACCAAACTTGGATTTTTCAATAGGAAATCTGATTTTTCCTAAAACACATTTAAATACAAAAATATGATACTTAAACACATTTAGGCATGATGCATATGGACATAAGTCCAATATACATGAAACATATACATATCATAGTTTTTGTCTTTAATTCCAAAATATGTTTTATAAAAACACAAAACACTAAACCTCATGAATAGGTAAGTCAAAATAAGTTTATCTAGGAAGTTAAGCATGCATGTATATAGAATGAATCTACTATACATAAACCATTTAAACTTGTTTTGAACTACTATTCATGAAAACAAATATCGGTTAAACCAAAAATCAAAAAATCAATATCCAAAACATAAAACGTGTGTGTATTGTGAACTTGAGCATATCACACTATCTAATCTTTACACATGGATCTAAAACAAACTAAAAACTATGGATACCTAAGTCTTCTTGACGAACTCTGTCTTCAAGCCGACTCGATCCAAACCGTGATCCACCGAGCTTGACTCCAACGAGTGCTATATATGATCTTGTTGCTCGTGCTCTGGAATCACCATGTGAAAGGCTTCAAAACTCCTTGTTGAAGCTAATCACCAACTAATATCTTGGTTAATGATCTGAAACTAAACATCACAATATTATTAGTAAACATAACTACATGAGTTAATCATCATCAAAACTAGAGAGGAAGGCCTCTGGGCCAACAACCATAAAAAGTGGAGACAAAAAGTTAATCCCGCTGAGCGAGGGACTTAATCTGATCCTTGAGGCGTCAAATATCTCTTTGACATGCTTTCTCAACCTCAGCCAAGGCTTGGACCCTCAACTCCTTATCTGATAAGAACTTCTTTGCAGTAAGCTATTCTTGAAGAGATTCCAACTTGGGATGTAGACATTGAGCTCCTGCTGTACCTGACTCTTGGCTGCCTCGAGCTCCTCCGCCTTCTTCTTCTCGTTCGCAAACTTCTCTCATTGTCTTGGATTAAATCTCGTGCCTTAGACTTTGCAGCTTGAGCACTTGCTATGACACCCTCCGCATTCTTGGTGATGATCTCAGATCTCTGAAGGTCATCGGTCAAATCCTGATAGTTGGCTTAGAGTCATCCAGATGACGGGATTGTTCAGTTATTTATTCCTCAACCTCTTTTTGTTCGCGTTCTTGGGTAATGCAAATGTTGCTCACAGCCGCTGGGTATCATCGATAGGATTGGCACTCTCCAGGTTCCTCAGATCCTTCGAGTATATTCCCAATTTCTCCACCAGCACTGGTACGCTTTCACTCAATCAGAACCCCTGGTCTGTCAGATATTCTCGATTCAGTTATTGAGAACTGATCACGTAAATCAAAAGAACTTACCCCTGTGACTACCAATTCGGTGCAATACTTCATCGTGTTGAAGAATTACTCGACCATTTGAAGGCTTAGTTCTTCCAGGATGTCCATGGCTGTTATTAGCGCCGGAGGAGCACTTCCTGATTCAGTCTCTGCAATAGTGATAGAGGTGCTCTAAGAAATCAAAGGTTGTGTATTTGTCCCTCTCAGGAATACAAGTGTGAGCTGGGTGAAAAGCTGTCTTATCTCCAAAGTTACCACAGGAGCTTAAGATATTGAAGTGCGAATAGCATCCTGAGTAGTGGAAACTTCAAGAGTAGGGTGGACCACCAAGGTCTCCTCCATCGATGCAGTAGAAAAGCCTTCCTCAGTGTTTACGATTGGAACAGTTGTTTGAGCTGCCAGTAGATCTCCTACAGCATGCAACAGTGTTAGCAGCAACTTGAAGAACCAGAGTTGTGACTTTAGTTGCATCTCACCTGGTTGAAGAGTAAGAGATGAGACTTTTTTGTGGGGATCCTCAAGCCGGGATGGTCCTTTTACCTTGTCCTCAGCACTTATGGAAACCCTTCCAACTTTGATTACACGAACGTCTGAGCCCCCAGCCTAGGACAGTTCCTCGATCATGTCAGCGATGATGGAAGAAGCCTCCTTGACAACGGCAGCAGCAATCTCCCAGAAGCTTGCAGCCCCTTGACGGTAGTTGCAGGAGCCTCTAGTTCAGGTCGAGTGGTTTCCACCTCGATGTTGACAGCATTGGTGAGCACCTTATCAGAGTCCCTAACCCGAGTTTCTGAAGAAGTACCAAGAAAGAAAAATATCAAAAACATTTTTATACAAACTGTAAATGAAGGTACAACAGAGTCAGGGATTACCTTACATGAAGATGACTTCCACCTCCTAGGCAGTTAAGTGTGAGAACTTACTGCTATCAGGAGCAGGACACACGTTGCCCCAGTCAGTATCGCTCCCCAAGTAATTACCTCCTCACTCGAAGAAGAAGGTGAAGCTTGAGCACACGCTACTCCAGCTATCGGAGATTTAACTGCGACGAGTCCAGTAGTCGAACCTTGCTCTGGCATACCCATAGATGTCATCATTTCAACTGAGAAACTTAGCCACATGTCCTTTGGGTTAGTACATTCTTCTTGACCCTGTGAAAAAGTCAAGTGAACAATATCAGTGGTCGCCGGTGCAGATACAGGTTCACTACTGGTTACTTCCCCTTCTTATGGCAATTCCTCAATGGTAGCTACTTTGAGAATTCAAGCCCGATAACTCTTCGAACGCAATTGGACACTAGAATCCTCATCAAGATCAACGTGAGCTGATTCAAGCTCTGTCTCTGAAATCAAGATTTTCTTTGAAGGAATTTCAGCTTCGGGTTCCAGACCTATTCTCTTCTGACTTGAGCCAGCTTCAGTAGGCTGAAATCGAGCATGCTTCACAACCAGGCTTCGGGAGCGCTGGTGACAAGACTCTTCAGCAGTCTGTTCTCTTTGTCTAGAGACATCAGCAGCTTCCTCCTGACCAGCTTCGAGCTCAACATCAAGAAATTCGTTTATTCCTATTTTACGGGTGGTCCTGGATCCCTTACAAGTACAATAGCTAGACTTGATAGCTTTGATGCATGAGGTATTAATCTCGTACCCGGAATGTAACACCCCGCCCTCGCAATATGTACCCAGATGTGTATCCTGATTTTTTGATTGTATTTTCTCATTTTCTCGTACTTATTTATTCTCGTTTAGCGGTACTATTTGACTTGACCTTTCTGCTTACCAAATTTGACCGATTTGACCTTTCTGATCGCCAAATTTGACCCGTTTTTTCATGATTTTCCAGAATTTTTGAATTACTTTAATAAAATCTCTAAAATCGATATTAATCGGTACCATCGATTGATTCTCAGAATTTTAAATTACAAACGGAGTCAAATTTCCAAAAACTGCTTTCATATTTTTTCTTAGAATAATATTTACTATCTTAATGCTTTTTTTAGGATTTTTCTGAAATTTCCGCCAGATTCTGTATCGACCGTATCGATGGCTAATTCCAAGATTTTAAATTTTAAAATGGAATTGAATTTCTTAGATCCTATTTCACTATGATTCTCAGTATAATATTATTGATTTTTGAGAATTTTGGGGAGCTTTGTAAGATAATTGATTCTCGAGCGTTTCGGTTATTTTTCCGAAAATTTTCCACAACCGCGATCGAACCTGGGGATTTCACCATTTCATTTATTTTTCCTTTTTCTCCAAATTTCTTTTCCCTTTTTTCTTTTCTTTTTCATTTTCTTTTTTTCTTCCTTCCACCAAATTCTAAAACCTTCTGTACTCTTCTAAAACATTCTACACCCTTCCACCAAAACATCCCTTCAAAATATCTCAAACACTCAAGTACCTCTCTCATCAACTTCGGCCAATCATAACTCCCTCTCCGATCACATTTCAAAAAATATCTCATCCCAAACACATTTTGTAACATCCGTATTTTAAAATACATGATTTAATAATATATAATAGTATTTTTAAGGTGTATTTGTAATTTGTATTAACCATTATTATTTTCAGGTGTAAGATTATTATTGTTAATTATTATTTATTATTATTATCTTTAATTATTTTAATTGTGGTTATTAGTATTACTTATTTCCTATTTTTGTTATTATTATTGTTCACCATATGTAATTTGTATTACTGTTTCCTTTTGTTTTCTCTAACCCATCAACCCAACCCATAATCCTAATTATAGGTAACTAATATCTAATCTTAACAACCAGTCTTATAAAATCTTAACTAAACTTAATCCTTAAACTACTTCTTATCCCCTTCCTCACAGCCTCCCCCTTTTTCCCATTGTCACAAACAAACATCACCAGCTGCCTTCGTCCTCACCACCGAGCTTCACCCGGGCATGCCTCCCTATGGCAGCAGGCGCACACAGCCCCTGGCTGTCTTCTTCTTCCTCTGCCGAGATTCACGGAGCCGTGAGCAGCCTCTCCCTCATCCAGCAGGCCTAAAGCCCTCACCTTCCTCCCCCTTCAACCACGCCCGGAGATCTTCAACCCACAACTCCATTGCAGTGAGCGTCATAACAATAACGGCAACCCTGGGCTCTCCCGTTCGTGCACATAAGCCGCCACCTCGGGCTTCTTCCTCCCCGGTCTTTGTCCAGGCCGCATCCAATCCTCCCTCCGGCGATCCTCAAGCTTTTCTCCTCCTCAAGTCTAGCACAATAGCCCAGATCTCCTTCCCCTTCTCGCGCATCTTCACCAGCGAGCGCTAGGGTCGGCGGAGGAAGCAACCAAGAGACGACGACCCGTCTTTTTCCTCTTATGACGCAGTCTCTACGATCGAGAGGAACTTGTAGTTCATTTTCATGGAGAAGCTCATGGACTGAGCTCAGGACCATGACCCGTCATCCATAGCGGACGTCATCTATGACCTGATCACCACCGGACCTACCCGGGCCAGCGCTTCCTTCACGGCTTATTGTCTCGCGGTGTCTCGCCGACGATGTGGAGGGCTCAAAGTAGTCATTGAGAAGGGAGGTGAGCCTTGCCACTCTGATTCTTCTATTTGGGTCTAAAGGTCATGCAAGAGGGACTTGGAGATTCTTGCTGAAATGGAAAAATTGAAATTTGACATCCGGAAGGCTTGCCTAGTTCTTATTGAAGAGTTGGTGAGGAATCAGTTCCTAGAGGATTTCTGGAGGATGCAGATACTGTATTTTTAAGGGTGCTATGGAGAATTGAGAGCGAATGATAAGATTTATGATCTATTGATTGAAGAAGACTGTAAAGCTGGGGACCATTCAAATGCATTGATTACAGCGTATGAGATGAGGCTGAAGAGGAGATTGGCGACGACATTTCATTTTAACTATCTTTTAGTGCATATTGTTTCAGACTCGCTCGGACGATCTGAACTCGGTAATGGGAGATCTGGATTCGTGCTTGTTGTGGACCCGATACATATGCAATTTGAAGACCACCCCAAGGATGATCCGTAGAACAGTTCCGATTCATGCAGTGAAGACCAAACGGCGATTCAGTTCCGAAACCGCGTCATTTCATGTGAGTGTTTCATTTCATGTGAGTGTTTGTTCGTATGTCATTTTCTTCTTCACCATTATTATGTTTTATTCATATTATTTCATGTGAATTTATATTATATTTTACCAGTTTGACTTATTGTATCACTTCATGAGACATTATTGATTGTTCACCTTGTTTGGGTAGTTAATATAAGCTTGTATCGTTATCATTTCATGTAATGGTAAATCACCGTTGTTTGGCTTAGACCTGGTATTGATATATCATAGACGGGACTTGATCTAGTAACTGACCTAGTTATGATAAATCTTAGAATATAAACATATTGATCTTGAGGTTGATTGATTCTGAGGTTAGAGATGTATGTGAAGTAATTGTCGGACAAATTATTTGGTGATTATTCCAACTAAAATTCTTTTGGATATTGAGGACGTATTAGATTTGATGTTGTCTCATAGACAGACTGTTTTACCGATACATGGATATGTATGAATATGATACCCTAGACGCTGATGTATGCGATGGGACTGACTTCTAGACTGTTTGGAGCTATTATTTCTAGATTTTTGTATTGATGTGCTTGACTGATGTATTGATGACCTTATTGACATTGACTACTAGAGGTAGAGGTGATCAAGATTCCGTGTTGATTGAGGATGTTACACTTCTTAGTTATAATCTTGATTGGATTGAATATCGATGTTTAAATAAATAGGAGATCTTTATTAATAAAATGAAATCTTGGACTTGAACCTGTTGGTAGACTCGATTGGGTTGGGGTTGACTTGGGGTTAAGGAATAGACGTTGATTGGATTGACTTGATCTGGCTTGGTGGATTTTTAAATATGTGTGCTTGATATGTTACTTGACTTTGGGATCCTATGATTGACTTTGATAGAGTGTGATTGTGTGATAATCTTGATCGAATTGAAATATGTGGAATTGATTATATGTATCAGAACATGTAGTATTTCAGTTATTAAGATACAGATATATTGGTGATGGTTTACCGTATCAGATACCTTGACCTGGATCGGTACTTGACGATCAGGATGACTATTGAGGTTAGGTTCATGATAACTATTGAAACTATGAGTAGACAGATCGACTACTGTTATATGCAGTACAGGTATATGTGATATTGATCAGTTCTAGATGAGACTGTTTATTGAGCAGTATCTAGACTTATTATTTTATTTTAAATTCATGTTATTGAAAGTTACTGGGAAAATATTATCAGACCGTAACATATATATTATTCTATTGTTCTACCATTTACACAGTAATATTGTTCACATTGTTATTGTTACATCATTGATACTGTTACTGTCACCATATCATCCCAGTAATCAACATAACATGGATATTGATTGATCTAAATAATAAAGTAATTGAACACTTACATCGAGATTGGGAAAATTGATAGAGGAGATAGCGTCTATATTTTGGGTGGACCTAGGATACAGGTTGCGCGGCCGAGATACGGTTCCACTGCAGGGTTCCGGGAGATGACTGACATCCCGTATTATTCAAATTGTGATTGTTATTGACATATTGTTATTGATGTTGACTCCCTAGCGGTAGGACCTGGTTCAGCGTCAGGTGACTGGGCCGTGATTCTAGGTATGTACGGAACCCACCTAAAGCATAAACAATATCTCTTCTATCAGTTTCGATAACTTAGGACCCTGATTGACGCGTGTAGAAGGCGTAGTATGGGATGCGTCTATTACAGGAGCCAATTGGTGTTCGCTAACGTAATAAATAAATAATGAATTGTCTATAGTGTATTGTGGCTGACCGTAATCACTTGACTGAACTCATATAGGTTATGATAGACATATGATTGTACACATGACCAGATTGTATACTAGACTAGTGACATATGCTAGGTTACATTTCTTGACATTAGTTATTTTCTTTTATCATGATGTCAGTTATATATCATTCATAAATTTGTTCTTTATATTGGTATTCTGTTATCTTTTATTTCAGTTATCATGTTGTTATTGCTTACATTATTTTTTTATGCACGAGCACCTTCCCTTTTACACACACACTCATTAGGTCGCCTCTGACAACCCTGGATTGCACGTCCAGATGCTAGATGTTTTATGTTCTTATTCAGGTATTCATATGATCATACTCTTCGCGAGAAGCTAGAGTCTTTCCTATTTGAATATAGGTATTCCTGCCATTATTCCTGATTCATGTGTATCACACTTAGCTTTTATTCTATCCCTTATTTCATCTGAGATCATGAGTAGTCAATATATGTATTATTGCAGTGATCGTTGATTATTAGGATTTAAATTTATAGCTTGCTCAGGTTACTTTAGGCTTAGCGTGTACACGTGAGGAAAGTATACGTGGGGTATTTTCCTCACGTATATACGTCGCCGACTCTCGTCGCGCTCTGTTACACGTATTTTGGGAAGGGGGCGTGACAGGATTTTCTTGGTATCAGAGCCAGGTTTACTCAAAAGAGACCTAGTTCATACCGATGACTTGAAACAAGCTATAGTTACACTGTAATGTACATATACTATCTATACAATGATATTGACTCCACTTGGAATTGAATGTCCTCCCTTTGAAAATCCATCTCTTTGATCTTTTGGTCTTTCTGTTTGCATCTCTTCTTCTGAAGTAATCTTGGCTCCATCTTGAATCTTTTTTTTCTTTCTGATTCTATTTCTCTGATTTTATCTCCTGAGTTTGATCACCCCATGTTGAAGCTGGTAGCAGAGAATCAGAGCGCACAGTAGAAGTATGGTGAACTCTTGATGCAGTGAGAAGCGGGATGGAAGCGTCATCTTCTCCCTTAATTAGATTTTTATCATTCCCTACTTTATTGAAATTTTGAGGACGAAATTTTTATAAGGTAGGTAGAATGTAACATCTGTATTTTAAAATACGTGATTTAATAATATATAATAGTATTTTTAATGTGTATTTGTAATTTGTATTAATCATTATTATTTTCAGATGTAAGATTATTATTGTTAATTATTATTTATTATTATTATCCTTAATTATTTTAATTGGGGTTATTAATATTACTTATTGCCTATTTTTTGTTATTATTATTGTTCACCATATGTAATTTGTATTACTATTTCATTTTAATTTTCTTTAGCCCATTAACCCAACCCATAATCCTAATTACAGCTAACTAATATATAATCTTAACAAACAATCTTATAAAATCTTAACTAAACTTAATCCATAAACTACTTATCCCCTTCCTCACAGCCTCCCCCCTTTTCCCATTGCCACAAACAAACATCACCTGCTGCCTTCCTCCTTACCACCGAGCTCCACCGGGCATGCCTCCCCATGGCAGCAGGCGCACACAGTCCCTGGCTGTCTTCTTCTTCCTCCATCGAGATTCACGGGGCCGTGAGCAGCCTCTCCCTCATCCTGCAGGCCTAAAGCCCTCACCTTCCTCCACCTTTAACCACACTCGGAGATCCTCAACCCACAACTCCAATATTGTGAGCATCACAACAACAACGGCAGCCCTGGGCTCTCCCGTTCGTGCGCATAACCCGCCACCCCGGGCTTCTTCCTCCACGGTCTCTGTCCAGGCCGCATCCAATCCTCCCTTCGACGATCCTCAAGCTTTTCTCCTCCTCAAGTCCAGCACAACAGCTCGGATCTCCTTCCCCTTCTCGCGCATCTTCACCAGTGAGCGCTAGGGCCGGTGGAGGAAGCAACCAAGAGACGCGACCTGTCATCTTCCTCTGATGGCACAGTCTCCACGATCGAGAGGAACTTGCGGTTCATTTTCATGGAGAAGCTCATGGACTGAGCTCGGGACCATGACTCGTCATCCATATCGGACGTCATCTACGACCTGATCGCCGCCGGACCCACCCTAGGCCCGCGCTTCCTTCACGGCTTACTGTCTCGCGGGGTCTCGCTGGCGATGTGGAGGGCTCAAAGTAGTCATTGAGAAGGGAGGTGAGCCTTGCCACTCTGATTCTTCTATTTGGGTCTAAAGGTCATGCAACAGGGGCTTGGAGATCCTTGCTGAAATGGAAAAATTGAAATTTGACATCCGAAAGGCTTGGCTAGTTCCTGTTAAAGAGTTAGTGAGGAATCGGTTCCTGGAGGATTTCTGGAGGATGCAGATACTATATTTTTAAGGGTGCTAAGGGAGAATTGAGAGTGACTGATAAGATTTATGATCTACTGATTGAAGAAGACTGTAAATTTGGGGACCATTCAAACGCTTTGATTACTGCGAATAAGATGAGGCTGAAGGGAGATTGGCGACGACATTTCATTTTAACTGTCTTTTAGTGCGTATTGTTTCAGACTTGCTCGGACGATCCGAACTTGGTAACGGGAGATCCAGATTCGTACTTGTTGTGGACCCGATACATAGGCAATTTGAAGACCACCCCATGGGATGATCCGTAGATCAGTTCTGGTTTGTGCAATGAAGACCAGACGGCGATTCAGTTCCGAAACCGCGTCATTTTATGTGAGTGTTTGTTCGTATGTTATTTTCTTCTTTGCCATTATTGTGTTTTATTCGTATTATTTCATGTGAATTTATATTATATTTTACCAGTTTGGCTTATTGTATCACTTCATGAGACATTATTAATTGTTCACCTTATTTGGGTAGTTGATATAAGCTTGTATCGGTATCATTTCATGTGATGGTAAATCGCCATTGTTTGGCTTAGACCTGGTATTGATATGTCATAAACGGGACTTGATCTACTAACTGACTTAGTTGTGATAAATCTTAGAATATAAGCATATTGATCTTGAGGTTGATTGATTCTTGATTGAGGTTAGAGATGTATGTGAAGTAATTGTCGGACAAATTATTTGGTGACTATTCCGTCTAGAAATCTTTTGGATATTGAGGACGTATTAGATTTGATAGAGTCTTATCGACAAACTGGTTTACCGATACATGGATATGTGTGAATATGATACCCTAGACCTGATGTATGCGATGGGACTGACTTCTAGACTATTTGGAGCTATTATTTCTAGATTTTTACATTGATGAGTTTGACATATGTATTGATGACCTTATTGACATTGACTACTAGAGGTAGAGGTGATCTAGATTTCGTATTGGTTGAGGATGTTACACTTCTTAGTTATGATCTTGATTGGATTGGATATCGATGATTAAATAAATAGGAGATCTTTATTAATAAAATAAAATCTTAGACTTGAACCTGTCAATAGATTCGATTGGATTGGGGTTGCCTTAGGGATTGAGGAATAGGCGTTGATTGGGTTGACTTGATCTGGCTTGGTTGATTTTTAAATATGTGTACTTGATATGTTACTTGACTTTGGGATCCTGTGATTGACCTTGATAGAGTGTGAGTGTGTGATAATCTTGATCGAATTGACATATGAGGATTTGATTATATGTATCAGAACATGTAGTATTTTAGTTATCAATGGTGATGGTTTACCGTATCAGATACCTTAACCTAGATTGGTACTTGACGATCAGGATGGCTATTGAGGCTAGTTTCATGATGGCTATTGAAACTATGAGTAGATAGATCGACTACTGTTATATGACGTACATGTATATGTGATATTGATCAGTTCTAGATGAGACCGTTTATTGTGCAGTATCTAGACTTGTTATTTTATTTTAAATTCATGTTATTGAAAGTTACTGGAAAAATATTGTCAGGCCATAACATATACATTGTTCTATTGTTCTACCGTTTACACGGTAATATTGTTCACATTGTTATTGTTACATCATTGATATTGTTACTGCTACCATATCATCCCTGTAATCGAAATAACATGGATATTGATTGATCAAAATAATAAAGTAATTGAACAACTTACATCGGGATTGGGAAAATTGATGGAGGAGACAGCATCTGTATTTTGGGTGGACCTAGGGTACAGGTTGCGAAGCCGAGATAGGTTCCACTGCAGGGTTCCAGGGGATGACTGACATCCCGTATTGTTCATATTGTCATTGTTATTGACACATTGTTAATGTTATTGACTACCTAGTAGTAGGACCTGATTCAGTGCCAGGTAATTGGGTCGTGATTCTGGGTATGTACGGAACCCACCTAAAGCATAGACAATGTCTCTTCTATCAGTTTCAATAACTTAGGACCCTGATTGACACGTGTAGTAGGCGTAGTATGAGATGTGTCTATTACAGAAGCCAATTGGTGTTTGTTAACATAATAAATAAATAATGAACTATTTATAGTGTATTGTGACTGACCGTAATCACCTGACTAAACTCATATAAGTTATGATAGACATATGATGTACACATGATCGGATTGTATACTAGACTAGTGACATATGCTAGGTTACACTTCTTGACATTAGTTGTTTTCTTTTATCATATGTCAGTTATATATCGTTCATAACTTTATTCTTTATATTGGTTATTCTGTTATCTTTTATTTCAGTTATCATATTGTTATTGCTTACATTATTTTTTTATACACGAGCACCTTCCCATTAACACACACACTCATTAGGTCGCTTCTGACAATCCTAGATTGCATGTCCAGATGCTAGATGTTTTATGTTCTTATTCAGGTGTTCGTATGATCGCACTCTTCGCGATGAGCTAGAGTCTCTCCTTTTTGATTATAGGTATTCCTGCCATTATTCTTGATTCATGTGTATCACACTTAACTTTTATTCTATCCCTTATTTCATCTGAGATCATGAGTAGTAATTATATATATTATTGTTGTGATCGTTAATTATTATGGTTTAAATTTATAGCTTGTTCAGATTACTTTAGGCTTAGCGTGTATACGTGGGGTATTTTCCTCGCGTATATACGTCGCCGACTCTCGTCGTAACTCTGTTCCACGTATTTTGGGAAGCGAGGCATGACACATTTCCCTTCTCCTTTAAACTTCAACTCCAAAAACCAACTCCTTTCCTTCTCCTTTTCTTTTGATTTCTTCATCAAAACCCTAACACCTCCCATTCCTCCTTCATCTCCACTACAACCACGGAAACTACGACTCCCTACCATCATCTTCTTCCTTCTCCATCTCCAAAACTACAACCGCCTACAAATAACTCTCCATAAAACCAATACCACCACCTACCTCCTAGGGCCGGCCACTACCCCAAGCTCTAAGCTAGCCATCCCCTCTCTAACGATGTCTCCAGTGACCATTCCGGCGACTACTTCGGCAACGACTCCACCATTTTCAACAACATCAACTCCACCACCAACATACACCTTCATCACAACCACTTCTTCTAACTTCTCTCTCCATCACCACCATCTTCACTTCCACCATCACAACACCACCTCCAACACCTTTATTTCAACCTCCAACATCACCATCATCATCACCTCCTTCAACTTCCTTTTGAATTCTTCTCCAAAATCTATCTCCACCACCAAATAACACCACTATCAACTCCAACACCATCACCTTCACCCTCTCCTCTCTCTCCTCATGGCCGGCCACCACCAAGAGGTGGCATACCCTCTCTATGGTTGGCCCTCTCCAAGAGGCCAAGCCTCCACTTGCCTTGTCTATTCCCCGCTCGGAAGATCACGCGCGTAGCTTTCTGGAGTTCCCGGCTTTACCACCGTGTTTGTTATGAGGCAAGTCTTTTCTTGTGTTAAAGCGAATGGTTATCACTTTGCTTGGGCACACCGCTTCAACAGGTCTATTGTGCTCGTATTTGTATTTCCATGGATTCATGTCAGTTGTAATCCGTGGACATGTCGTGACTTGTATTTTGTCGATATACTGTAATGCTTGTAATAGGGTAGGTGACACTATAATTATGCATGTGTGATGATCAACAAAAAGCAAGCACAAAAAATAGGTAAAGAAATGTAGGTCGATGTTACTACTTTTGCGATTTTTTCATAGTAGCAAAGTGGCTCTACGGGTCGTATCCACAAGAAGGAGAGCGATGAAAGCTTGATGCGGCTTCTTTGTTCAAGAAAAGAGAAAGTTCTTTGTTTCAAATAAAGAATTTGAAAATAAAAACAAGTTGGTTTCAAAAATTATTTTAGAATGAGTTGGTGGTTTGTAAAAGTGATTTTTTTAGATGGTAAAAACGCATGGCTAACTTTCTACTAAATGCTCCCACTAATATCTAATTTCTTGAAGATGTAGCCTCACGATGGATCATAGGCAAGCATAATCCTTATGCATAGGAACTATTCACGTGAAAATCGAGTCAAAGTTCTTCCTTTAACTTAGCTTTACACGGTAAAAACTCAGACATTCCTTTATCAGGATCCAATAGAAAGCGAGAATAAAGGAAGACACACGTGCACTAATGGTATCAGCAAAGTTAAAAGGAAAATCTCTACTTACAAAGACAAGCAAAGTTTATAAAACATCAAAACCTGTTAAGTATGAAATATAAGAGAGCTAATATTTGTAGGTAAGTTAGAGTTAGAACCCTCGTCTTAAGATGTCATAGCTCTCGTTTGCACAAGACTTGTTTGACACTATTGACTCATTTGGGATATCAATCAAGTTGTTAGAGATTAGTGGGTTAGTATTAGTTAGTCATGCAATGAAAGAGTTAGTTAGACATGGTAGTAAAAGAAACAACAAGAGTTAAGTGGTAAAGAGAAAAGGAGTTACACAACAACAAGTAAGTAAAAGCAAATGAAAAAACACCAAGTAATTGGAAAGAAGAAAGAGAAGTAGTTACTTGTCTTAGATTATCACCTTCAAATACAAATTTTACACACACTCTCTCTTTCACTCTAATGGCTAAACTAAAACTAGAAGAAGAAGGAAACTACAACACTTAAAATTCCTAGAACAAGATAATAACAACTCCTAAACTCTGGATCTGCTCCACTTCAGAACCCCAGGGGGGTTTTATAGGCACCAGGGGAAAGAGGCCAAGGGGACAACCCTGGCCCAAAGCCCAGGCGCGGCCGCGCCCATACGAAGGCAGAAACGCGGCCTGGGCTGCGTTTTCGCGGCCCTGCCAGGGCGGCGCGCTCCTGGCCACCTGCTGCGTCTGGTCTTGTTTGTCCCCTATCAGGTGGATCTTCTGGTTTCTGGATTTGATGCCCTGGGCTGACAAAATCTCCTCTCTAAGGTCAATGGCTACTTGGTAGGCCTTTAATCACCCATTAAATGGTGATTTAGGGTATTCTTCTTATTTGGACACCATGGACCTAGGATCAAGCAAGCAAAGCTTTATTAGCAGAATTTTATATCAAATAAATATGCAAATGTGATAAAAATTATTCAAAATTAGAGACTAATCACACCCCCACACTTATCTTTTTGCTCGTCCCGAGCAAAATAAAAATAATAGAATTATTACACCACTTTCACAGGTGACATGATTACACTGAGCATGTGCAACAAACCTTTGAACCTCTAGATTTTCCCTAGAGGAAGAGTGTTGTCTCCTGAGGGTTTTTAAACGGATTGCACCCACAAAATCCAATAAATGAAAAATGTTAGTTATAAGCAAATTCTCTTTCAAGAAAAAGAACTTTCAATCATCTAAATAAAATGACCAAATGATATAAGAATTAGGTTTAACCCTCAGAAGTCCTCCTATGCTTTACCTTCATAAAAAAAGAAATTATGGTTTTTCTTTAAATTTAAAAAGGATCTTGTACTTCTAACTTATTCTATTATTTTGCTTTAGATAGATATGCATAATGTGTAAGTGTGATGTGCTTAAGATTTCTTTACTCAACTTTGAATATCATTTAATTTTATTAATATTTATCTATTATTCTTGGTTTCATTAGGCTTTCTACTTTACTCATGAAAAACATATCAAACCGATGACTCCCAAACCAGGTGGTTTTAGGGCACCAGGTGAAAAAAATGCCCCTCAGGTCAAATATGCAAGTAGAGTAGGCCACGAAATCAAGATTTACTTATATATTACATATTTATTTATATATATATATTTTTTTGACGTGAGTAATCATACTTCTTGAGGCACAATTATTCAACATTTTTTTTCAGAGTTGTGTCTCTATATCCCAAGCATGTGTGTGTGTGATTTATGCATATTCTACTAAGGCTAAATAAAAGGTATAAGTTATTTTCCTTATCCCTCCCACTCTTAGTCAAACCAATGTTTCATTTTTATTTAGGCTAAAATAAAGATTCCTTAATAAGGTTCCCTTAATTCCTACAACCTTTTGATATTTTTATAAAAAGTATGAAAATTCTGTTTTCATTCTTGAGATTTTTATTTTATATATTATTATATATATATATTTTTTCTTTTTTTTAGTAAAAAGAAAAAGAAAAAGTGATAGTGTTAGCACCCTCCCACACCTATCTAATGCATTGTCCTCAATGAATGACATGTAAATGCAAATGCAATAAATAGGGCGAAAAATGATGTTACCGCCTTCGTCGACTCAGGCCGGCCAAGTGCGAAGAGGGGAAAGAAATGTCAAAAAAAAAAAAAAGATAGAAGGGGTAAGCATATAAACAATAAGTAAAATTTTTTTATTTTGTTTTTTTTAATTATTATATATATATATATTTTTTTTAGTTGCAGTGTGGATGGTTGTGGTTAGGTGTATGACGGGGCAAAAAGAGTCAGCACACTATCAGCCGGTGATGCAGGCTCAATGGTCAAAAAAGGTTTCAGTCGTTGCCCATTCACTTTGAATTCCGTGTTATTCTTAGTGTAGGCTGTCTAAAAATCACTAAAAGACAAGTCATCAAAAAGCAGAGTCCAAACTCCAGACGCAGGGCTAATCATAGCCATCACCGCAGCATCAAGACACGAGGGTCGAAACCCGCGTCTCAACAGCGTTAAGACGCGAGGGTCGAAACACGCGTCTCAGCATCACTCCAGCTTCACTGCAGCGTCAAGACGCGAGTGTCGAAACCCGCGTCTCAGCTTCACTACAGCATCAAGACGCGAGGGCCGAAACCCGCGTCTCAGCTTCACTGCAGTGTCAAGACGCGACGGTCGAAACCCGCGTCTCAGCTTCACTGCAGCACCAAGACTCGAGGGTCTAAACCCGCGTCTCAGCACCACTGCGGCGTCAAGGCGCGAGGGTCGAAACCTGCGTCTCTACGTCACTGCAGCACTAAGGCGTGAGGGTCGAAACCTGCGTCTCAGTTATAACTGCCCTCATTATTAGGTCGATCACTGCCCACATAATGAGGAAGTTAACCCCCATTATGGAGCATTTTTAGGCGGCACGTTTACCCCTGAAACCTCTATAAATAGCCCCGTTTGCTATGGAGAGTCAGTCGGTTTGATCAAATAATTCTTGGAGAAGACTTGGCCTGAGAGCTGTAGAAGCCCCGAGACTTCCACCGAAAAGAAAGAGAGTTCAACTCTTCAAGCAACTTGCTGCGTACAAGCTAATTTTTACCTATAATTCCTTTGAGATTCCTGGTCGATGGAGCTGTGTTACTCCATCTGCCAGCCAAAGAGAAGATCCTATAGAGGTCCTGATGTTCACCCAGTCAACGAAAAACAAGATTCACTTTCCACCGTCACATCAAGAACCCAGCATTAAACAAAGGGAGATACAAGTCTAAACATCTCCCCTCCCTTGTAGTCGGAGTGTTAATCCGCTGTAATCTTTCATTTGATTCAAGAAAATTTTACGAGGAAAACTTCTCCCACCGAACAAGAGATGGCGACTCCGCTGGAGACTACTTTCTCTACTGAGAGCAAGTTGTGGCGCAAGGTGATGTCACCTGTATGGGAAAAATGGTCGAATCACTTGTCGTAGAATTCGATCAGGCGAAATATGAAGAGTTCCTCTCTTCTGGCTCTAGGAGCCCTAAGGCACGGGCCTACCGCAGAGTCTCTTCGGGGATTTGCTCTCAAGTCCGCTTTGAGATCCTCTCAGACGCGACTGGTGGTGAGAAGGATGTCGTGGCTAATCGCATTATGCGTAACGCCCGCGTCAACGTCTCCCATGAGACCCGCGTGGTTAATGTTCCTGATGTCCAGCCCGTCCATCCCCTTCCTCAGCGCCAGGTTGCCGGGGTTCCCTTCAACCTACACGACGTAATCGGAACGCTGAGCGGTGACAGAGACGGCGTGTGCGTCAACTACAAGTTGGAACAACTGTTTGTCCAACTGAGATAGAACGCGAAGTTCAGACCAGCGTCTCTTCTGAACCATTTCAGACACGTGAAGTCCGCGTTTGACAACCTAAATGTGAGAATCACCAAGCTCGCGTTTCTAAAGCACCCCTTCCCGAATGCCACGAGCAGCAACGCGAGGTCCGTGCCCCTCATCCATCAGCAAGAGAAGGGTCTTGTACCTGTTCCCACACCTCAGGGAGAAATTATGTGGGTTCATCCTGACCTTGTGGACGGCCAGCAATGGACCACTGTTACCAGCAGAAGGTCCAAAGGCAAAACGAAAGCTTCATTCTGTAATGTGGTGTGCACTTCTTCCCGAGAAGTGGAAACTGATGGTCCCTTACTGACTGATTCAGAAGAGGAAACAATAGTTCTCACTGCAGAACCCAACCAACTTGTGGCGGAAACTCATTCGGGTCAGTCATATTTGAAAAAGTATGATGAAATGGTGTTGATTCCTCCTAAACCCGCTACGGAGTCAGCCAAGCCCTCCACAAAATAATCCGTGGAGAGACAGAAAGAGCTTCGGTTTTCCAAAGCTCCCTTAAAAGACATCGCGGAAGGGTCCACGACACCTTACCGTTTTGATGTCTGACTCAACTGGCCAATATCCCGGCCCGAATCACTCTTTACAAGCTCTTGAGGCTATCAAAGTCAACCAGAGAAGCTTTGAGAGAGGCTTTAGCTGACGCTGAGGTTTTCATGACCCAGGTGCCGGCTGGACCATGGGAGGAAGATGTAGAGGATTGCCTCCACGCCTCCCAAAATGCTCCTGTTCGGAATGGAGGAGTGTACTATATTCAGAGAGAGAGGGTTTAGAAACAACCTTCGATGCTCGTGAGTGATGCTCAAATAACTCCAAAAATGTATTCACAATGCTTATTTACTCCTTCCGAATCACCGTAGTAGTATGAGCTATTACGGGTCGATCCTCAGGGAGAGCTCGCGATGAAAGCTTTACGGTTAAGTTGTGAAGAAATAAAACGAGAGTTCTTCTATGTTCAAAGAAAACAAAATGACATGGAAAAGTAGCGGGAAAATTCGTCGTGGATTTGTTGCATGGAAAGAAAACCGATGGAAAAGAAAGTGAAAAGAACTTGGAAAATTTGACTTGTTGGAAAGAAAACTCGCGAAGGAAAACTTTTGAAAAACTTTTAGATGGAAGAAACCATGACTAGCTAACCCTTCTAATTTACTAACTTACTAATCTCATAGGTTGATGCGTGCCTCGTGTTGATTCATCGGCAAAAGGTTTGTCTCGCTTGTTTGGTCAGATACTATCCCACTTGGAAGATGAGTGATCTTCTCGGTCTTGACTTGTAGCCTCATTGATTCATCGGCTCCCAAGTTAGATTTTCAATGGTGGAATCGAAAAGTGTCACTCAAGGTAATGCTAAGGAAGAAGATACAAGATTCATTAGTCATTCAAAGCCATAATCGAGCTAGCATTGAAGTAAGAAAATTGTTCTACAAACCAATAGCAAAGTTAGGTGCTCCATCTCCATGTTCCATCAAGGCACTTGTTCTAAAGACAATGCTCTAAATGAGGCTCACATGAATCATATGGAATTACAACAAGCATTTGCCAAGAATTAAAGTGACTCATCTTTATTAGGGAATAATAGAGACATGAAATTGCAAGATCATAATAAAGCAATCAGCCAAGAGTTAGAAGTTAGTAAAGTTAGTGGTTAGCTAGTCATGTTAGAGAGAATTAGCTAGACATTGCAATGAAAAGAAAACAACAATTCATTAAGAAGAAAATGCAATGGAAAGTAATGCTTGATGAAAGTAAAGAACAAGAAAGTAAAGCACTAGAATTAGCAAAGATGAGAAGATAGATGGATAAATCCTTGTATTCAAGTTGTCACTCCTTCAATTACAAGCTTTCACACTCTCTCTTTCTCTCTTTTGCAGAATTCTAGAAGGAAGAAGAAGATTACAAGAGCACTAAAAGAAACTAGAGAAAATCCCTACAATTCTCTCAAAAAATACAAGCTTTTCTCTTCTATCTCTCCTCTCTTTTCTCGCAGAGGCCCTAGGTCTATTTATAGGCTTCAGAGGAGGAGGCCCTCAAATATTGACCGTGGGATCAAAACGCTGGCTCAACGGCCAGATTCTTGCCGCGGATCCGCGGCCAGAGCCGCGTTTCCGCGACAGAATCTTGGCCGTTGCGCTAACGATTTCTGCTGCCGTTCTGTTACCGTTTGTTAGCCACGTGGATCTTCTAGAAGGCTGGGTATATTCGCGGACGACTCCAGATCTGGGCTAGACTTTTGGGCTTTTTCTTTTGGCTCTTTAATTAATCCCATTTATTCCTTGATTATGGGCCTTCCTCTCCATTAATGGTGGACTGCAAATTTAGAGAGAAAAACAATAAAAACCTCATTTTTATTTACATAAGCATGATATGGATGTGGAAGATGATGCAAAAATGAATTACAATCACACCCCATACCTAGCTTTTGCTCGTCCTCGAGCAAAAAGAAAAAGAGAAAAAATCCTAGCTAAATTATTGAACCACTTTCGTAGGTGACACGATTGCACTGAGCACGTGCAACAAGCCATTAAACCTCTAGGTTACCCTAGAGGAGGAGTGTTGTCTCCTGAGGGTTTTCAGCGGATTGCACCCACAAAATCCAAAAGAAAAAAAAGTTAGTGAAAATTTTTGATCCATATTTTTCAAGAATCTTACTTGATCTGTAGGTTTCAGGTTACCCTAAACTCGTCATTCTTTTTATAAGTGTCAATTTAGAGATATGTCTTCAAGTTAGGTTAAGTTTTTAAGGAATAGATCGATGACTGGATTTTGCATCAAACCTAGTATATATATACATCTATAAATATGAAGGATTTTTTCTCAGACTAAGTTCATTTATTTACTAATATATACAATATATTTTTTCTTCTTTTTTTATTTATTTATTTATTTATTTATTTACTTATTTACACCTCCTTAGCTTCCTTAGGCTTTCTAATTTACCCATGTAACGAGCCTCTTACTGATGACTCCCAAACTAGTCGGTCTTAGGGCACCAGATGAAGATACAACCCTAAGTTCAAGGACTCGAGTAAACTAGGCCACGAATACTAAGGACTTAACCACCTTTAGGCGTGACTGGCCATGCTTCTTAAGGCACAGCTAACCAGCTTAATTAGTGGATAAGTAATTATTTGATTTATTTATTTATATTCATTTTTATTATTATTATTATATATATGTGTAAATATAATCACTAAGTCTTTGATTAATCCCTCAATATGTTTAATGTATATATCCTAAAGAAAGAATTAAAATCTAGCTATCTTTCTTATCCTTTTTCACTTAACCTAAAAATCCAACACAACTCATCCTTTCGACTTATATTAAGAAATCATAATTTAGAGTTTCCTTAATTCCTAAAACCAAGTTTGATTCTTTAAAAATGGATCAAAATTTTTCTTTTTTTTTTTCTAAAAGGAAATGAAAAATCTAAAGAAAATGAAAAATCTAAAAAGAAAATTAAAATCCTAAAAAGAAAATTAAAATCCTAAAAAGAAAATAAAAATCCTAAGTTAGTATCTACCCCCCATACCTATCTCATGCATTGTCCTCAATGTATGCAAGAGAAAATATGCATGAAATAAGTAAAGGAACAGAATCACTCCCGTCGTCGTTTTGGACCAGCGGTGGTGCTGGGTCCAGCCGACTGTGAACGCTACAGGCCGGCCTCAATACGGTCTAGCCTAGAGGATTGCTCCTCCACTTTTTTCCTCAGCCGAACCTGTCCCCTAAAAATCTTCTTCATGCCCCGCCAATGGTGGACATGAATGCACGTAAATCCGTAGGGAGGTCCTGGTGCCAAAATGCGGGCTCATCTTCCTCCTCTAGACTCTCCTCAGAAGAGGACTCCACAGGCACATCCTCAGGCTGGACACAAGGGGTCCAGACCGCATGTAAGCAACTGTTATAGGTACTAGTGGCCCTCTCATGTGTGACAAACACCCGTTATATGTATCAAATACAGCGTCTGGTAGGAAGGTCCGACATAGACGCGTAATCAGAATGGCGTGTGAATGTTTAGCACCACGGGTGCGTGAGGAGTTGGTAATTATGGAATGGAAGATGGTCTTGTTGAGACAGACCGTGTGCTGCCTAGTCATAAGGTCATGAATAATTTGCAACACAGGACGATTAAAGGAAGTGGTGTGGTCCAGACCCAAAATATTACGTTGGATCCATCGTCCAACGCAATGCACATTGCGGAAGGTGATACTAGCCTTAAGCCCTCGGTCTTGTTCGGTGCATCGAGCCCCCATAATGGTCATGTAGTCAATGAGTGGAAGGGGGTCGCTATGTTGTGGGTAAATAGGGACATGAGTGAGTTCCGCAAGGAGAGGAAGCGTGAGAAAAATGTCACCGAAGGGCATGTGGAGCGTGAATTGATATGTGTTGAAATCAACCGATGCATGATCAATGGAATTATAGAATGAAGTCACTAAGTCGGGACAATAAAAAGCATCATGTTCGGTGTTATCATATACAAGCGAGTACAAATCCCATGCACGAATCCTATCAATGAAAATGTGCCCATACCCATTGGTGTCACAAAGAATTTTAGAATAATCCTTTTCAGCAAACAAATTTGGTGCCATGCTATGAAAATGTAGATCAACAAAATAGATCGGGAGATTGGAAATCAAACCACCCTTGGAATACTTGGGGGGAAATCAAATTCGGGTTTACAGAGGGCACTGGATCATGAATTTGAACGATCGGGCACCAGATCGGCCACCAGCAGAGAAAATCGACTGCCAAAGAACTTGGTGGCACTCCTACAGAGAACAGACTGCCGCGGATCCGCGGCCCTGGTCGCGCAAACGCGGCAGACAGGTAGAGACTGTGGAGGGGAAAAATTCTGAGGGCGGCGCTTGAAGCGTTTGTTTCAGATCTGAATGCGTTTGGGGTTTGAGGGGAGAGAGTCAGGGTAGATAAAATTTATAGGGGGATGAAAAGGTAGAAGTCCCAATATGATCCTAGGTGAATTTGGATATTTACAAACCTAGGTTTATTTGAAAAGGGAGTTATGAAGAGGTGGAACTCTTGGTGCTAATTAGCACCAAAGTCCAAATTTTTTTTTATTTTTTGCGTTTATTATTATCTTTTTGTTTTTAGTTTTATTTATTTACAAAAGGGTCCCAAAATATTTACAGGGGAAACAGGGAAAATGTACATGAAGTATCTCCTCCATCTAGGTCTTCTTTCGGTCGTATCCCTCTAGCCCGTTTCCCATCAATCCAATGGGTCCTTTTAATAGGGCTCATTTAGGAAATAAGTTGTATTGTCATTTGAGCCTTCGACATCCCCAGTTTCACCTTTTTTAGTTGTTTCTTTTTCATATCACTACAATCCTCTTTCAAAAACTTGTCACCATCACTCTTCTCATTTGAAACTTCTTTATTCTGAATGCCAAGAAATTCCAACTCAGCCTCGTATATTTCCTCAAAGCTGAGGTCAACACTTTCCCCTAGAGATGTGCAATTAATCAAAACATCCCTAGCTGGTTCATCCAGACACATTAGTTCTTCTTTGAAGAGGTCTTCAAAAAGTATGTCAATTGGAGGTTCTTGAATTAAATCCTCTTGGGATAAATTCTTGGTTGGCTCTTTGAAAGTGAAGATATCCAAATCAATTTTCCCCTTTTGAAAGGTTAATCGAACATTAGGATCTTCCACATCAAGATGATTGCATTTATTTTGAAATAATTCATTAAGAAACAGCAATTCATCTTCTGAATCTTCACTCTCTTCCTCACAATTGTTTCCAACAAAGTTTACCTCAAATGTGTGATCTTTTGTCTTGCGAGGTTGTTTGTCTATGTTGAAGACATTCACTTCTCGAGTCATGTCGCCAAAAGTTAACCTCATGGATCCATTCCTGCAATTGATGATGGCATTTGCTGTAGCAAGGAATGGTCGTCCCAGGATAACAGGAGTTTGAGCCCTATGATTGGAGTTAGACACAGGTTGTGTCTCAAGAACTATGAAATCAACAGGGTAAATAAACTCCCCAACTCTGACAAGGACATCGTTAATCTCCCCTTTGGGAATCTTCACAGAGCGATCGGCCAGTTGTATCGTAACTTTGGTCGGACGGAGATCGCCTAACCCTAGTTGTTGATACATGGAAAAGGGAAGGAGATTGATACTGGCTCCCAAATCAAGTAATGCCCTATTGATAGTATTCTGTCCTATGATACAAGAGATGGTTGGGCTCCTTGGGTCCTTATATTTTACAGGAATTGCCCAGTGAACAACTCGCTAATGTTCGAAGCTAGGAAGACTTTCTTAGGGACATTGGTTTTCCTCTTCTTGGTGCACATTTCCTTAAAAATTTGGCATATGAAGGGACTTGTTGTATTGCATCAAGAAGAGGTACATTGATTTGGACCTTAGTGAACATTTCTCTGATCTTCTCCATATGAGCATTCATCTTTTGGTTAACTAGCCTATTTGGAAATGGTACAACAGGCTTGTATGGTTGCTCATCTACCTTTTCTCTCTCTTTGGCTTTGGAAGTTGATGGTTCAGAACTGCAAGACGAATTGTCTGGAGTTGGTTGTATTGGAACAGGAGGTGTTGGTTTTGGCACTGATTTGGGTGGTTGATTGGAAACCTTATTATCTACCCGCTTCCCGGATCTCAGAATATGAATAGTGTTGCATTGACTGGGGCCCATGTCTTCAACTTCATTCAGAGGGAAGTGATTTTTGGATTGGGCACTAGCTGGCTTGGTAGCATTCCTTTTTGTCTTTCATTTAAAGAATTAGTCAATTGCCCTATCTGGACCTGTAATTTGTTCATATCCTGAGCCTGGGTTTTTGATAGGGTTTCTATCATTTTTCCAACTCTGATATTCTTTTGTCTGAATGACTCTGGGGTTGATGTTGTTGATATGTAGGCTGGAAGTTTGTTTGGTAATGTGATGGACTCTGATATGTCTGGAATTGTTGTGGATTCTGATATGAGTGAAAATTTGGTGGATTCTGGTTGAAACTGGGTGGAGGAGACTGAGCAAGATATTGATGTGAAAATGGTTGCCTAGGTTGCTCAGGACCGACTGACTCCAAGAAAAATTTGGATGGTTTTCGCCATCCCGGATTGTACGTTTTGGAGTATGGATTGTGATTTGGTCTGGTGTATGCAGCATTCGTGTTCTCCTGATACATTTGAGACTGGTAAATAGGACACTCCTCAAATACGTGGTTGAGATCATGGCAAAGGTACAACCCGATTTGACCATAGGTGGTTAGTTGACCTGATTCACAGCATAATGTTCCCTTGATTTAAACAGTTCTATCCTCTTCATCAATTGGGTTATTTTAGCCTCAGCAGTTATAGAGGATTCTATTGAATGCATACCTGTTCTGGAAGTGGTGGGAGTGGTTTTTTTCTGGGCATAACTCCCACTGAATTATTTTTTTCAGCTAAAGCTTCAAAGAGATCCTACCCCTGATTCTCATCTTTCTTAAAAATTTCCCTTCGCACATGGTTCAAGGAGTGTCTTTGTTTGGTAATCAAGTCCATCATAGATAATCTGGCACTGCCGCCATTTCTCTATGCCGTGAAGAGGACATAGGACTAGTAGGTCTTTGAAACGTTCAAAATATTTCCAGAATGGTTCATTGGATTCCTGCTTGAATTGCATAATGTTTTTCTCATGAGGGCTGTTTTGTGAATGGGATAAAACTTTTTAAGAAAGACTTTTACAAAATCATCCCATGAAGAAATCGAACTGGCGGGAAGATTGTAAAGCCATTTCTTAGCTTTGTCTTTCAGCGCGAAGGGTATGAACCTAAGTCTAACAGCGTCCTCAGTTAATTGGGAAATCCTCATCATAACACATACTTCTTCAAACTCACGAATGAAGAAATATACATCCTCAGATTCTAAGCCATGGAATCGCGGGAGTGTATTTATGAATTGTGGCTTCAGCTCAAAATTATTTCCATTAGTCACAGGGAGAAGAATGCATGATGGAAGTGAAGTGCAGATCGGGTAGAACTTGTCTTGAAGCGAAGTGTTGTTTGCCATAATTGAGATTGTGTCAGATGGTGGTGTTTGTGCAAGTATAGAAATCCTAACAAGTCTTACCGAATTTGGATCCCGGTACCACTCTTGCATACACAATCACAGACAACGTTTACCGATCACACAGGCAAAAAATAAAAATAACAAACAATAAAAAAAAAGCAATCACAAGCTATCTAGGATTCTTGGACCTAGATGACTCCTAACTGTTCGATGAACCAAAGAAGGTTTATTGCTTGAGTCAGACCACAGGTAATCAGCCAGGTAGGGGCAAAATACGGTGGGAGGTATCCGTGCGTAAGCAACGGGCCTTAATTACGCCAAACCACAGTATCTTCGAGGCGTAACCTCTTAATCCCCAACCTTAGACACTGATTTGACTGAAGTATGAATCAAAATCAATTTTCAACTTCAGCCGATCTCCTACTGAGTCTGGATGTCCTTAGGCCAACGTCTATCAGATTTTATTAAAAGTTTGGGATTGTGAGTGCTGGATGATAATTTTTGGGCCAAGGAAAGGGTGATGAAATCCCCCACCTTATCTTGTTTATTGGGTGGTGCCCTTAAAATCAATTTTGTGCAAGTGTACAATATATGCAAATAAGGTTCACTCAAAGCGATGTAAATCAACCAAGAAGTGAGTCCTATTCGAAATGCAATGCGAACGTACCTTGCTCCAGCACTCTTCAACAGTAAAGTAAATGAATTGAAAAGACACGTGCCTAAAAATGCAAACATCTAATCAATTTTTAATACTTTACAACAAATGTTTTACTATTGATTTTATTAGCAGGGATCCTGGTGAAAGCAAGCAACCCTGCACAAAAACAGTGAGTAGTCAACTCCTCTTTGCCGCGGATTCGCGGCTTTGGCCGAGAAAAACGCGGCAAATCAGAGGGCACTTGGTCTCTGCTTTCTAGAGCAGAGGCCAAGGCCACTTATATGTTACTGCAGTGCTTTGTTTCCTATTTCTTCAACTTGTAATCTGCAACAGAGAAGAAAATTCGTTTAGTTCTTAACTCAACTGAAAACCGTTGCTCTCCCGGCAACGGCGCCAAAAATTCTGTTCGGAATGGAGGAGTGTACTATATTCAGAGAGAGAGGGTTTAGAAACAACCTTCGATGCTCGTGAGTGATGCTCAAATAACTCCAAAAATGTATTCACAATGTTTATTTACTCCTTCCGAATCACCGTAGTAATATGAGCTATTACGGGTCGATCCTCACGGAGAGCTCGCGATGGAAGCTTTACGGTTAAGTTGTGAAGAAAGAAAACGAGAGTTCTTCTATGTTTAAAGAAAACAAAATGACATGGAAAAGTAGCGGGAAAATTCGTCGTGGATTTGTTGCATGGAAAGAAAACCGATGGAAAGAAAGTGAAAAGAACTTAGAAAATTTGACTTGTTGGAAAGAAAACTCGCAAAGGAAAACTTTTGAAAAACTTTTAGATGGAAGAAACCATGACTAGCTAACCCTTCTAATTTACTAACTTACTAATCTCATAGGGTGATGCGTGCCTCGTGTTGATTCATCGGCAAAAGGTTTGTCTCGCTTGTTTGGTCAAATACTATCCCACTTGGAAGATCAGTGATCTTCTCGGTCTTGACTTGTAGCCTCATTGATTCATCGGCTCCCAAGATAGATTTTTAATGGTGGAATCGAGGAGTGTCACTCAAGGTAATTCTAAGGAAGAAGATACAAGATTCATTAGTCATTCAAAGCCATAATCGAGCTAGCATTGAAGTAAGAAAATTATTCTACAAACCAATAGCAAAGTTAGGTGCTCCATCTCCATGTTCCATCAAGGCACTTGTTCTAAAGACAAGGCTCTAAATGAGGCTCACATGAATCATATGGAATTACAACAAGCATTTGCCAAGAATTAAAGTGACTCATCTTCATTGGGGAATAATAGAGACATGGATTGCAAGATCGTAATAAAGCAATCACCCAAGAGTTAGAAGTTAGTAAAGTTAGTGGTTAGCTAGTCATGTCAGAGAGAATTAGCTAGACATTACAATGAAAAAAAAACAACAATTCATGAAGAAGAAAATGCAATGGAAAGTAAAGCTTGAAGAAAGTAAAGAACATGAAAGTAAAGCACTAGAATTAGCAAAGATGAGAAGATAGATGGATAAATCCTTGTATTCAAGTTGTCACTCCTTCAATTACAAGCTTTCACACTCTCTCTTTCTCTCTTTTGTAGAATTCGAGAAGGAAGAAGAAGATTACAAGAGCACTAAAAGAAACTAGAGAAAATCCCTACAATTCTCTCAAAAATACAAGCTCTTCTCTTCTATCTCTCCTCTCTTTTCTCGCAGAGGCCCTAGGTCTATTTATAGGCTTCAGAGGAGGAGGCCCTCAAATATTGACCGTGGGATCAAAACGCTGGCTCAACGGCCAGATTCCTGCCGCGGATCCGCGGCCAGAGCCGCGTTTCCGCGCAGAATCTTGGCTGTTGCGCCAACGATTTCTGTTGCCGTTATGTTACAGTTTGTTAGCCACGTGGATCTTCTAGAAGGCTGGGTATATTCGTGGATGACTCCAGATCTGGGCTAGACTTTTGGGCTTTTTCTTTTGGCTCTTTAATTAATCCCATTTATTCCTTGATTATGGGCCTTCCTCTCCATTAATGGTGGACCTGCAAATTTAGAGAGAAAAACAATAAAAACCTCATTTTTATTTACATAAAGCATGATATGGATGTGGAAGATGATGCAAAAATGAACTACAATCAGCTCCCTGCATCACTTTCATGGCAGATGATATGCAGGTTAAAGGGAGGCATGATCGACCCCTATACTTTACAGCGTACATCGGATCATCTGAAATAAGTCGCATTCAGGTAGATCTAGGGTCTGCATTGAGCATTATGCCTCGCCGGGTCATGCAACATTTAGGGATTCCTACCCACCGGTTGAGCGCTACCTAGACGACCATTTATGGGTTCAATGCCAATGGTACCCATCCAATGGGGAAGATCAAGCTCAAATGCCAAATTGGGGATTTAAAGTCGGAAGTGACATACTACTGATCGATGCCGACACCTCCTACAATTTGCTGTTGGGATGACCATGGATTCATCGTAATTCTATCGTTCCCTCCACTCTCTACCAAGTCATGAAATACATCGATGGGAGTGGAAAGGTACGAACATTGATTGCCGAAAGGCATCCGTTCAAGGGAGTGGAAAACTATTTCACAGACTCTCTCCTGTATCAGGACTCTATGGAAACAAACAAAGTCCTGCAACCAGAGGAGCCAGACTCTGGTAATGAAGCCGACACCGAGTCGAAAAAAGAAGCATGCATGTGGGAACTAGATCGACTTGTAACGAGCATTAATAAGCTCGATGTTGATAACACCACCGATGATGTAGGCGGATGGTATATTAATGAAGAATTAGATTTGGCTTATTTTTCTTTGTTCGCTTCTGATTCAGTGCCGTCAGACACTAGTACTGAAGTGGATGATGACCTCTGGTCGGCAGGATGCTTTGACATCATTGCATGTACTAGTGAAGTCGTCCTTCGAAATGTACCAAGATGCGGTGATGCGCAAGAATCGGTATTCGTGGTCCCAGCAAGATGAAAAAGCTAAAAACCAATTCTTTTCGGAGGAATTAAATCCGAGCCGATGTCTCATAAAGAATCAGAAAGCGAGAAAGAACCCCTCAGTTCGGTCATTATGAGCCAAATGTACTCAGAATGACAGAAAGCATGGGGTATGATCTGACAAACAGTCCAGGGTTGAACTTCGGCAAAGGAAGGAGAACATTACCCGATCTTTTATGCCAAAAGCGAAAACCGGTGATTATTATCGTCGGACTCGCAGGGGGTTGGGCTATGTGTCAACTCCGATCCCATCAGCCTCTGAGTCTGAAGAGTCATTATGTCATAACTGCTCATCGGGCACGTCATCGTGGGAATCAGATGTTAGTGTCGGCAACATCTTCAGAGAACTTTCAGTGAATATGGTTTCAACAAGCCACCTGGAAGTCAGAGATGAAGAAATGATCCAATCTGATACAGATCCTTAGATCAAACACTTAAATGCTCTTTGGGAGACCCGCTTTGAACAACGCGAGCCACCCACGGAAGATAAGGTTGCTCAGATTAATCTAGGAGATGAGATTAATCCTAAGCCCATCTTTATAAGCGAAAGCCTGTCGCCTTCTGAGAAAGAGGATTTAATATCTCTTGTGCGAGAATATATAGATGTTTTCGCCTGAAATTACAGGACATGCCTGGACTTGATCCTCGAGTGGCTATGCATCACCTTAACATTAATGCGGACGTAAAGCTGGTCAAACAACAGTAGCGACGGTTTCGTCCAGAAGTAATGGAGGCAATTCAATCAGAAGTTATAAAACTTACAGACTCTGGCTTCATTAGGGAAGAACAACATCCTGATTGGATATCCAACATCGTCCCCGTTGCTAAAAAGAATGGAAAGATCCGGATCTGCATTGATTTTCGTGATCTAAACGAGGCCTGTCCAAAGGACGAATTCCGACTGCCAATCACGGTTGTCATGATTGACAATACGTGTGGATTCGAGCGAATGTCCTTCATGGATGGATTTTCAGGGTATAATCAAATCAAAATGTATCCTAATGATGAAAAACATACCTCTTCTAGGATACCACTGGGGGTATACTGCTACACCGTCATGCCCTTCGGACTAAAGAATGCGGGGGCGACGTATCAAAGGGCCATAAGTGCCATTTTCTACGAACACAAGCGCAAAACGGTGGAATGCTATGTTGATGACATTGCAGTAAAGAGTCACGCCAAAGGTGATCACATAGCCCATTTAAGGGCTATCTTTGACCTCATGCGGACCCATCAGTTGAAGATGAACCCTACCAAATCCTTCCTGGGGTGGCCAGTGGCAAATTCCTAGGGTTCGTAGTAACTTCCGCAGGGATTCACTTGGACCTGAAAAAAGTTCGTGCCATTCAGGAGATGCAACCTCCACAGAATCTCAGAGAACTCAGGGGATTGCAAGGACGATTGGCATACATTCGAAGGTTCATCTCAAATCTCTCTGGAAGATGCCAACCCTTTAACAAATTAATGAAAAAGGGTGCCTCGTTCATTTGGGACAATGCTTGCCAGCAAGCGTTTGAGGAAATTAAACAATACCTCACACAACCACCAGTCCTCATAGCTTCGGTGTCCGGAAAACCTTTCCTTATATATGTCCGAGCAATGGATCATTCCTTAGGAGCTTTACTAGTCCAGAACAATGACCAAGAACACGAGCAAGCAATCTATTATTTGAGAAGGACCATGTTCGTGGCCGAACATCGATACAACCTGATCGAGACGGAATATTTGGCATTGGTGTTCGCTATTTAGAAAATGCGACACTATTTGGTAGGCCAAACTATAAACGTCATATCAAAGGTTAACCCTTTGAGGTTACTCATGACAAAGCCATCATCATTAAACGGCCGACTGACAAAATGGGCCATACTGCTATCCCAATATGAAATGCGCTTTTTACCACAAAAAGCCGTGAAGGGACAAGCGTGGCGGATTTCCTGGCTGAGCATCGAAATCCAAGGGCAACCAAACTTTACGAGGATCTCCCAGACGAGGTCGCTGAAGTCTGCCTGACCCAGACATCTTTTGAAAGACAAGTGTGGCAACTTTTCTTTGACGGTGCATCGAGAACAGGCCCGAAAGGATATATCATAGCAGCAGTAGGGGTAGTGCTCGTCTCCCCATAGAACTATTTGATAAGGAAAAAGGTGAGTAGTGGGAGTGTAATTTGCACAGATATTCAACAAAAGAGAGAAGTTTAGAGTCAACCTTAGGTGCTTAATCACTCCGAAGTGTATTCACAATATGTAATGTACTCCTTTCCAAATCACCGTAGTAGCATAAGCTATACGGGTCGAATCCACAAGGAGAGCTCATGATGGAAGCTTTACGGTTTGATGTTGAAGAAAGACAAACGAAAGTTCTTCTTTGTTTCAAAAGAATGAAAAAGACATGGAAAATAGGTGAAAGAATTGGTTGAGGTTTTGTACATGAAAGTAAAAACGATGAAAAGAGAATGAAAAGAATTCGAAAACAAGAATTGCTTTTAGGAAGAAAACTAAAGTAGAGAAAACTTGCAAAAGACTTTTAGAATGGAAAAAATCATGACTAGCTAACCTTACTAACTTGCTAACTTACTAATCTCCGTTTGGGTGAAGCATACCTCATGTTGATTCATCGGCAAGTGTTTGTCTTACTTGTTGGTCAAGTTACTTTCCCCTTTGATGGATGGGTGATCATCTTTGACTTGTCTTGTAGCCTCACTGATTTCATCGGCTCTCAAGATAGAATTTCATGGTGGAATCGGGGAGTGTCACTCAAGGGATGCTAAGGAAGAAGATACAAAATTCATTAGACATTCAAGGCCATACAACAAGTTAGCATTGAAGTAAGAAAGTTGTACAACAAATAGCATATGTTTGGTGATCCATCTCCATGTTCCATCAAGGCACTTGTTCTAGGACAAGGCTCTAAATGAGGCACACATGAATCATATGGAGAATTACAACAAGAGATTGCCAAGAATGAAAGTAACCCATCGGGGATGAAAAAGACTCAACATTGCAAGATTAAGAATTAGCATTCACCCAAGAGTTAGAAGTTAGCAAAGTTAGTTGTTAGCTAGTCATGTTAGAAGAAGTTAGCTATCCATTACACTAGAAAGAAAACAACAAGACATCATGCAATGAAAGTAAAGCTTGAATGAAATAAAGCAAGTAATGAAAAGCGCTAGAAATTGCAAAAGAAGAGAAAGTAGATTGAATTAATCCTTGCTTTGCTTCAAGTTGTCACCCCTTGATTACAAGCTTTCACTCTCTCACTATCTCTCTCTTGCAGAATTTCTAGGAGGAAGAAGAAGACTAAGAGCAATAAAACCTAGAGAAAAACCTACAAATTACAAGCTCTTTCCTCTATTCTCTCCTCTCCTTTTTGCACTGGCCCTGATGGTCTATTTATAGGACTCAGGAGAAGAAGGCTCCAGAATCAGACAGCTGGGGATCAATCGCTGGCTCAACGGCCAGATAACTGCCGCGTATCCGCGGCCAGAGCCGCGTTTTCGCGGCAGAATCTTGGCCGTTGCGCCAACGATTTCTGTTGCGAGTTTGTTGCAGGTTGTTAGCCACGTGGATCTTCTAGAATGCTGACTGGATGCGTGGGTGATTCCAGATCCTGGGCTCAACTCTTGGCTCTCTTTTTGGCTTTGAATTAATCCCCTTTAATTCTTTCTAATTACATGGATTTATAGGCCTCTCTCCATTAAAATATGGACCTGCAAAAATAGAGAGAAAAAGAGTAAAAAACAGATGTTTATTGATATTATGCATGGTAAAGAGGTGGAAGATGATGCAAAAATAAACTACAATCACACCCCCATACCTAACTTTTGCTCGTCCCCGAGCAAAAAAGAAAGAAAAAGAAAAATCCTAACTAGATTATTACACCACTTTCGTAGGTGACACGATTGCACTGAGCACGTGCAACAAGCCGTTAAACCTCTAGGTTACCCTAGAGGAGGAGTGTTGTCTCCTGAGGGTTTTCAGCGGATTGCACCCACAAAATCCATAAAGAAAGATAAAAGTGTTAGTGAAAATTTTGATTCATGTTTTAAAGATTCTTACTTGAGTTATAGGTTTCAGGTTACCCTAAACTTGTCATTCTTCTTATAAGCGTCTATTTAGAGTTTTGTTTTCACTTAGGTTAAGTTTTTAAGGAAGAGATCAAAAATCGGATTTTGCATCAATCCTAGTATATATACATCTATAAATATGAAGGATCTTTCTTAGACTAAGTTTATTTATTTACTAATATATATAACAATATACATATATATATATATATATATATATTTTCTTTTTTTTCTTTTTATATGCAGTATTTATTTATATACATTTCCTTAGATTCCTTAGGCTTTCTAATTTACCCTTGTAACGAGCCTCTTACCGATGACTCCCAAACCAGTCGGTCTTAGGGCACCAGATGAGAAAACATCCCCTCGTTTGATGACTCAAGTAAACTAGGCCATGAATACTAAGGACTTAACCACCTTTAGGCGTGGCTTGCCATGTTTCTTGAGGCACGACTAAACAGCTTAATTAGTAGCTAAGTATTTATTTAGTTATTTATACATATATTTTTCTTCTTTTTTTTTATTTTTTATTTTTATTATTATATATATGTAAATAAAGTTACAAAGTCTTTGATTAATCCCTCAATATGTTTAATGTATATATCCTAAAGAAAGAATTAAAATCTAGTTATCTTTGTTATCCTTTATTACTTAACCTAAAAATCCAACAAAACTCCTCTTTTCGACTTATAATTAGAAATCATAGTTAAGAGCTTCCTTAATCCCTAAAGTCAAGTTTGATTCTTTAAACATGGATAAAAAATTCTCTTTTTTTTAATTTATTTATTTATTATTTTGTTATATTTTTTTCTAAAAGAAAAAGTAAAATCTAAAAGAAAATAAAAAATCTACAAAGAAAGGTAAAATCTAAAAAATAAAAACCTAAAAAAGAAAATGAAAATCCTAGAAATAAAAATAAAAAGCCTAAAAAGAAAATAAAAATTCTAGGTTAGAATCTACCCCCCCATACCTATCTCATGCATTGTCCTCAATGTATGCAAGATAAAAAGATGCATGAAATAGGTAAAAGGTATGAAATCACTCCCTCCGCCGTTTTGGACCCGCGGTGGTGCTAGGTCCAGTCGACTGTGATCGTCTGAGCCCCGCCTCAATGTGGTCCAACCTCGAGGATTGCTCCTCCACCTTCTTTCTAAGCCTGACCTGTCCCCTAAAAATTTTCTTCATGCCCTTCCAGATGGTGGACATGAAGGCACGTGATTCTGCTGGGGATCCTGACGCCAAAACTCAGGCTCATCTTCCTCCTCAAGACTCTCCTCAGAGGAGGACTCCACCGGTACATCTTCGGTTGGACACTAGGAGTCCAAACCGTGTGCAGACAGCTATTATAGGAGCTGGTGGGTCGCTCAGGTGCCACAAACACTCGGTCAAATGAATCGAATACGGCGTCCGGTAGAAAGTCCTACACAGACGCGTAATCAGAATAGGGTGAGAGTGTTTGGCACCTCGGGTGCGTGAAGAGTTGGCTATGATTGCGTGGAAGATGACCTTATTTAAGCAGACCGTGTGTTGCCTGGTCATTAAATCGTGAATTATTTGGAACACCGGGCGGTTGAAGGAAGTTGTGTGGTCCAGCCCTAAAATGTTACGTTGGATCCAGCGTCCAACGCAGTGTACGTTCCTAAAGGTAGTGCTGGCCTTAAGCCCGCGGTCCTGCTCAGTGCAGCGAACCCCCATAGTTGACATGTAGTCTATCAGTGAGAGGGGGTCGCTATGCTGGGGGTGACTTGGGACATTAGTAATTTCCTCAAGGAGAAGAATTGTGATAAAGATGTCACCTAACGGCATATGGACGACAAATTGGTATGTCTCATAACTAACAGATGCATGATCGAGTGCATTATAAAATGTAGTGACTAAATCAGGACAGTAATATGCATCATTTTCACTGTTATCATATACCAGAGAATACCAATCCTATGCACGTAATCGATCTATAAATATGTGTCCATACCCATCATGATCATTCAAATTTTTTGAAAAATCTTTCTCTACAAACAGATTTGGGGCCATGTGTAAAGGGTAAATTAAAGAAATAGATCAAGAGTTGGAAGATCAAACTGCCCTCGGAGTTCGTGGGGGGAATTCAAAATCGGTTGTACAGAGGGCACAGGAGGAAGAATTCTATTGATCGTGCACTAGATCGGCCACCAGAGAAAGAAATCGAACGGCCAAAAATTTTGCGGCGCTCCAGAAAGTTCAGGACAGCCGCGGATCTGCGGCACTGGTCGCGGGATCGCGGCAGGAAGAAGGTTTCTAAGGAAGGAAAAAAAAACTGATGGCGGCGCTTGAGGAGAGGGTTGCAGATCTGAGGGGATTTTTGCGTTTGAGAGAAGAGGGGTCGGGTAGATAGAATATTTATAGGAGGGAAAAAGAAAATTGAGAGTTCCAATTTTATCCCTAGGTTAAAAGGAATTTTACAAACCTAGGAATTTGTAGTTTTGAAAATGGAAGGATGGAGTTTGACCCAAGGGAAGATATGAAGAAACCTAGGGAATTTGAATTTTGAAAGTTGTAGAACTCTTGAAATGATTTAGCACAAAAGTCCCTCATTATTATTTATTTTTTTTTTTTTTTTTTTTTCTTTTTCTTTTTTTATTATTATTTACAAAAGTGTACAAAAAATATTTACAAGAAATATGTACAAGTGTGTCCATAGCCTAAGCTCCTTTTGGTCGTTTCCCTTTGGCCCGTTTCCCATCGTTCCAGTGTGTCTGTTTGCGCGGGCTCAGTTGGGAAACGAGTTGAATTATTTCCTGAGCCTTAGACATTTCCAGTTTCAATTGTTTATTATTGTTCATCCTCATTTCACCACATTGTTCACCAAGAATTTCTTCATCACCACACTTTTCACCCTGAATTTCTTTATTTCCAAAATTAAGAAATTCCAGCTCGTCTTCATACAACTCTTCAAAGCTGAAGTCAACATCTTCCTTAAGGGATGTACAATCAGTTAACCGACCCTGAGTTGGCTCATCCAAACACATGATTTCATCAGCGAAGAGGTCTTCAAAAGATATATCAATTGGAGGTTCTTGAATTATATCCTCATGGGATACATTCACTGTTGGCTCACTGAAAGTGAAGATATCAAGATCAACTTTCCCCTTTTGAAAAGGTACTCGGATAATAGGATTTTTCACTTCAAGAGAATCACAAGATTGTGACTCATCTTTTCCTTTTTCCTCACAATTGTTTCTGACAAAATTAACCTCGAATGTTTGATCCTTTATCCTACGAGGTTGCATGCTGAAGACATTCACTTCTCTTGTCATGTTACCAAAAGTTATCCTCATTGACCCATTCCTACAATTGATGATGGCATTTGCTGTAGCCAGGAATGGTCGTCCCAAGATGACAGGAGTTTGAGCCCTATTATTGGTATTAGACACAGGTTGTGTCTCAAGAATTACAAAATCCACTGGGTAAATGAACTCCCCAACTCTGACAAGAATATCGTGAATTTCCCCCTTGGGTCTCTTGACAGAGCGATCAGCCAGTTGTATCGTCATTTGGGTCGGGTGGAGATCACCTAATCCTAATTGTTGATACACAGAAAAAGGCAGGAGATGATACTGGCCCCAAATCAAGTAGTTTTCCTATTTATGGTAGTTTGTCCTATGACACAAGAGATTGTTGGGCTCCCTGGGTCTTTGTATTTCTCCAGAATTGGCCCAGTGAGCAACTCGCTGATGTTGGATATTAGGAAGACTTTCTTAGGGACTTGTGTTTTCCTCTTCTTGGTGCACATTTCCTTAAGAATTTTGCATATGATGGCACTTGTTGTATTGCATCAAGAAGAGGGACATTGATTTGGACCTTGTTAACATTTCTCGTATTTTCTCCATATGAGCATTCAACTTGTGATTTGTAAGCCTATTTGGAAATGATGCCCTAGGCTTATAAGGTTGCTCATCGATTTTTTCTTTTCCCTTGGCTTTTGATGGCTCAGTACTAGAAGATGGATTGTCAGAAGTTGGTTGTACTGGAACTGGAGGGGTTGACTTTGGTACTGGATGGGATGAATGATTAGAAACTTATTATCTACTTTCTTTCCAGATCTCAGAATATGAATAGCGTTGCAATGACTGGGGCCCGTGTTTTCCACTTCATGTAAAGGAAGTGATTTTTGGGATTGGGTACTGCTGGCTTGGAAACATTCCTTGTTGTCTCCCACTTAAAGAATTAGTCAGTTGCCCAATCTGGACCTGCACTTTGTTCATATCTTGTTGATGGGTCTTTGCTAGGGTTTCTATCATCTTTTTCAACTTTAATAGTTGTCATCTGAATCATTCTGGGGTGGATGTTGGTGGTTTGGAGACTGGAATTGTGGTTGGTAGTGTGGTGGACTTTGATAAGGTTGTGACTGTGGTGGACTTTGATATGGATGAAAGTTCGGTGAATTTCGATTGAAACTGTGTTGAGGAGGCTGAGCATGATATTGATTTTGAAATGATGGCCTAGTTTGCTCAGGACCAGACTGACTCCACGAAAAATTTGGATGGTTTCGCCATCCCGGATTGTATGTGTTGGAGTATTGATTGTGATGGGGTCTGGTCAAAACATCATTCGTATTCTCCTGATAAAGTTGAGACTGATATACAGGATACTCCTCGAATACACGGTTGAGGTCATGACAAAAGGTGCTACCCGGTTTGACCATAGGTGATGGGTTGACCTGATTAACAGCAGAATGTTCCCGTGATTCAAGCAGTTCTATCCTCTTCATTAATTGTGTGATCTTGGCTTCAGCAGCTATAGAGGATTCTATGGAATGCATACAGGTTCTGAAAGTAGTGGGAGTGGGTTTATCTGAGCATGACTCCCACTGAATGGTTTTCTCAGCTAGGGCTTCAAAGAGATCCCACCTTGATTCTCATCTTTCTTCAAAAATTCCCCTTGGCACATGGATTCAAGGAGTGTTTTCGTTTGATAATCAAGTCCGTCATAGATAATTTGGCACTGACGCCATTTCTCTATGCCGTGATGAGGACATAAGGCTAAAAGGTCTTTGAAATGCTCAAAATATTTCCAGAAGGGTTCGTGTGATTCCTGCTTAAATTGCATGATGTTCTTTCTCATGAGGGCTGTCTTATGAATAGGATAAATTTCTTAAGAAATACTTTTACAAAATCATCCCATGAAGATATCGAACTGGCAGGAAGATTGTAAAGCCATTTCTTAGCTAAGTCCTTCAGTGCAAAAGGTATGAACCTTAACCTAACAGCATCCTCAGTCAATTGGGAAATTCTCATCATTACACATACTTCTTCGAACTCTCGAATGAAGAAGTACGCGTCCTCAGACTCTAAACCATGAAATCGTGGAAGTGTATTGATGAATTGTGGTTTCAGCTCAAAATGATTTCCATTGGTAACAGGGAGAAGAATGCATGATGGAAGGGAGGTGCGAATCGGATAGAATCTGTCTTGGAGCGAAACGTTGTTTTCCATTATGTGAAGTGGTGGTGTTGGTGCAAGTGTAGAATTCTAACAAGTCTTGCAGAATCTGGATCCCTGTACCACTCTTGCATATACAGTCACAAACAACGTTCACCGATCACACCAGCGAAAAGAAAAAATAACAAACAATAAAAGAAAAATCAATCCCAAGCTATCTAGGATTCCTGGACCTAGACGACTCCTAACTGTTCGATGAACCAAGAAGGTTGTTGCTTGAATCAGACCACAGCTAATCAGCCAGGTAGGGGCAAAATACGGTGGGAGGTATCCGTGAGTAAGCAACGGGCCTTAATTATGCCAAACCACGGTATCTTCGAGGCTTAACCTCTTAATCCCCAGCCTTAGACACTGATTTCACCGGAGTATGAATCAAAATCAACTTCCAACTTCAGCCGATCTCCTACTGAGTCCGGATGTCCCTAGGGCCAACGTCTATCAGATTTTATTAAAAGGCTTGGGATTGTGAGTGCTGGGATGGTGGTTTTTGGGCTAAGGAAAGGGTGATGAAATCCCCACCTTATCTTATTTATTGGGTAATGCCCTTAAATCGATTTTGTGCAAGTGTACAATATAAGCAAACAAGGTTCACTTAAAGCGATATAAATCAACCAAGAAGTGAGTCCTAGTCAAAATGCAATGCGCACGTACCTTACCCCAGCACTCTTCAACAGTAAAGTAAATGAATTGAAAAGACACGTGCCTAGAAATGCAAACGTCTAATCAATTTTTAACTTTGCAACCAGTATTTTACTGTTGATTATTAGCAGGAATATGGTGAAGCATACAAGAATTAAGTATTGCAGCAGCTGTTATTTTGCAGAGCAAGCAACCCTACAGAAAATTGTGAGTAGTTCACTCTTCTTTGCCGCGGATCCGCGGCTTTGGCCGTGGAATCGCGGCAAATCAGAGGGCAACTGGTCTCTGCTTTCTAGAGCAGAGGCCCAGGGCCACATATATGTCACTGCAATGCTAGTTTTCCTATTTCTTCACCTGTAACCTGCAACAGAGAAGAAAGTTCGTTTGGTTCTTCAATCGAATCAAAACCGTTGCTCTCCCCGGCAACGGCGCCAAAAATTTGATAAGGAAAAAGGAGAGTAGTGGGAGTGTAATTTGAACAGATATTCAACAAAAGAGAGAAGGTTTAGAGTCAACCTTAGGTGCTTAATCACTCCGAAGTGTATTCACAATGTGTAATGTACTCCTTTCCAAATCACCGTAGTAGCATAAGCTATACGGGTCGAATCCACAAGGAGAGCTCACGATGGAAGCTTTACGGTTTGATGTTGAAGAAAGACAAACGAAAGTTCTTCTTTGTTTCAAAAGAATGAAAAAGACATGGAAAATAGGTGAAAGAATTGGTTGAGGTTTTGTACATGAAAGTAAAAACGATGAAAAGAGAATGAAAAGAATTCAAAAATAAGAATTGCTTTTAGGAAGAAAACTAAAGTAGAGAAAACTTGCAAAAGACTTTTAGAATGGAAAAAGCCATGACTAGCTAACCTTACTAACTTGCTAACTTACTAATCTCCGTTAGGGTGAAGCATGCCTCATGTTGATTCATCGGCAAGTGTTTGTCTTGCTTGTTGGTCAAGTTACTTTCCCCTTTGATGGATGGGTGATCATCTTGGACTTGTCTTGTAGCCTCATTGATTTCATCGGCTCTCAAGATAGAATTTCATGGTGGAATCGGAGAGTGTCACTCAAGGGATGCTAAGGAAGAAGATACAAAATTCATTAGACATTCAAGGCCATACAATAAGTTAGCATTGAAGTAAGAAAGTTGTACAATAAATAGCATATGTTTGGTGTTCCATCTCCATGTTCCATCAAGGCACTTGTTCTAAAGACAAGGCTCTAAATGAGGCACACATGAATCATATGGAGAATTACAACAAGAGATTGCCAAGAATGAAAGTGACCCATCGGGGATGAAAAAGACTCAACATTTGCAAGATTAAGAATTAGCATTCACCCAAGAGTTAGAAGTTAGCAAGATTAGTTGTTAGCTAGTCATGTTAGAAGAAGTTAGCTATCCATTACAATAAAGAGAAAACAACAAGACGTCATGCTATGAAAGTAAAGCTTGAAGGAAATAAAGCAAGAAATGAAAAAGCACTAGAAATTGCAATAGAAGAGAAAGTAGATTGGATTAATCCTTGCTTTGCTTCAAGTTGTCACCCCTTGATTACAAGCTTTTACTCTCTCACTATCTCTCTCTTGCAGAATTTCTAGGAGGAAGAAGAAGACTAAGAGCAATAAAACCTAGAGAAAAACTAAAAATTACAAGCTCTTTCCTCTATTCTCTCCTCCCATTTTTGCACTGGCCCTGATGGTCTATTTATAGGCCTCAGGAGAAGAAGGCTCCAGAATCAGACAGCTGGGGATCAATCGCTGGCTCAACGGCCAGATAACTGCCGCGGATCCGCGGCCAGAGCCGCGTTTCCGCGGCAGAATCTTGGCCGTTGCGCCAACGATTTCTGTTGCGAGTTTGTTGCAGGTTGTTAGCCACGTGGATCTTCTAGAATGCTGACTGGATGCGTGGGTGATTCCAGATCCTGGGCTCAACTCTTGGGCTCTCTTTTGGGTTTTGAATTAATCCCCTTTAATTCTTGCTAATTACATGGATTTATGGGCCTCTCTCCATTAAAATATGGACCTGCAAAAATAGAGAGAAAAAGAGTAAAAACAGATTTTTATTGATATTATGCATGGTAAAGAGGTGGAAGATGATGCAAAAATGAACTACAATCACACCCCCATACCTAGCTTTTGCTCGTCCCCGAGCAAAAAAGAAAGAAAAAGAAAAATCCTAACTAAATTATTACACCACTTTCGTAGGTGACACGATTGCACTGAGCACGTGCAACAAGTCGTTAAACCTCTAGGTTATCCTAGAGGAGGAGTGTTGTCTCCTGAGGGTTTTCAGCGGATTGCACCCACAAAATCCATAAAGAAAGATAAAAGTGTTAGTGAAATTTTTGATCCATGTTTTAAAGATTCTTACTTGAGTTATAGGTTTCAGGTTACCCTAAACTTGTCATTCTTCTTATAAGCGTCTATTTAGAGTTTTGTTTTCACTTAGGTTAAGTTTTTAAGGAAGAGATCAAAAACCGGATTTTGCATCAATCCTAGTATATATACATCTATAAATATGAAGGATCTTTCTTAGACTAAGTTTATTTATTTACTAATATATATAACAATATATATATTTTCTTTTTTTCTTTTTTATATACAGTATTTATTTATTTACATTTCCTTAGATTCCTTAGGCTTTTTAATTTACCCTTGTAACGAGCCTCTTACCGATGACTCCCAAACCAGTCGGTCTTAGGGCACCAGATGAGTTCCCTCGGGTTCGATGACTCAAGTAAATTAGGCCATGAATACTAAGGACTTAACCACCTTTAGGCGTGACTTGCCATGCTTCTTGAGGCACGACTAACCAGTTTAATTAGTGGCTAAGTATTTATTTAGTTATTATATACATTTTTTTTCTTCTTCTTCTTTTTTATTATTATATATATATGTAAATAAAGTCACAAAGTCTTTGATTAATCCTTCAATATGTTTAATATATATATCCTAAAGAAAGAATTAAAATCTAGTAATCTTTCTTATCCTTTATTACTTAACCTAAAAATCCAACAAAACTCCTCTTTTCGACTTATAATTAGAAATCATAGTTAAGAGCTTCCTTAATCCCTAAAGTCAAGTTTGATTCTTTAAACATGGATCAAAAATTCCCTTTTTTTAATTTATTTATTAGTTTTTTATATTTTTTTATTTTTCTAAAAGAAAAAGTAAAATCTAAAAGAAAATAAAAAATCTACAAAGAAAGGTAAAATCTAAAAAAATAAAAACCTAAAAAAGAAAATGAAAATCCTAGAAATAAAAATAAAAAGCCTAAAAAGAAAATAAAAATCCTAGGTTAGAATCTACCCCCCATACTTATCTCATGCATTGTCCTCAATGTATGCAAGATAAAAAGATGCATGAAATAGGTAAAAGGTATGAAATCACTCCCTCCGCCGTTTTGGACCCGCGGTGGTGCTAGGTCCTGCCGACTGTGATCGTCTGAGCCTTGCCTCAATGTGGTCCAACCTCGAGGATTGCTCCTCCACCTTCTTTCTAAGCCTGACCTGTCCCCTAAAAATTTTCTTCATGCCCTTCCAGATGGTGGACATGAAGGCACGTGATTCTGCTAGGGGATCCTGACGCCAAAACTCAGGCTCATCTTCCTCCTCAAGACTCTCCTCAGAGGAGGACTCCACCGGTACATCTTCAGGTTGGACACTAGGAGTCCAAACCGCGTGCAGACAGCTATTATAGGAGCTGGTGGGTCGCTCAGGTGCCACAAACACTCGGTCAAATGAATCGAATACGGCGTCCAGTAGGAAAGTCATACACAGACGCGTAATCAAAATAGGGTGAGAGTGTTTGGCACCTCGGGTGCGTGAAGAGTTGGCTATGATTGCGTGGAAGATGACCTTATTTAAGCAGACCGTGTGTTGCCTGGTCATTAAATCGTGAATTATTTGCAACACCGGGCGGTTGAAGGAAGTTGTGTGGTCCAGCCCTAAAATGTTACGTTGGATCCAGCGTCCAACGCAGTGTACGTTCCTAAAGGTAGTGCTGGCCTTAAGCCCGCGGTCCTGCTCAGTGCAGCGAACCCCATAGTTGACATGTAGTCTATCAGTGGGAGGGGGTCGCTATGCTGGGGGTGACTTGGGACATTAGTAATTTCCTCAAGGAGAGGAATTGTGATAAAGATGTCACCTAACGGCATATGGACGACAAATTGGTATGTCTCATAACTAACAGATGCATGATCGAGTGCATTATAAAATGTAGTGACTAAATCAGGACAGTAATATGCATCATTTTCACTGTTATCATATACCAGAGAATACCAATCCCATACACGTAATCGATCTATAAATATGTGTCCATACCCATCATGATCATTTAAAATTTTTGAAAAATCTTCTCTACAAACAGATTGGGGCCATGTGTAAAAGGGTAAATTAAAGCAATAGATCAAGAGTTGGAAGATCAAACCGCCCCCGGAGTTCGTGGGGGGAATTCAAAATCGGTTGTGCAGAGGGCACAGGAGGAAGAATTCTATTGATCGTGCACTAGATCGGCCACCAGAGAAAGAAATCGACCGGACAAAAATTTTGCGGCGCTCCAGAAAGTTCAGGACAGCCGCGGATCTGCGGCACTGGTCGGGGATCGCGGCAGGAAGAAGGTTTCTGAGGAAGGAAAAAAACTGATGGCGGCGCTTGAGGAGAGGGTTGCAGATCTGAGGGGATTTTTGCGTTTGAGAGAAGAGGGGTCGGGTAGATAGAATATTTATAGGAGGGAAAAAGAAAATTGAGAGTTCCAATTTCATCCCTAGGTTAAAAGAAATTTTATAAACCTAGGAATTTGTAGTTTTGAAAATGGAAGGATGGAGTTTGACCCTAGGGAAGATATGAAGAAACCTAGGGAATTTGAATTTTGAAAGTTGTAGAACTCTTGAAATGATTTAGCACAAAAGTCCCTCATTATTATTTATTTTTTTCTTCTTTTTTTTTCTTTTTCTCTTTTTTTTATTATTATTTACAAAAGTGTACAAAAAATATTTACAAGAAATATGTACAAGTGTGTCCATAGCCTAAGCTCCTTTTGGTCGTTTCCCTCTGGCCCGTTTTCCATCGTTCCAGTGTGTCTGTTTGCGCGGGCTCAGTTGGGAAACGAGTTGAATTATTTCCTAAGCCTTAGACATTTCCAGTTTCAATTGTTTATTATTGTTCATCATCATTTCACCACATTGTTCACTAAGAATTTCTTCATCACCACACTTTTCACCCTGAATTTCTTTATTTTCAAAATTAAGAAATTCCAGCTCGTCTTCATACAACTCTTCAAAGATGAAGTCAACATCTTCCTTCAGGGATGTACAATCAGTTAACCGATCCCGAGTTGGCTCATCCAAACACATGATTTCATCAGCGAAGAGGTCTTCAAAAGATATATCAATTGAAGGTTCTTGAATTATATCCTCATGGGATACATTCATTGTTGGCTCACTGAAAGTGAAGATATCAAGATCAACTTTTCCCTTTTGAAAGGGTACTCGGATAATAGAATTTTTCACTTCAAGAGAATCACAAGATTGTGACTCATCTTTTCCTTTTTCCTCACAATTGTTTCTGACAAAATTAATCTCGAATGTTTGATCCTTTATCCTACGAGGTTGCATGCTGAAGACATTCACTTCTCTTGTCATGTTACCAAAAGTTATCCTCATTGACCCATTCCTACAATTGATGATGGCGTTTGCTGTAGCCAGGAATGATCGTCCCAAGATGACAAGAGTTTGAGCCCTATTATTGGTATTAGACACAGGTTGTGTCTCAAAAACTACAAAATTCACAGGGTAAATGAACTCCCCAACTCTGACAAGAATATCGTGAATTTCCCCCTTGGGTCTCTTGACAGAGCGATCAGCCAGTTGTATCGTCATTTGGGTCGGGCGGAGATCACCTAACCCTAATTGTTGATACATAGAAAAAGGCAGGAGATTGATACTGGCCCCCAAATCAAGTAGTGCCCTATTTATGATAGTCTGTCCTATGACACAAGAGATTGTTGGGCTCCCTGGGTCTTTGTATTTCTCCGGAATTGGCCCAGTGAGCAACTCGCTGATGTTGGATATTAGGAAGACTTTCTTAGGGACTTGTGTTTTCCTCTTCTTGGTGCACATTTCCTTTAAGAATTTTGCATATGATGGCACTTGTTGTATTGCATCAAGAAGAGGGACATTGATTTGGACCTTGTTAAACATTTCTCGTATTTTCTCCATATGAGCATTCAACTTGTGATTTGTAAGCCTATTTGGAAATGGTGCCCTAGGCTTATAAGGTTGCTCATCGATTTTTTCTTTTCCCTTGGCTTTTGATGGCTCAGTACTAGAAGATGGATTGTCAGAAGTTGGTTGTACTGGAACTGGAGGGGTTGACTTTGGTACTGGATGGGATGAATGATTAGAAACCCTATTATCTACTTTCTTTTCAGATCTCAGAATATGAATAGCGTTGCAATGACTGGGGCCCGTGTCTTCCACTTCATGTAAAGGGAAGTGATTTTTGGGATTGGGCACTGGCTGGCTTGGAAATATTCCTTGTTGTCTCCCACTTAAAGAATTAGTCAGTTGCCCAATCTGGACCTGTACTTTATTCATATCTTGTTGATGGGTCTTTGCTAGGGTTTCTATCATCTTTTCCAACTTTGATAGTTTGTCATCTGAATCATTCTGGGGTGGATGTTGGTGGTTTGGAGACTGGAATTGTGGTTGGTAGTGTGGTGGACTTTGATAAGGTTGTGACTGTGGTGGACTTTGATATGGATGAAAGTTCGGTGAATTTCGATTGAAACTGTGTTGAGGAGGCTGAGCATGATATTGATTTTGAAATGATGGCCTAGGTTGCTCAGGACTAGACTGACTCCACGAAAAATTTGGATAGTTTCGCCATCCCGGATTGTACGTGTTGGAGTATTGATTGTGATGGGATCTGGTCAAAACAGCATTCGTATTCTCCTGATAAAGTTGAGACTGATATACATGACACTCCTCGAATACATGGTTGAGGTCATGACAAAAGGTGCAACCCGGTTTGACCATAGGTGATGGGTTGACCTGATTAACAGCAGAATGTTCCCGTGATTCAAGCAGTTCTATCCTCTTCATTAATTGTGTGATCTTGACTTCAGCAGCTATAGAGGATTCTATGAAATGCATACCGGTTCTGGAAGTAGTGGGAGTGAGTTTATCTGAGCATGACTCCCACTGAATGGTTTTCTCAGCTAGGGCTTCAAAGAGATCCCACCCTTGATTCTCATCTTTCTTCAAAAATTCCCCTTGGCACATGGATTCAAGGAGTGTTTTCGTTTGATAATCTAGTCCGTCATAGATAATTTGGCATTGACGCTATTTCTCTATGCCGTGATGAGGACATAAGGCTAAAAGGTCTTTGAAACGCTCAAAATATTTCCAGAAGGGTTCGTGTGATTCCTGCTTGAATTGCATGATGTTCTTTCTCATGAGGGCTGTCTTATGATTGGGATAAAATTTCTTAAGAAATACTTTTACAAAATCATCCCATGAAGATATCGAACTGGCGGGAAGATTGTAAAGCCATTTCTTAGCTAAGTCCTTCAGTGCAAAAGGTATGAACCTTAACCTAACAGCATCCTCAGTCAATTGGAAATTCTCATCATTACACATACTTCTTCGAACTCTCGAATGAAGAAGTACGCGTCCTCAGACTCTAAATCATGAAATCGTGGAAGTGTATTGATGAATTGTGGTTTCAGCTCAAAATGATTTCCATTGGTAACAGGGAGAAAATGCATGATGGAAGGGAGGTGCGAATCGGATAGAATCTGTCTTGAAGCGAAACGTTGTTTTCCATTGTGTGAAGTGGTGGTGTTGGTGCAAGTGTAGAAATTCTAACAAGTCTTGCAGAATCTGGATCCCGGTACCACTCTTGCATATACAGTCACAAACAACGTTCACCGATCACACCAGCGAAAAGAAAAAATAACAAACAATAAAAGAAAAATCAATCCCAAGCTATCTAGGATTCTTGGACCTAGACGACTCCTAACTGTTCGATGAACCAAAGAAGGTTGTTGCTTGAATCAGTCCACAGCTAATCAGCCAGGTAGGGGCAAAATACGGTGTGAGGTATCTGTGCGTAAGCAACGGGCTTAATTACGCCAAACCACGGTATCTTCGAGGCTTAACATCTTAATCCCCAGCCTTAGACACTGATTTCACCGGAGTATGAATCAAAATCAACTTCCAACTTCAGTTGATCTCCTACCGAGTCCGGATGTCCCTAGGGCCAACGTCTATCAGATTTTATTAAAAGGCTTGGGATTGTGAGTGCTGGGATGGTGGTTTTTGGGCTAAGGAAAGGGTGATGAAATCCCCACCTTATCTTATTTATTGGGTAATACCCTTAAAATCGATTTGTGCAAGTATACGATATAAACAAACAAGGTTCACTCAAAGCGATATAAATCAACCAAGAAGTGAGTCCTAATCAAAGTGCAATGCGCACGTACCTTGCTCCAGCACTCTTCAACAGTAAAGTAAATGAATTGAAAAGACACGTGCATAGAAATGCAAACGTCTAATCAATTTTTAACTTTGCAACCAATATTTTACTGTTGATTATTAGCAGGAATATGGTGAAGCATACAAGAATTAAGTATTGCAGCAGCTGTTATTTTGCAGATCAAGCAACCCTGCAGGAAATTGTGAGTAGTTCACTCTTCTTTGCCGCGAATCCGCGGCTTTGGCCGTGGAATCGCGGCAAATCAGAGGGCAACTGGTCTCTGCTTTCTAGAGCAGAGGCCCAGGGCCACTTATATGTCACTGCAATGCTAGTTTTCTTGTTTCTTCACCTGTAACCTGCAACAGAGAAGAAAGTTTGTTTAATTCTTCAATTGAATCAAAACCGTTGCTCTCCCCGGCAACGGCGCCAAAAATTTGATTAGGAAAAAGGAGAGTAGTGGAGTATAATTCGCACAGATATTCAACAAAAGAGAGAAAGTTTAGAATCAACCTTAGTTGCTTAATCACTCCGAAGTGTATTCACAATGTGTAATGTACTCCTTTCTAAATCACCGTAGTAGCATAAGCTATACGGGTCGAATCCACAAGGAGAGCTCACGATGGAAGCTTTACGGTTTGATGTTGAAGAAAGACAAACGAAAGTTCTTCTTTGTTTCAAAAGAATGAAAAAGACATGGAAAATAAGTGAAAGAATTGGTTGAGATTTTGTACATGAAAGTAAAAACGATGAAAAGAGAATGAAAAGAATTCGAAAACAAGAATTACTTTAAAGAAGAAAACTAAAGTAGAGAAAACTTGCAAAGACTTTTAGAATGAAAAAGCCATGACTAGCTAACCTTACTAACTTGTTAACTTACTAATCTCCTTTAGGGTGAAGCATGCCTCATGTTGATTCATCGGCAAGTGTTTGTCTTGCTTGTTGGTCAAGTTACTTTCCCCTTTGATGGATGGGTGATCATCTTGGACTTGTCTTGTAGCCTCATTGATTTCATCGGCTCTCAAGATAGAATTTCATGGTGGAATCGGAGAGTGTCACTCAAGGGATGCTAAGGAAGAAGATATAAAATTCATTAGACATTCAAGGCCATACAACAAGTTAGCATTGAAGTAAGAAAGTTGTACAACAAATAGCATATGTTTGGTGTTCCATCTCCATGTTCCATCAAGGCACTTGTTCTAAAGACAAGGCTCTAAATGAGGCACACATGAATCATATGGAGAATTACAACAAGAGATTGCCAAGAATGAAAGTGACCCATCGGGGATGAAAAAGACTCAACATTTGTAAGATTAAGAATTAGCATTCACCCAAGAGTTAGAAGTTAGCAAGATTAGTTGTTAGCTAGTCATGTTAGAAGAAGTTAGCTATCCATTACAATAAAGAGAAAACAACAAGACATCATGCTATGAAAGTAAAGCTTGAAGGAAATAAAGCAAGAAATGAAAAGCACTAGAAATTGCAATAGAAGAGAAAGTAGATTGGATTAATCCTTGCTTTGCTTCAAGTTGTCACCCCTTGATTACAAGCTTTCACTCTCTCACTATCTCTCTCTTGCAGAATTTCTAGGAGGAAGAAGAAGACTAAGAGCAATAAAACCTAGAGAAAAACCAAAAATTACAAGCTCTTTCCTCTATTCTCTCCTCCCCTTTTTGCACTGGCCCTGATGGTCTATTTATAGGCCTCAGGAGAAGAAGGCTCCAGAATCAGACAGCTGGGGATCAATCGCTGGCTCAACGGCCAGATAACTGCCGCGGATCCGCGGCCAGAGCCGCGTTTCCACGGCAGAATCTTGGCCGTTGCGCCAACGATTTCTGTCGCGAGTTTGTTGCAGGTTGTTAGCCACGTGGATCTTCTAGAATGCTGACTAGATGCGTGGGTGATTCCAGATCCTGGGCTCAACTCTTGGGCTCTCTTTTGGGCTTTGAATTAATCCCCTTTAATTCTTGCTAATTACATGGATTTATGGGCCTTTCTCCATTAAAATATGGACCTGCAAAAATAGAGAGAAAAAGAGTAAAAAACAGATTTTTATTGATATTATGCATGGTAAAGAGGTGGAAGATGATGCAAAAATGAACTACAATCAGTGTCCGTAAGGAGCATGTGTATGCCATGAAGGGTGTTCATGAAAAGATGGAACTTACTTCTTTCGAACCAAGGATTCCAAGCGTGTGTGGTTCATGGCATATTGGCTCATAGTGGAGCCCAAACAATCTACACTCTTCTTAAGAAAACAAATATCATCATTAATTCTAGAAGAAGAGGTACATGCAATAGGTAGACTAGATGAAGAGGCTACACTAGCATGGCAAACAAGTGCATCAATTTTATTTAGCAAAACAATATTTTTCTTTAAACACACATCCAAATCTTTTGAAATAGAAATAATTTTTGTTCTCAAAGATTCATTTTCTTTTACAACAAAATCAACTTTTGAAGATAGTTTTTCATTTTTCTTCAAAACATTTTCACAATCATTTTTATTTTTCAAAAACTCATTTTCTTTTAAGGCAAGATCAAGTTGAGATTTTAATGAATCCCTTTCATTATAGACCTCAACCTTCTCTTGCAAAACCTTGTCAAGTTTAGAAGACAATTTTTCATTTTCTTTATTTAAAGCAAAAGTCTTCTTTTTCAACAAATTATATTTTTCTATTAATTTTTCACAAACTATAGAAAGTTCTTCATTCAAAGCATGGGGATCAATATTATCATCACATGAAGAACTAGCATCAAAACTATCTAGTTGAGATTCCGAATGTACTTCAAGGGAGTCATTCCCTTGGACCATTAAGCATTGAGAATCAGATTCTCCACTAAACTCCTCCGGTTGAATTGGCAATTGAAGCTTGGAGGTGGTGGTTGTCAACATATTCCACACTGCAAATGCGGAATCAAAGTTAGAAACACTCATAAGATATTCTTTTGAAAGCGTGCTTCTAATAGCCTCAAGGGTTTGTGCATTGGCCCCTATATGATTGCTATCACTAAGGAAGGATTTCTTGGTAATGACAAGGTGAACCTTGTAATCTAGGGCTTGTAGGTACATGGACATCCTATACTTCCAAACAACAATGTTGGAAGGGTCAAAACTAGGTGGGGTCATGAAGTCCATGGGTCCAAACTATATGTGTGCAAACAAGCAAATGCAAACAAGATTAGCAAACAAATGGATCTCACTCTTAGGATGTTAAGCCTATGTATCAGGAGCGTTGGCTCTGATACCAATTGAAAGTGCCCTGATGCCAATTGTAAATCACCTAGAGGGGGAGTGAATAGGTGATAATGCTAATCTAGGAACTAAATGCGCTAAATGCGGAAGCTTAAAACAAATATTGCAATCACACTTAATACAACACACAAGTGTAGCCGAATTTCCGTGAAGGGCTCTGGACTAACTCCTCTTGATTCCCCTTGAATGGGTTGAGGTGTTATGTGAAGCTCTTGTGGTTAAGTACAAGTGAGGCACACACAAACAAGCCAAGCATATAAGGATGATAAGCAATATGAATAATGCAAGGCAACACAAGCAATATGAATGATATGAATGAAGAATGATGCTTTGCACAATTTAAAAAAAGAGAGGGTTAATAGAAATTGGATCAAACGCAAACATAATGATATGTTTCGAGGTTCGAGCCCCTAGCTCTGCATCCCCGCCTTCACCACCGTGAAGGATTTCCAATCCACTAAAGGAGTACCGAACTCCTCTCTCAACCTTACAATGCCACCGAGGCAATACAACCACAATCCCCCTCTACCGAAGAGGGATAAGGCCCGTAGCTAACAACAAACTCAATCACCTCTACCGAAGAGGGATCCAAACCAATACCACTCCGATCAACCTCTACCAAAGAGGGATACACAAATAAAAGGAGGGTTTACAACTTGGAGGCTCAACAACCTCAAATAATCTCTTTTCCACAAACAAAAGATCCTAAATAGATTAGGATAGAAGATATAGCTCAAGTGAAAAAACTAGGTGTTTTGAAAAACAAAAACTCAAAGAAATAATCTTGGGAAAACTCTTGAAGATAATGAAAATGAAGAACAAATACAAATCTCCCAAAATTCTATTTCTTTTGATTTTTCCAAAAACCTAAAACAAATAAGATTGGAAGTTTTAAAGCCCAAAAACACTTTTGAAATCTTTTAAAAACACCTCAGAAAACTGAGAATTTTTGCTCTTGAAAATCTTATATAAAACCATGAAGAGATGGGGTATTTATAGCCCCAAAACAAAACTAGCCATTAGGCTGATCTGGCAGCCTGACAGGCTACCGGTCGGCCGGCCCGGCCGACCGCCAACGGTCAGAAATGTGACCGTTGGTGCAACCCGGTCGACCGCCCGATCGACCCAAATAAACAGAGAGCAGAGCTTTCTGGTCCGGTCGGCCGCCCGGCCGACCATCCCAATGTGTGCCAGACGTGCACGGTTCTGTGCACGTCGGTCGACCGGCCTATGGTTCGGTCGACCCATGCGGTCGGCCGAACTGGCCTGACAGACACTGTTCTGAGACAGAAAACACATGTTAAAATATTTTTAAAAATTCTTTTAAGTCTTGTAAAAATACCCAAAAATAGTTTTATCATTTTGCATTGATATGTAAACATGTGATAAATATTTCAACTCAATTATCAAGCAATTTGAACTATTTTGTGTCTTATCATTTTTATCAAAAACCAAAACATGTATTTTTATCAAACTTGGATTTTTCAATACATGAATAGGAAAGTCAAAATAAGTTTGTTTAAGATGTTTAAGCATGCATGTATAACTAGAATACATCTATTATACATATAAACCATTTAAACTTATTTTGATCAATCTATTCATGAAAACAAATATCAGTTAAACTAAAAACCGAAAAACCAATATCCAAACATAAAACTTGTGTGTGTTGCACTTGAGCATATCAACTATTCTAAGCTTTACAAATGGATCTAAACACACTATCTAAACTAGGATACCTAAGTCTTCTTGACGATCTTCATCTTCAAGTAGACTCGATCCCAAACCGTGATCCACCAAGTGCAAATGCGTAATCTTGAAGCTCGGGCACCGAAATCACCATGTGAAAGCTTCTAAACTCCTCTTTTTGAAGCAATCACCAACTAATATCTTGATCAATGATCTGTAACTAAAATCACAAGATAATTAGTAAACATAACTACATGAGTTAATCATCATCAAAACTAGGGTGGAAGGCCTTTGGGCCAACAGTGTGGACTCAAGGAAGACTTCAAAAGTCTTTTCTAAAGAAGATTTCTTTTCTATAGGTTGGTCTTGGTATGAATTATATGAAGCGGTTTGTTGGTAAGGTTGTTGATTGTAAGACTCGGGGGAGTTGTATCCCCACTGGCTCGGTGAAGAGTGGTAATGATTATCCCATTCTTATTCATAGTACTGGGATTGGGGCATATTTTGATTCGGATAAGACCAATCTGGCATACTTGGTTGGTTAGAGTTATGTAATGCCGGGTTGGTAATATCCGAATTAAAGGAAGTTGGGGTGAAATATGGATTTGAGTTATAATCAGAATAATTGTAATTATAATCCATTTTCACAAGAAAAAACAAATAAACAATCAAGAAAATGAAAAAAATCTAGCCTATGTTAGGGTAGAGCTTAGACCTAGACGACTCCTAACTGTTGATTATCCACATGAGGTATATTGCAGAACCTGACCACAAGTTAATCGGCCAGGTAGAGGAAAGATTGGTGGGAGGTATCCGTGCCTAAGCAATGGACCTAATTATGCCAAACCACCAGCCTTCAGGGTTTCGCCCCTCAATCTCCAATCTTAGACATCGATTTGGCAAGAGTCAACTTCTAACAACTTCCCCCTTAGGTCAATCCCTATTTGAGTCTGAGATGTTCCTAGGGCCAACGTCTACTCAATTTTATGTTAGGCTGGGTTAGTGAGTGAGGAGATAATTTTTGGGCTAAGGAAGGGTAATGACTTCCCCATCTTATCGTTTAAGGATATGCCCTTAGTCTTTTTAGTGCAGTGTACAAGTATAAAGCAAAAGGTAACATTCAAGCAATATGAATCACTCAAAATATGTTTCCTAAACTATATGCAATGCACACATACCTTTGCTCCAGCAAACTTCAACAGTAATGTAAAGAAATAAAATAGACAAATGCCCTAAGATGCAAGAGTCTAAACGTTTTTTAGCATTTACAAAGCAACAAGTTACTGTTGATTAGAAATATGTACAGAGTGAGTTAAACAGATAAACTAATAACTGCAGAGAGCTAATCTATGTAAAGCAAGCTACAAGAGACTACAGTTAGTAGTTTACCACAGTTGTGGGCTCTGATGCTCTGCCTTCTTGGGCAGAGGTACAGAGTAGCAATATGTCCACTGCAGCTCCTAGTTTTCTATAATTAGCCTCTGTACATCAAAATAGAGAAGAAAAAGAGTATAACTGTTAAAGTAAATCAAGAAGAAAGAAAACTTACTGTCCCTCCCCGGCAATGGCGCCAAAATTATGATCGAGCCAAACCTGCACAAAAAAAATATAAAAATTTAGAACAGTGCTAGGTCCTCAATTCTACTGTGTAGCCTAGGGCTAACGGGTCGTGATCCACAGGGAGAGACAGCGATGGAAGTGTTGTGTAAATTTCTTTCTTTTAATTTATTGAAACTAGTTTATTTATCTTCTCAATTTTATAAAATAAAATTTTTATGTTAAGTTAAGAAGGAGATGGTAGAAGAAGAGATTGTTGGTGCTGTTGTTTTATTTATATAAAAAAAGAAAGACAAAAAAAAGAATTATAGCTCTAAACTAATGAACTGAAAAAGAAAACAAAAAAAATACTTACCTCTACAGTTGAATCATAACAAAGACTTATCTCAACATGAAGTAAAGCAAATCAAATAGAAAAGAATAAAGAAAGCAGGGCTTCGGCGAGATCGAGCACATTGAAGAAAAGTGGGAAACCTCCATTGATTGTCACCTTCAATATAAGCTTCTTGAGGAAAAGATTACAATAGTGTCACTCTACAATAACTCCTCCTCTCTTTTGATTATGTAACTCTCTCTAACCTAAAAATAAAATAAAGAAAATAAAAATTACAATGAAGAACAAAATAAAAATCTAAAGTAAAGCTCTCTCTGAAGTGGTGTGTTTTCTGCCTTCGAGGTATGAGAGTATTTATAGGAGAAAACCAGAGGGACAGAACGCGTATGAAGGTAGAAAGAGTTGGATATTTCTGAATTTGAATTCTTCCCTTATCTCCAAACTTGATTTGATTTATCCAGAAATTCAATTCTGATTTACATGCTGTTGGCGTGTTGATTGCTGAATATCACTTAACAACTGATAGAATTTGAACCAGTGATCAACAGAAAAATTGTAGCCCTTTAAGTCTTCTTTCTGTAGCATCTTAAATCATTAGATTTGACCTTCAGCAGTGAAAGTTATGATTAAAATACTAAATAATATCTAGCCTGAATCCGAATCTAGATTGCTTCATCTCATCCGTTGATCTTCTCCCAATCTATTTATCCTCTTGGATTTTCAATTTGTCTTCTAGAATTGATAAGATATTCATTTATCTTCAGCGAAACAGATAGGGTCTTCAAATAATCCATTTTTTCTTTGAAATGAGATGATATTATCTTATCTGATATATTCAGTTTTCTGATAAGATCACTTCTATAATCTTTGAATTTGAATCGATCCCTTTTCTTTTGAACTTTTGAATTTAATTGGATAAATTTCATGATTGTCTTCTCCCTATCATATACTGTATGAATTAAGACATTAAGACAAGTTATTTGTAATTTTCATTATAGAATATATGTAGGAATATTATAATATTATGCAATATATGTGTCCAAACACTAACCAATGTAGTGTACCAGATTGGTCTTATTTGAATCAATACATGCCTCAGTCCTAATACTATGAACAAGACTGGAATAATCATCACTACTCTTTACAAAGTCAATGGGGATACAACTCCCCCGGGTCATATTGTTAAGCACCATTCCAACATTCAGCCTATAATTTTTCTAGTCATGATCAACCAATAGAAGAAAAATCTGAGGCTATAAAAAGTATAAAAGTCATGATTGAGTCCCAAGAACAAAAGTTAAAACTGATGGACTCACAATTCCCACAAGACTCCCAAATCCAAGATCCTTACTCCATGTTCCAAGTCCCACAACAAGAAAAAGAACCTATGACTCAGATAGGAGTATGGAAAACCTGATTCAGTTCGAAAATAATTTTCAAATCTATTAATAGGTTAGAAGTAAAAATAAGTCGTTATATCAATATAGTAAAAGATAGGAATGAGAAAACTCTGCCTAACACATATTCGACCATTCCAGATTGCCCTAGCCATATTGATAGGAATAAAAAATCTTGGTGCCTTGGAGCCTTTGATCAAGACTCAATTTCATCACACAAATTTGAACTTGACCAATTTCAAATCTTAAACAAATTGGTAAGTTTTTCATTCAATGAGATTGAACTTGAATGTGAATGTGACCCTGATCCCCAACCTTGTGATTCAATTTCCATTTTTGACTTTATGTTGACTCCGGTAACATTACCCAATTTGGACCAATTTCCGGAGCTAATATTTATTCCTGTACCCATAGATCTAGAAATTGAATCACCAAATTTGCATAGTCACGTTCTATTGATGGGAGAAAAATGTGAATTTCAATCTTTAATTTGGACTCCACTCTTGAACCAAAACCGACTCTCGAACTCAAAGTTGATTTTCCTGAGTTAGTAATGGGTTCCCGAACTTATCACTCTTGAATCCAAGTCAATTATTTCACCAAGTCACATTCTTTTGTTGCACATAGGTATTGACCATAATGACTCAGTGATGATTTTTTAAGACTGGTCATGTAAAGAGAATAAATTTCATGATAGGATCTTTCATGATCCTATTATATTGGGAATTATAATTATGTACATAGAAAAAAGGTCAATAAAGGTGAGTTCCGTGAACCACTAAATTATCTTGATTGGGTAGCAACGCTTGACCCAATTCGACAACCACCGGAACCACCACCTTAAGGTAATATTTTTCTTCTCTTTCTTCTTTTTCATGCATCTATGCATTCATTCATGCATTGAGGACAATGCATGAGATAGGCGTGGGGGAGGGTTCTAACATAACATAGGTTTTCTTTTTATTTAAAATAAAAAAATTAACATTTTCCTATCTTAAAAAAAACTTTTTGAAAAGAGAGCAATATTTTGACATATTTTTGTAAGAAATTAAGTTAATTTTAAGGAATAGGAGAATCATAATTAGGATTTCTTATACTGGTCAAAATAAAATTATTTGTTTGATTTGTAAAGTTAGGAAGAAAATTTAAAAAAGTAATTTAGTCTTGATTTTTACCTTAATAAAATATGTATGCTTTATACACTTACACACTTAGGGTTCAAAAACAAAGATTCTTATGCCTTATATAAAAAAGAAAAAAGAAAAAATATATGTATTTATATCAAAAATTTTCTGATTAAGCTAGGCATTTGTGCCTAATAAAGCACAAGTATTCACGCCTAAAAGTGATCTATATAATAAAATCCTTAGTTTTGTGATCTTGTTCGCTCGAGTCTTAAGTTCTTGGGGTATTTTCTTACCAGGTGCCCTAAGACCGTCCAATTTGAGAGTCACCGATTAAAGGTTCATTACATGGGCAAATTAGAAAACCTAATAGAACTAAAAAATAAAAGCACCAAAAATATAAATAAATAAATAAATAAAATAAGGCATAAGAGTTAGAGTGAAAGAACCCTTAGTCAAAATTTCACGGTCAAGAAGGTGCATATAACTTAGGGTAAAATAATAGAATAAATGAGAAATACAGTTTGACTCCTAACTTATTTGATAACAAATTTTGAATAGAGATTAAGTTTACGAATGAAAAATTCAATTTTCCTATAACTTATAGATTACATGAATTCTTACAATAATACTTCAAAAATTTTCTCTCTTTCAAAATGCTTTTCAAAAATATTAACACTTTGCTTTTTTCTTTTTTATGGATTTTGTGGGTTCAATCCACTGAAAACTCTCATGAAATAGAATTTATCCTCTAGAGGTAATTTAGAGGTTTAACGGCTTGTTGAACATGCTCAGTGCAATCGCGTGACCTGCGAAAGTGGTCTAATAAATTCAAGTTCAGTTTGATATTTTGCTCGAGGACGAGCAAAATATAGGCGTGGGGGTGTGATCATACACGTACGTTGCATGTTTTTATATCAAATGTGTCACACTTATGTATTTTTATTTAAATAAAACTCTACTATTAAAATATTTTCATATTTAATGGCGTGTAGGATAATTAAGAAAAAAAGAGAGATAGGCAAATTTATCCAATTAAATTCAAAAGTTCAAAAGAAAGGGGATTGATTCAAATTTAGTGGTTCTAAAGGCCATCTTATCTGAAGAGTGGGTATATCAGATGAGATAATATCATTCAAATCCAAAGAAAAAATGGATTAAAAGGAGACCCTATCGATTTCACAGAGGATAAAGAGATAGATCGTCAAATCTAAAACTAAAATTCAAAATCCAAAGAAATAAATGGATAGAGAGAAGATCAATAAATGAGATGAAGCAATTTAGACTCAGATTGAATATATTTTAGTATCTAAATCATAATTTTCGCTACTGAAACTCATATCTGATGATTCAAGATGATCCAGAAAGAAGACTTAAAAGGCTACAAATTTTACATTCATCACTGTTTCTAATTCTATCATTTGGTAAGTTACATTCAGCAATCAACACGCCAACAAGCTGCAGATTAGAATTGAGTATCCACATCAAATCACGTTCGGACATAAGGGGAGAATTCAAATTTAGAAATAGCCAGCTCCCCTATCTTTCAACTCGTTTTCTTATCCATTTCTATCCTATAAATACTCCACACATCAGAGGCAGGGAATGATGAAGCAAAGAGTAAAATAAATTTTTGTATAGATTTTACCTAGATTTTTTCTCTTTTAATGTAAATTTTATTTTCTTTATATAACTAAGAGGAGAGAAGATTGTACTGAGAGTGACACTAGTGTAAGTATTCATCTTTTCTTTTATTATTAATCGAATCAAAATGTTATTTAATCAAATCGAAAGTTACTTTTTCTTCTTTATTCTTGTTTTCTTTCACTTTCCCTTTTGGTTTGTGATGAGTATAAGCGAATCTAGTAGTATCGGTATAGCCCTGTTGTGTGTTGCCACCGATATTTCATGATGATGATCTTCTCCTCAATATTCTGTATCATTTCATTCTTGTTCGTCTTGATGATATAATGCGAATGGGAACTGAGCTCGATCTTATGGATTATGCATTAATCGCCTTAGAAGCAAGGTAAACATGCCAACGATCCAAGGTAAGTCATCAACCAAAGAAGGTAAGTATTTCTTTTAGGTTTTCTTTCTTTTAATCTTTTAGTTTAGATCACTACCATCTCCCAACTCTTTTATTCACTCTTTTTAATTTTTTTTTATATGAATTCATTTTCTATTTTCTCCAACTACTCCAACCTATCACTTTCCATATTAACTTAGCTTATTTTCCATTTCTTTTAAAGAACAAGAGAAGAACATTAATCATTTTAAGTAATTTAAAAGATAACTTACAAAATACTTCCATCGCTAGTCCCTTTTTGTGGATCACGACCCGTATAGCCACTTTGGTATAGCGGTAGTATTGAGTACTTGCACTTCTGTATTTTCTATGTGCAAGATTGAACTCAATCTTTGTAAAAATTCACTTTTGTGTATGAAAATCTAATACCAATAAGGTCCAGTGGAATCCAACTTCCTAGGCACTATGCCTGTGATTGATCGAGAAGAACATGTAATGAACATCTCTTGTCCAGTTTCTCAACAATTTCTTGATGAAAAAAATCTTCCAGATCTCTATTTTTAGATACAACATCGTGCTGTCAAAACCAAAACAATTCAAACATTTAAAGCTTTAGTAATAAAATGCAATAAAATATCAGACATTATATGAAAATCAAAACAACGATCAAGGTCGCAGTCCTATTTTCTCATAATATTATATGGGCCGCGAACTAGGTCGCAGTCGCCTAAGCCTAAAAATGATTCTTACTAATGTTGATTGCGACTTGGGTTGTAATGTCTAATTTAATCCTAACAATTGAAGCTGACTAATGATGAATGTGATCTGGGTCATAGCCAATATATTCAGGAATATTAACAACAAAGCAACATTGGTCCCAGTCAATTTTTTTGATTGAATAAAAAAATTACGACCAGGGTAGCACTAAAAATATACTTCTTTAAAGATTCACAACGACCTAGGTCTCAGTCAACTCATTAGGCCTTATCAATAATGAATGCGATTAGAAGATTTTTAATCATTAAAATTATAAAGTACCACATTATATAAATAACTGATGTTTGAATTAAATATAAAGGAGAAAATAGATTTTTACCCAAACTTCGCTTCGAAAGAATATACTCTTTAATCCATTTTTTTCTCCAGATGCTTCATGTAGAAATAAATGATATTAGCATCTAAAATCTCTACTGAACATCAAGTCTTTTATGTCATTTTTGGCAACTATTATTCCGTTATCAGGATCCTAATATGCAATAGCACTACAAAAAAAAAGAGTAATAATGAAATTATCATAACATAAATAAGTTATATGTGATGTAAATTGAAATAAAATGGAAAAAATTACTCAGAGGTGGCTTTGTCTAAAAAATTATTGATGAGGGATTGCTTTTGTGGCTGCAAAATTCTGTAGGTAGTGCATTCACTCAATTATCTGATTTTCAGCTGAGTGTCGCCCTTCTCTGCAGTGCGAAATCAGTGGCAGAAATCTGAGCCGCAGGTTGTGGAACGGTCTCTTCAATAGTTTTCTTCTTTTATTTTGTATAAATGAAATCGGAGTCATCGTGATCTCTCTCAGTGAGCTTGCGTTCTTTGACTCCCCTTTTTATTGATCCTTTAGAGTAATCCACAAATTTTCCTTTTAACACTTCCTTGTGCACCGAAGTATGTTCTTGAATTTTTTTCTCAGAAGCCTTGTCTTTTTGGATATCAAAGATCTGTTGAGTTAAATTTAAGTAAAAGTTGAGAAATGTTCCCCAATAATACTAACTTCGAATTTAGATCGCTTGATATCACTCTCTTCCTTTTTCTTCATCTCTTCCTCCTGCTTCTCCATCTGCTCCTTCATCCTCTTTTCCTTCCCTTCTCATTTTTTCTCTTCTCCTCTACTTCTTTCTTTCTCCTATTCTCCTTCTCTCTTCCTCTTTCCTCTTTCTCTCTTCTTCTTCCTTTCTCATTATCTCATTCTCCTCCTGCTCCTTCTTCCTCTTCTCCTCTTTTTGAATTTTCCTCTTCTTCTCCTCCTCCTTCTCCTGCAGCTGCCTCCTCTCCTCCTCCTCTTCCTTCTCCTACTCCTCTTCTCCTGCTCCTTCTCCATCTTCATCTTCTTCTCCTGCTCCTTCGCAGTAGTGACTGCTCTCAGCAGCTCTTTTTTCTTCCTCTTTCACCTTTATTTTATGCTGCTACTTTCTTAATTTTCTTTTTTTCTCTTCACTCTCTTATTTTTCCCTTTAATTCAACCTTTTGAGTTTTTTCATCCTCTATTTTTTCAATTTTCTTTTTAACTCAATAACATATGCTCTCAAGTATGTATTTTATTCCTCAAAATTTCTAGTTCATCAGCTTATTCATCCCGTGGTGCTGGCAAATAACCTACAACAGTTGGTTCTTGTTCCCTCGTTGTCCCCTCAACTATTTTGACAGGTTCTCATTCTGTTTCCACTAGGATGTTAACTTCAATTTATCTCTTCTTTCTCTCCTCATCTTCTTCTTCATCATCTTCATCTTCACTAGAAGGCCAATCATAATTTTTTCAGCAATCGAAATGTTAGCCATTCGATTAAAAATCTGAAAATCATGTTAAACAAACATCAATATAAAATTAACCTATTAGTTTTGCGACTTATATCACAGCAAAAGAAACTTGTAAGAGAAGTCAAATCAAACAAACTGCGACCATGTTCGCAGTCATAACTTTTAATTATAAGACAATATATTAGTACTACGACCATAGACGCAGTACGAATTTCTTACTAAATTCATCCCGTCTTAGGTACTGTAATCTCAGACACAGTCAAAATTAAGGAAATAAAAAAACTGCGACCTTTATCATAGTTCACTTATAACGTAATGAACGGAATGCGACTTTTGTCGCATTCTACTGAAATTTTAGAAGAGGAACTGTGACTTTAACCGCTGACATAAAAACTAAAAATAAATATATAAAAAACTAATGAAGAGACTATGGTCTTTAACTATTAAAAACTAACCTTATCTTCTTCAACATCATTAAGATTAATTTCAATCAGGGTACTGCTAATATTTTGGAGGTCCCATCTTACTGCCCGTGGGGTTTTGTCCTCTAGACCCTTCTCGACTTAAAAATAGCAGCCCTTTTACATAGCGAATGCTACAACATGTATTATAGTATATTAGTTTATATGAACAGTGTCAATATATAAGAAATTTACCAACTATATAATAATTACACGGAGCATCCTTGCAACTCAAATGTGGTGTGCCTGAAGATGTCCATTGAATCAATCATGAATTGCCAAACAGTTTTAATCCAACATATAGTCTTCATCAGCTGAATATTGGCAATTTGCTCCACTATATATCACGGCATCGTGTATTTACTGCCAGAAAAGACTAGAGTGGCCAACATATACAAGATGATTAGTGTTATGAAGCCTTGAGCTTTAAGTTTTTATCTCTCTTATAATTTCATTTAAAGTGACTTGCTGCTCAAGTTGCTCATCCTTTGTCACATCTAATTCAGTCCTCATTCGTTTCTTCACCAGAAGATCATCCAAACCCTCTTCAATGAATACTTTTGTGATCTTCTTAATATTTGAGAAATAGTATTTTATCACTCCCTGTCCTTCAGTGTACAGGTCTTATACATAATAAAAATCTGCTCTATTGATAGGTAGACCAAACGTTAGGACAACATCCTCCACTATAACTCAATTAGTTTGCCCCTAATAAGAAAGGTCCTTGACTCTCTATCATACTGGTCTACAATTTTCAATACACTTATATTTATTTCATGCCTTTGTCAGCACCAAACTTCTCATTATAGAAGGCTATGAAAATTGCACCAAATGGGGTCTCCTTCATTGCATTCACAAATCTGCCTGAATGTGTTTTTTGTATTTTCTGATGAATTCGCACATAGGCTTTATGCTCGATCTCATAAGGCGGACCTTCAGTTCTTTCTTGCCTATAGATGCAGAAACATTAACAACATAAATACAAACTTAAAAAAAAGAAACAAGGACGCAGTTCTTTTAAATAAATTTGAAAAAGAAAAACAACTGTGATGTTGGTCGCAACATTAGATATTAAATTATATTACTCTGCATCAAGGTCGCACTATTAAAAAATAACGACAGAGGTTGCATTTTTCTAATTAATCATATTAATTAACTAATAAGGACCTTGATCAATGGTTTAGAGCAATGTGACCCTTATTTCATCATAATGCGAACAGGGTCGTAGTATCTTATTAAGCTAACTTTGTAGAATAAACCACACCGCATGCCCCAAAAAAAGAGAGGAGAGACGACAACACTGCGACATCAGTCATAGTGTTTTAAAAAAAAGTAATCTTAAAAACAAAACAGACGTTAATAAATTTTAAAAAAATATTTTATTCACAGACTACGACCTAGGTCGTAGTAACATATTAAGTTAATATAAAAACTGTGACCCAAATTGACCAAGTGGAATGAAAAAATACTATGATCTTGGTGACCTTGGTCGTGTGTTAAAAAATTTAAAATTTTAAAAAAAATCTCTAATAAGTTCGTTATTTCTTATTTTTTTCCTCTTAAATTATGACTTTGATCAGAGTTTCAGGATAGAAAATTAAAAAAATATTATTTCAAATCGCATAAATATATTTAATTTGATTCTTACTTCTTTAAAACAAAAAAGGTGTTTATTTACTCTTAACTGCGACCATAATCGTAAGCTTTTAAAATTAAAATTTAAAAAAGTATTTTAAAAAACTAAGATCCTTGAAAATTTTAAGAAAAATTAATAATATGCAGAAAATTTAGTATTATTTTCTTCTTTGGAATGAAAAAATCAAAACTGAATAAAAAAAATCAGTGCAAGAGTTACTTTTGAATCGAAGTTAAATTTAAACAGGGATTTTTTAAAAAAAACAAAAAAAATTTAAATCATAACTGAAAAAATCAAAATATGAAGGGCTATGGAACCCAAAAAAATTAGATTCTCTAGGTTTCCCCTTTACCTTTTTCGCGGATGATTTCTTAGGCCCATCTTTATCAAATCTTTGGTTTAAAAAAATAAAATTTTGAACTCAGTTGTTTGAAAAGTTTAGGAATAAAAAAACTAAATGTTTTCGAATTGATGAACTAAAAAATTCAGATCTGTAATTTTTTTGGAAGGAACGATTTTACAGACAGGAAAAAAATTATATGGGAGAGTATTTTAGTCAAAGCAATTGTTGAAGTGACTGATGGCTTATTCGAGCGGGATTTTTTTTTGTCCGCCAAAATTTTTGACAAATGCGTGGCTATTATGTTACCACATCCCGCCGGCTGAGAAACTCTCTCAGCTGGCCGCTGAGGTGTGTGTGTATATATATACACACACATCTTTAGATATAGAAATTCTCAATCCGACCATTTTATCATAATCTAAACACTTAATAATCTCACAAATCATTTTTTGTTAGATTTTAAATATTCTACACCGTTAAACTAACTAACTCATTATTTCGATCGTTCATTTCGCGCTTACTTGATGAATGAGAGCAAAAAATATTCAAAATACATGATATTTTTATTTTTAGCTACTTGAAATAATGTAGATCAACTTCAATAGAGTGTATTTTGCATTCAGATGTAATAGGGTTGTATTTGAGTGAGAAAGATTTGGCTTAGAATCCTTCCGGGATGACACAAGTTTATCTCTCTATATATATACATAGACGGAGACTTGGCTACTTCCGGAATGACTTGATTATGAATCATTCACACTCAAATTCAATGTTACCACATTCAAATACAAAAATCCACCCTGTTAAAATTGATCTACATTGTTAAGAGTGCTTAAAAAATATAGATTCAAGTGTTTTGAATACTTTTTACTTATTCATCAAGTAGTTAGGTACAAAATATACGGTCGAAAGTAACATATTACTTATATTTATGACTTTAGACATAAAAATTCTCGATCTGACTATTTTATCATGATTTAAATATTTAAAAACCCTCACACACTAACTTTTATTAGGTTTTAAATATTCTACACTGTTAAACTAATCAATGCACTATTTAAGTCATTTATTTTGCGCCTACTTGGTGAATAAGTAAAAAATATTCAAAACATTTGATTTTTAGTTTCTTTAAATAATGTAAATCAACTTCAACAAGCGGATCTTGTATTGAATATCTTATCATTGAATTTGAGTAGAAAGATTCATGCTCAAATTGTGCACTATCTTCACACAAGTATTTGAATGTCCTAGTATTGAATTTGAATGGTGATGAATATTTAACTTTTTGCACAGTCTTCAAACAAGCATCCGGTTCGACTCAGATTAAGTTTGGTTTGATTGACAACTTCAACATCGACATCTATGATTCAACAGTATATGCTTAGATTAGCAATTCATTATTTGT